>CM062291.1:472439369-472791006 GCA_031216915.1 Pictodentalium vernedei
ACTTTTAATCACGTATCGGTCCATTTCCTTCAAATCTATTTCGTGGGAAGTGTGTTATCTAATGGTTGATGTCGAACGACGTGGGCTCGGATTCACGGAATCTTTGGAGAATATCTATTTCGAATAAAATTTGAAATCGCAAAATATAAACGTTAGGAAAATTATGATAGAAAGAAATATATCATACATTTCTTAGTCTGAGGGGTAGGTGTGGTATTTTTGAGAATTGTTTTGGCAAAACAATGAGCATTTATTAAAATGTTTATGTATATGCATTGATAAAACTGAAAAGTTCATGACATTTCCGTTATTAGTTTAAATTTGAACAAGTAGTATTTCATGTACCCGCGCCTCTCCGATCTCTGGGTGTGGATGTGACGTTAATAATCACGTGACCAGTGTGCCGGTAGTGCATGGAAGCGGCGCCATGCTGTGACGTCATTATGAGGGTGCAGCGCACAAACTTACGAATGTTATTGTTACAGGTGTTTCCATTGTATTTTTTTCTCAGTGGGAGGGGGTGTGGTGGGGCGGGGATGGTGTATTACTATAGTAGCGTATGGTTGTTATCGAAAAAAGGCCTTCAATATTGTGAGTGTCAATTCAACGGAAATGCCTTAGCAGCGACTAGAAATACCCACAACAAGCCGATAACTGTCTTGATATCCACTATCTTGGGAATCACATTGTGCTATGACAACTAATCTTGCGTTATGCGAGTTTTTATATTCAATAAGAGTACATTTGCGGATTCTTCAGCGACCCTCATTCTTGTCCATTACCATCGGCTAAGTGCTAATGCATATTTATTGCACTTCTGACTTCCGGGACTTTTTGCCGTTTATTAATTGTTCCTTTTACGTAGAAAAGCAACATCCTAGTCAGGTGATATGATATGTGCTCGAATCGACGGGAGTACTATGGTGCCCAGGCTTCAACTTGTCATTCCCATTTCCCAGATGATGTTTCATGTTACATCACATTGCTAGCTGCGTAGCCGGTGGTGTGCTCGTTAATTATGGAGTGTACATGTAGTACAGAAGACCCTTTCGGTCAGAACATTGTACCTAGTTTTATTATCGATACCTGTCCGTCTCCATTGTACGAATTTTTCAGTTTCCTTCCGCATCATGCTCGCGGAGAGTACAGATGGAGCGAAAGAAATTTCCCTTTGAAACTGTTGTTGCACACGTCTTGCCTTCCATTACTTCTAGATATCAATGCTATTTATACAAACCCCGCCACAACCTTATATCACTTTGACTACCATTAATAACAGTTCTATTATATCGCCAAACGTAGTTTTCCAACTATACTTCAGTTGGGTTGTAATCTGCCACTATTTCATCGCAATCTCAGGCCAGCCCCAGGGTTTTCTAACTCCATTATCCCATCACTGTCATGTCATGTCACTATCGCATCGTTACAACTAGAATGGTTTATAACCACTATCCTTGTTGCTTTCTACCGGAGTGCCCATGAAGTGTTATCATGAAACCAAAGTAAAACTACCAGTTGAAGACAGAACGGCGAAAAGTTTTATCCCTACCTGCCACGAACAGTATCTATAAGCCAAATGTTCTGATGC
The DNA here is from genome assembly GCA_031216915.1 of Pictodentalium vernedei. Taxonomy (NCBI): domain Eukaryota; kingdom Metazoa; phylum Mollusca; class Scaphopoda; order Dentaliida; family Dentaliidae; genus Pictodentalium; species Pictodentalium vernedei. The sequence continues at coordinate 472,440,958 of CM062291.1, forward strand.
AAACTGTCATAAGAATTGAATTCACAGATGAGCTACGGGATAGGGAAATATACTTTCATTGAATTGAGCATAGACTCCTGCCGCTTGAATTAAGACTATAGCTGTGCGTATTACTCAAAACGACAGACAACATTTCGGTTGTCTGGTCGTGTTCCGTAATGTTAGTCATTGAGCCATTTTCGCAATATTGGCATACTCTTAGTAAATCGAACCACCCTCAGAATATATTATTGTTTTTACTAAACATATTTTTATTTGCCATTAAAAAAATGCAAATGAGGATTTAAAGACATGTGCTTTCCATTTAGTACACCCTTCATTCCCTTACAATAATAATTTACAGAACTTAACTGGCAGTTAAATATATCCATATGAGAACACATTCATCAATGTAATTATATAATACATATAAGTAAAATTTAGATAAAAAAAAAAATAAAATCAGGCACGCAAGCACACACGTGCTCACGGACACACTCTTCTCAGATACACATATACACCAAAGTTAATTCAGTCCGCGTTTGGTGTTAATCCCTATTGAATTCACTCGAAAAATAGTAATAATATAAGTATTAAAACCAATAATAATAATAATAATAATAATAATAATAATAATAATAATAATAATAATAATAAAGGCCGTATCAGTTCATGTATAAGTTCATGTAATCTTTCGTCCAATGGGAGGTATATATATTTTTAGAGTGATAAGCAATGATCGAATTTTTGGGTATCTCGATTATACTTTTCCATCGCGTGGAAGATTGATTTATCGTCAGCTGTAAGTATTTCTGGGTTCCCAAGCAGAAAGGGGTAGTTTCTCGCTTGGGTGAAAAGGGGACAACCACAGAAATAAGGTTCAGAGTCTTCGACTGGACTCCCACGGCTACAACTAGACGTATCTATTAAATAATTTACAAAGCTTTCGCTGTTTAAATTACTACACCGTATCCGTAGCCTGCATTGAATAATATTGAACTTTCTTTTACCCGAGGTGATGGGAATCTGAAGCAAGAATCAGATATTTGTTGTTTTTGGAGAAAAGTCCTGAAGAGTAGGGCAGTTTCGCGTTTCCTGTCGCAAGTTATTCCATATTTGAACGCAGGGCGGGAACAATGAGCGTTTTAGTAGTTCTGTACGTATACGGTATGTGCTGAAGTCAGCCGAAATTCCAAGGGCATATTGTGGGAGATCACTTAATGACAGGCATAGAATGCAAGCGCATTCTTGTGAACAATTTTCTAGAAGACACACATCTTTTGAATAAATCGTCTTTCTTCCAGACATTGCCACCCAACTTCAAGAAAAAAGCGTTCACGAGGTACAGATCTGGTTACACTATTGTAAAGACTCTTCAACAGGTATGCTGAGACACCTGACCAAACAGGAAATTCATGTTCCATAATGGTAGAATGAAAATCAAGAACATTTTTTCCAAAGTTATGCGAGCCAGTAAGAATTATAGCTTTTTTCAGCGGTGATAGCCTAGAACTGTTTTTTTGTAGATATGATCAACTGTGCGCTTCCAAGGATAAAGAGGATAGTGGAATGTCTACCGACGACGTTAAGCCTTCCACAACGCACTATACAGACTAAGATGTTGCACCCGTCAAATGAAATGGATAACGAAAGCATGTGCCACCAGCCACAGTAAGTCATCACACATTTATGACAGCAACGTCTTGACGTGATCGTTCGTGTGGGTTCCCAGGGCATTTGAACATAGTGGTGCAGTTAACGATAATGTATCTCCCACACGTCCAGATTTTAATCCTGAAAATCATGCACTAGTGGGAACGTGATATACTATTTGTACAGGCACTGAGCGTAATATATTTTGAAAAACTACGGTAAAATTATTTTTTCTGGGTTGATAAAACGAATGCCGGATTCTCGTAATGATATTCTGTGGTTGCATTTCTTGATTCTGGCGAACCTGAAATAAATAAATATAGTTCTATTATTAACTCGCCTTTAAAAACTTATGAGGTGATTAATCGAAATTACACAAATTTTGACGAAAGACGCCTAGATCCACTTTAAAGTTGCTTGGTATAAAGGTCCGTGGTGTTAAGACAATTTTATCGGTGTTATTACGCTTATTATGTTATTAAAATGACAGCGTGAGATCCACCATTTCTTTGTAAATTAAGGGAAGAGACACCTGGTCTGTAACAGCGTCACGGTAATTTCTTTTAAGGCAGCAGGAAATAGAGAATCTCTCATGAGTACCCGATAAGTATGTAAAATATGAACCGAGTCCACTAAATTCGATTCGGGCCGAGCTTTAGCGAGGCCAAATCGAATTTAGTGGACGAGGTTCATATTTTACATACTTATCCTGGACGAGTTTGTGATTCTATTTATCACATCACCGTGATTTGTTTACATTCTGACAGAATTTGGTGAGCCTCCTTAACCTAAACCCACATTGCTACAATGTTTCGGCTTCCTTTGAATGCACTCGTAACCCAATCACGTTACTGAGGGCCAGCCACTTTCTCGTTGAAATATAGACCCGGTAAGGTTTATGTACATCGGGTATCAATGACTAAAGGTTATTCATTTCTGATTTTCATGAGTTAGTAATAACAATATGAACAATATTTAATGATGATAATATTACAGCTCCGTGCACATTACTTTATAAGAGACATTCGAAAAAGAAACGCTACTTTTTCTTTGGAATGTCGCGTGCTGGAGCCAGCAAAGGAAAGTTACGTCACGGTCTCAATCACTGTCTGAATCAGAGTAAACAATTATCCTTCGTGGTTTCGCCCCAGGTTTAGCCGGGCTTTTATTCTCATGGACATGGATTTTGAAATTACCTCCATAAATATTCCCTGAAAACATTGTGAACATTTCGCCGGTTGTGGCCGTGTGTTTTGCACCAACAGTACGTACAAATGTGTTATTTGTGGAATTGCATACTGAGGTTAAGCTTGAAGTTGAAGGCACTGTCGTCGGCAATGGCAGCTGAGCCTGACAGTAAGACTGGGATCGACAGTCGGATTCAACATGACATCCATTCGTACTTGAGAGATTATTAAGTTCATTGGAAGTGTTACTTTAAAATACGGGAAATGCTTTTGTGCTGATTTTCATTTATGTGGCTATAATTATTGATGGAAGCAATGTTCTTTTGCCCTGTTAACTGCATTTTGTGATGGGCTGGAATTTCTGATTCACTCAACTTTTGGACCAAGGGTTTTCTAGCACTGTGATTTGTGAGGCGTTTTTGAGTGGAAACTCCACCAAAAGTTGCCATACGCTTCATTATAGAGGTAAATTTGTTTTTGCCTATTGGTTGCCTCTTGAACCATTGATCTCCGGATTTCATGTTCAATTGATTCGTTTATGAATATTCAACGCGTAGGAAGACGCATATCAATTAAGGCGATTCGCCGGTCAATAAACTCACGTGAAAAATCTCGTGGGTTTATGACCCGTGTATAATATCCCTGTTCTGAACTTGGTAATGAGGCATTGCTCATGTGATAAAAAGGGATTTTTTATTCAGCATATCGATCATCATTATTCGGAACTTCATGACATGTGACATGATGAACGAGTTTATACCAAGAAAAGAATGATGAGACATCCGAAAGAGCCCCTCCAGTACAAAACATTAACGCGTCGCTCGTGTGAAAAACTTGCACGAAGTTTTCGTGGGACGGTGACAATCATGATCCACACTAAACCTGGTAACATATCGATGTGTCCTGTCACGCGTATCCAATTACAATTTGGATATCCCTTACTTATTTGAATAGTATACGTTGAAATTATGTTGTTTTGGCGGACGGGTGGTTAATTAGCTACACTCTTTCGAAATACGGAGTTGGGTATAAGAGACATGCCGACTCCATTAATGATTTTTTGAATATCCTCATTTGGAGAAAATAGAGATGTATGGGAGATGTCAAATGCGCTGTATGTGCGTGCAATGAAACATGAGTCTTTGAGCAGCGGAATATGTTGCACAGGTTGTATTCAACCCTTGACAAAAAGATACAATAACAATTTAAAACAGTTTTGGAGGAGTCATCTCAATGCCTTTCATTCAGCAAGGCGCAGAACGCCGATCAACGGAAAAATGTACGTAGCTCGTTTACCAACTGACAACTAAGATCTCTAAAAGTTGGTAAAAAGATTTCCAACAATCTGTTTAATTTTTCGGTTTCGAGAATCTACTTTTGTGTTATTTATTTTTATAAATTTCGGACTAGAAGAGAATGCCCAGAAGCAGAAAGAAACTTTGTGATGGATACAGAATGTATAACTGCTTCGTTTTTCAACTGATGAACTTTTCAATTACAATAATAAACAGCTGTCTTAGTAAAATGTTAGTTACCACCATGAATCATTTTATCAAAGTGTTGCCAAACACGACGGGATGTGGTCACGTAATTCGTGGGTTACATGCCCACTTATGTTCTTATTGTCTACAGTTTTAGACACCGAATGGTGAACACAGGGAGCTTCTTAGACCATTACGACTCATCGAGCTCGTTATAATGAGGGACATAGGGCCTTTGTAAAACGAAACGTTATAATGAGGGACATAGGGCCTTTGTAAAACGAAATATAAAAATAATCAGTTATTCAAGAAATATTAAGTCAGAGCATTTTCATCTGCCATCCGGATGTGGTAAAGAGATAAGAATAATTCCATGAAATTAATGAGACTCGTGACTCGTTTAGCCAATTCCGTCGTGTTCCAAATGAGAGAGCATTCAAATGTATCTCCGTGTGTCAACAAATACTGTTTGGAAGAATGCTGACAAAGTGATGTTATCAGTCAGCTAATCGACAGTTCCATATGTGAGAGACATTTGTGTTCATTTATGAGATGGCGTGCGGATCATATCGGTTATAAATTAAATACGACAGCATTGATTATCAGTCAACATCCAAAATCTGTGCCATATATGTTGGTTAAATGCCAGATTTACAATGTGCACTAACTCTGAACTAATTCTTGTTCAGGCAGGCCCTTGATGTTGGGAAATATTATATGTAGATTACCAACAAGTCCACAGTTTATATCGGAATTTTCAAAACGAGACTATTAAATTACATACATCGAGCATTACCGAGCGCCAGACCTAATTTACTGGACGAGTTTCATAAAGATCGACACAAATTGGGGACGAGTTGAAGATTATTTTTATTACATGATCAAACAATTGCAAAAAAGGACTATTAGTGGAGTGAGAAAGAGCCAGTGTCTTCTTTCAAGCCTGCAATTTGGTTCCAACATATTAAGCTGAGTTATTTGTCCGCAGTGTCCGCGTCGGGAAATAGCCCCCGAATAGATTGGTAAGAATTTAATGACACACATTTAATGGATTATTTTTCAAATAAACATCCACTTTTGTCACAGACAAGAGATATTCATCATTCCTCATACCTAGAGTGTGAATCTACGATTATCCCCACCGCGTGATGAGCTGAGTATAACCTATTTAAATCTACGATTATCCCCACCACGTGATGGGCTGTGTATAACCTATTTAAATATACGATTATTCCCACCGCGTTATGGGCTGTGTATAATCTATTTAAATCTACGATTATCCCCACCGCGTGATGAGCTGTGTATAACCTATTTAAATCTACGATTATCCCCACCACGTGATGGGCTGTGTATAACCTATTTAAATCTACGATTATCCCCACCGCGTTATGGGCTGTGTATAACCTATTTAAATCTACGATTATCCCCACCGCGTGATGAGCTGAGTATAACCTATTTAAATCTACGATTATCCCCACCACGTGATGGGCTGTGTATAACCTATTTAAATCTACGATTATCCCCACCGCGTGATGAGCTGAGTATAACCTATTTAAATCTACGATTATCCCCACCACGTGATGGGCTGTGTATAACCTATTTAAATATACGATTATTCCCACCGCGTTATGGGCTGTGTATAACCTATTTAAATCTACGATTATCCCCACCGCGTGATGAGCTGTGTATAACCTATTTAAATCTACGATTATCCCCACCACGTGATGGGCTGTGTATAACCTATTTAAATCTACGATTATCCCCACCACGTGATGGGCTGTGTATAACCTATTTAAATCTACGATTATCCCCACCGCGTGATGAGCTGAGTATAACCTATTTAAATCTACGATTATCCCCACCACGTGATGGGCTGTGTATAACCTATTTAAATATACGATTATTCCCACCGCGTTATGGATTGTGTATAACCTATTTAAATCTACGATTATCCCCACCGCGTGATGAGCTGTGTATAACCTATTTAAATCTACGATTATCTCCACCACGTGATGGGCTGTGTATAACCTATTTAAATCTACGATTATCCCCACCGCCTGGTGGGCTGTGTATAACCTATTTAAATCTACGATTATCCCCACCACGTTATGAGCTGTGTATAACCTATTTAAATCTACGATTATCCCCACCGCGTTATGAGCTGTGTATAACCTATTTAAATCTACGATTATCCCCACCGCGTTATGAGCTGTGTATAACCTATTTAAATCTACGATTATCCCCACCGCGTTATGAGCTGTGTATAACCTATTTAAATCTACGATTACCCCCACCGCGTTATGGGCTGTGTATAACCTATTTAAATCTACGATTATCCCCACCGCGTTATGGGCTGTGTATAACCTATTTAAATCTACGATTACCCCCACCGCGTTATGGGCTGTGTATAACCTATTTAAATCTACGATTATCCCCACCGCGTTATGAGCTGTGTATAACCTATTTAAATCGACGATTATCCCCACCGCGTTATGAGCTGTGTATAACCTATTTAAAACTACGATTATCCCCACCGCGTTATGAGATGTGTATAACCTATTTAAATCTACGATTATCCCCACCGCGTGATGAGCTGTTTATAACCTATTTAAATCTACGATTATCCCCACCGCGTTATGGGCTGTGTATAACCTATTTAAATCAACGATTAGCCCCACCGCGTTATGGGCTGTGTATAACCTATTTAAATCTACGATTATCCCAACCGCGTTATGAGCTGTGCATAACCTATTTAAATCTACGATTATCCCCACCGCGATATGGGCTGTGTATAACCTATTTAAATCTACGATTATCCCCACCGCGTTATGGGCTGTGTATAACCTATTTAAATCTACGATTATCCCCACCGCGTTATGGGCTGTGTATAACCTATTTAAATCTACGATTATCCCCACCGCGTGATGAATTGTGTATAACATATTTAAATCTACGATTATCCCCACCGCGTTATGGGCTGTGTATAAACTATTTAAATCTACGATTATCCCCACCGCGTTAGGGGCTGTTTATAACCTATTTAAATCTACGATTATCCCCACCGCGTGATGAGCTGTGTATAACCTACTTAAATCTACGATTATCCCCACCGCGTGATGAGCTGTTTATAACCTATTTAAATCTACGATTATCCCCACCGCGTTATGGGCTGTGTATAAACTATTTAAATCTACGATTATCCCCACCGCGTGATGAGCTGTGTATAACCTATTTAAATCTACGATTATCCCCACCGCGTTATGGGCTGTGTATAACCTATTTAAATCTACGATTATCCCCACCGCGTTAGGGGCTGTGTATAACCTATTTAAATCTACGATTATCCCCACCGCGTTATGGGCTGTGTATAACCTATTTAAATCTACGATTATCCCCACCGCGTGATGGGCTGTGTATAACCTATTCAAATCTACGATTATCCCCACCGCGTTATGAGCTGTGTATAACCTATTTAAATCTACGATTATCCCCACCACGTTATGGGCTGTGTATAACCTATTTAAATCTACGATTATCCCCACCGCGTGATGAGCTGTGTATAACCTATTTAAATCTACGATTATCCCCACCGCGTTATGGGCTGTGTATAACCTATTTAAATCTACGATTATCCCCACAGCGTGATGAGCTGTGTATAAACTATTTAAATCTACGATTATCCCCACCGCATTATGGGCTGTGTATACCCTATTTAAATATACGATTATCCCCACCGCGTTATGAGCTGTGTATAACCTATTTAAATCTACGATTATCCCCACCGCGTGATGGGCTGTGTATTACCTATTTAAATCGACGATTATCCCCACCGCGTGATGAGCTGTGTATTACCTATTTAAAACTACGATTATCCCCACCGCGTGATGAGCTGTGTATAACCTATTTAAATCAACGATTAGCCCCACCGAGTTATGGGCTGTGTATACCCTATTTAAATCTACGATTAGCCCCACCGCGTTATGAGCTGTGCATAACCTATTTAAATCTACGATTATCCCCACCGCGTTATGGGCTGTGTATAACCTATTTAAATCGACGATTATCCCCACCGCGTGATGAGCTGTGTATAACCTATTTAAAACTACGATTATCCCCACCGCGTGATGAGCTGTGTATAACCTATTTAAATCAACGATTATCCCCACCGCGTTATGGGCTGTGTATAAACTATTTAAATCTACGATTATCCCCACCGCGTGATGAGCTGTGTATAACCTATTTAAATCTACGATTATCCCCACCGCGTTATGGGCTGTGTATAACCTATTTAAATCTACGATTATCCCCACCGCGTTAGGGGCTGTGTATAACCTATTTAAATCTACGATTATCCCCACCGCGTTATGGGCTGTGTATAACCTATTTAAATCTACGATTATCCCCACCGCGTGATGGGCTGTGTATAACCTATTCAAATCTACAATTATCCCCACCGCGTTATGGGCTGTGTATAACCTATTTAAATCTACGATCATCCCCACCGCGTTATGAGCAGTGTATAACCTATTTAAATCAACGATTATCCCCATCGAGTTATGGGCTGTGTATAACCTATTTAAATCTACGATTATCCCCACTGCGTTATGGGCTGTGTTTAACCTATTTAAATCTACGATTATCCCCACCGCGTGATGGGCTGTGTATAACCTATTTAAATCTACGATTATCCCCACCGCGTTATGGGCTGTGTATAACCTATTTAAATCTACGATTATCCCCAACGCGTGATGAGCTGTGTATAACCTATTTAAATCTACGATTATCCCCACCGCGTAATGGGCTGTGTATAACCTATTTAAATCTACGATTATCCCCACCGCGTTATGGGCTGTGTATAACCTATTTAAATATACGATTATCCCCACCGCGTTATGGGCTGTGTATAACCTATTTAAATCTACGATTATCCCCACCGCGTGATGACCTGTGTATAACCTATTTAAATCTACGATTATCCCCACCGCGTGATGGGCTGTGTATTACCTATTTAAATTTACGATTATCCCCACCGCGTGATGAGCTGTGTATTACCTATTTAAATCTACGATTATCCCCACCGCGTGATGAGCAGTGTATAACCTATTTAAATCTACGATTATCCCCACCGCGTGATGGGCTGTGCATTACCTATTTAAAACTACGATTATCCCCACCGCGTGATGAGCTGTGTATAACCTATTTAAATCTACGATTATCCCCACCGCATTATGGGCTGTGTATAACCTATTTGAATATACGATTATCCCCACCGCGTTATGAGCTGTGTATAACCTATTTAAATCAGCGATTATCCCCACCGCGTTATGGGCTGTGTATTACCTATTTAAATCTACGATTATCCCCACCGCGTTATGGGCTGTGTATAACCTATTTAAATCTACGATTATCCCCACCGCGTGATTAGTTGTGTAGAACCTATTTAAAACTACGATTATCCACACCGCGTTATGAGCTGTGTATAACCTATTTAAATCTACGATTATCCCCACCGCGTGATGAGCTGTGTATAACCTATTTAAATCTACGATTATCCCCACCGCGTTATGAGCTGTGTATAACCTATTTAAATCTACGATTATCCCCATCGCGTTATGGGCTGTGTATAACCTATTTAAATCTACGATTATCCCCACCGCGTGATGAGCTGTGTATAACCTATTTAAATCTACGATTATCCCCACCGCATTACGAGCTGTGTATAACCTATTTAAATCTACGATTATCCCCACCGCGTGATGGGCTGTGTATAAACTATTTAAATCTACGATTATCCCCACCGCGTTATGGGCTGTGTATAACCTATTTAAATCTACGATTATCCCCACCGCATTATGGGCTGTGTTTAACCTATTTAAATCTACGATTATCCCCACCGCGTTATGGGCTGTCTATAACTTATTTAAATCTACGATTATCCCCACCGCGTGATGAGCTGTGTATAACCTATTTAAATCTACGATTATCCCCACCGCATTACGAGCTGTGTATAACCTATTTAAATCTACGATTATCCCCACCGCGTGATGGGCTGTGTATAAACTATTTAAATCTACGATTATCCCCACCGCATTATGAGCTGTGTATAACCTATTTAAATCTACGATTATCCCCACCGCATTACGAGCTGTGTATAACCTATTTAAATCTACGATTATCCCCACCGCGTTATGGGCAGTGCATAACCTATTTAAATCTACGATTATCCCCACCGCGTTATGGGCTGTCTATAACCTATTTAAATCTACGATTATCCCCACCGCGTTATGAGCTGTGTATAACATATTTAAATCTACGATTATCCCCACCGCGTTATGGGCTGTGTATAACCTATTTAAATCTACGATTATCCCCACCGCGTTATGGGCTGTGTATAACCTATTTAAATCTACGATTATCCCCACCGCGTGATGAGTTGTGTAGAACCTATTTAAATCTACGATTATCCCCACCGCATTATGGGCTGTGTATAACCTATTTAAATCTACGATTATCCCCACCGTGTTATGAGCTGTGTATAACCTATTTAAATCTATGATTATCCCCACCGCGTTAGGGGCTGTGTATAACCTATTTAAATCTACGATTATCCCCACCGCGTTATGGGCTGTGTTTAACCTATTTAAATCTACGATTATCCCCACCGCATTATGGGCTGTGTATAACCTATTTAAATCTACGATTATACCCACCGCGTTATGGGCTGTGTTTAACCTACATAAATCTACGATTATCCCCACCGCGTTATGGGCTGTGTATAACCTATTTAAATCTACGATTATCCCCACCGCGTTAAGGGCTGTGTTTAACCTATTTAAATCTACGATTATCCCCACCGCATTATCGGCTGTGTATAACCTATTTAAATCTACGATTATCCTCACCGCGTTATGGGCTGTGTATAACCTATTTAAATCTACGATTATCCCCACCGCGTTATGGGCTGTGTTTAACCTATTTAAATCTACGATTATCCCCACCGCGTTATGGGCTGTGTATAACCTATTTAAATCTACGATTATCCACACCGCGTTATGGGCTGTGTTTAACCTATTTAAATCTACGATTATCCCCACCGCGTGATGGGCTGTGTATAACCTATTTAAATCTACGATTATCCCCACCGCGTTATGGGCTGTGTATAACCTTTTTAAATCTACGATTATCCCCAACGCGTGATGAGCTGTGTATAACCTATTTAAATCTACGATTATCCCCACCGCGTTATGGGCTGTGTATAACCTATTTAAATCTACGATCATCCCCACCGCGTTATGGGTTGTGTTTAACCTATTTAAATATACGATTATCCCCACCGCGTTATGGGCTGTGTATAACCTATTTAAATCTACGATTATCCCCACCGCGTGATGAGCTGTGTATAACCTATTTAAATCTACGATTATCCCCACCGCGTGATGGGCTGTGTATTACCTATTTAAATTTACGATTATCCCCACCGCGTGATGAGCTGTGTATTACCTATTTAAATCTACGATTATCCCCACCGCGTGATGAGCAGTGTATAACCTATTTAAATCTACGATTATCCCCACCGCATTATGGGCTGTGTATAACCTATTTAAATATACGATTATCCCCACCGCGTTATGAGCTGTGTATAACCTATTTAAATCTGCGATTATCCTCACCGCGTTATGGGCTGTGTATTACCTATTTAAATCTACGATTATCCCCACCGCGTTATGGGCTGTGTATAACCTATTTAAATCTACGATTATCCCCACTGCGTGATTAGTTGTGTAGAACCTATTTAAAACTACGATTATCCCCACCGCGTTATGAGCTGTGTATAACCTATTTAAATCTACGATTATCCCCACCGCGTGATGAGCTTTGTATAACCTATTTAAATCTACGATTATCCCCACCGCGTTATGAGCTGTGTATAACCTATTTAAATCTACGATTATCCCCATCGCGTTATGGGCTGTGTATAACCTATTTAAATCTACGATTATCCCCACCGCGTGATGAGCTGTGTATAACCTATTTAAATCTACGATTATCCCCACCGCATTACGAGCTGTGTATAACGTATTTTATCTACGATTATCCCCACCGCGTGATGGGCTGTGTATAAACTATTTAAATCTACGATTATCCCCACCGCGTTATGGGCTGTGTATAACCTATTTAAATCTACGATTATCCCCACCGCATTATGGGCTGTGTATAACCTATTTAAATCTACGATTATCCCCACCGCGTTATGGGCTGTGTATAACCTATTTAAATCTACGATTATCCCCACCGCGTGTTGAGCTGTGTATAACCTATTTAAATCTACGATTATTCCCACCGCGTTATGGGCTGTGTATAACCTATTTAAATCTACGATTATCCCCACCGCATTATGGGCTGTGTATAACCTATTTAAATCTACGATTATCCTCACCGTGTTATGGGCTGTGTATAACCTATTTAAATCTACGATTATCCCCACCGCGTTATGGGCTGTGTATAACCTATTTAAATCTACAATTATCCCCACCGCGTTATGGGCTGTGTATAACCTATTTAAATCTACGATTATCCCCACCGCGTTATGGGCTGTGTATAACCTATTTAAATCTACGATTATCCCCACCGCGTTATGGGCTGTGTATAACCTATTTAAATCTACGATTATCCCCACCGCGTTATGAGCAGTGTATAACCTATTTGAATCTACGATTACCCCACCGCGTTATGGGCTGTGTATAACCTATTTAAATCTATGATTATGCCCACCGCGTTATGGGCTGTGTATAACCTATTTAAATCGACGATTATCCCCACCGCGTTATGAGCTGTGTATAACCTATTTAAATCTACGATTATCCCCACCGCATTATGGGCTGTGTATAACCCATTTAAATCTACGATTATCCCCACCGCGTTATGGGCTGTGTATAACCTATTTAAATCAACGATTATCCCCACCGCGTTATGAGCTGTGTATAACCTATTTAAATCTATGATTATCCCCACCGCGTTAAGGGCTGTGTAAAACCTATTTAAATCTACGATTATCCCCACCGCGTTATGGGCTGTGTATAACCTATTTAAATCTACGATTATCCCCACCGCGTTATGGGCTGTGCATAACCTATTTAAATCCACGATTATCCCCACCGCGTTATGGGCTGTGTATAACCTATTTAAATCTACGATTATCCCCACCGCGTTATGGGCTGTGTATAACCTATTTAAATCTACGATTATCTCCACCGCGTGATGAGCTGTGTATAACCTATTTAAATCTACGATTATCCCCACCGCGTGATGGGCTGTGTATAACCTATTTAAATCTACGATTATACCCACCGCGTTATGGGCTGCGTATAACCTATTTAAATCTACGATTATCCCCACCGCGTGATGAGCTGTTTATAACCTATTTAAATCTACGATTATCCCCACCGCGTTATGGGCTGTGGATAAACTATTTAAATCTACGATTATCCCCACCGCGTGATGAGCTGTGTATAACCTATTTAAATCTACGATTATCGCCACCGCGTTATGGGCTGTGTATAACCTATTTAAATCTACGATTATCCCCACCGCGTTACGGGCTGTGTATAACCTATTTAAATCTACGATTATCCCCACCGCGTTATGGGCTGTGTATAACCTATTTAAATCTACGATTATCCCCACCGCGTGATGGGCTGTGTATAACCTATTCAAATCTACGATTATCCCCACCGCGTGATGAGCTGTGTATAACCTATTTAAATCTACGATTATCCCCACCGCGTTATGAGCTGTGTATAACCTATTTAAATCTACGATTATCCCCACCGCATTATGGGCTGTGTATAACCTATTTAAATATACGATTATCCCCACCGCGTTATGGGCTGTGTATAACCTATTTAAATCTACGATTATCCCCACCGCGTTATGGGCTGTGTATAACCTATTTAAATATACGATTATCCCCACCGCGTTATGGGCTGTGTATATCCTATTTAAATCTACGATTATCCCCACCGCGTGATGAGCTGTGTATAACCTATTTAAATCTACGATTATCCCCACCGCGTGATGGGCTGTGTATTACCTATTTAAATTTACGATTATCCCCACCGCGTGATGAGCTGAGTATTACCTATTTAAATCTACGATTATCCCCACCGCGTGATGAGCAGTGTATAACCTATTTAAATCTACGATTATCCCCACCGCGTTATGGGCTGTGTATTATCTATTTAAATCTACGATTATTCCCACCGCGTTATGGGCTGTGTATAACCTATTAAAATCTACGATTATCCCCACCGCGGGATGAGTTGTGTAGAACCTATTTAAATCTACGATTATCCCCACCGCGTTATGAGCTGTGTATAACCTATTTAAATGTACGATTATCCCCACCGCGTGATGAGCTGTGTATAACCTATTTAAATCTACGATTATCCCCACCGCGTTATGAGCTGTGTATAACCTATTTAAATCAACGATTATCCCCATCGCGTTATGGGCTGTGTATAACCTATTTAAATCTACGATTATCCCCACCGCGTGATGAGCTGTGTATAACCTATTTAAATCTACGATTATCCCCACCGCATTATGAGCTGTGTATAACCTGTTTAAATCTACGATTAACCCCACCGCGTGATGGGCTGTGTATAAACTATTTAAATCTACGATTATCCCCACCGCGTTATGGGCTGTGTATAACCTATTTAAATCTACGATTATCCCCACCGCATTATGGGCTGTGTATAACCTATTTAAATCTACGATTATCCCCACCGCGTTATGGGCTGTGTATAACCTATTTAAATCTACGATTATCCCCACCGCGTGATGAGCTGTGTATAACCTATTTAAATCTACGATTATTCCCACCGCGTTATGGGCAGTGTATAACATATTTAAATCTACGATTATCCCCACCGCATTATGGGCTGTGTATAACCTATTTAAATCTACGATTATCCCCACCGCGTTATGGGCTGTGTATAACCTATTTAAATCTACGATTATCCCCACCGCGTTATGGGCTGCGTATAACCTATTTAAATCTACTATTATCCCCACCGCGTAATCGGCTGTGTATTACCTATTTAAATCTACGATTATCACCACCGCGTTATGGGCTGTGCATAACCTATTTAAACCTACGATTATCCCCACCGCGTTATGGGCTTGTATAACCTATTTAAATCTACGATTATCCCCACCGCGTTATGAGCTGTGTATAACCTATTTAAATCTACGATTACCCCACCGCGTTATGGGCTGTGTATAACCTATTTAAATCTACGATTATCCCCACCGCGTTATGGGCTGTGTATAACCTATTTAAATCGACGATTATCCCCACCGCGTGATGAGCTGTGTATAACCTATTTAAATCTACGATTTTCCCCACCGCATTATGAGCTGTGTATAACCTATTTAAATCTACGATTAACCCCACCGCGTGATGGGCTGTGTATAAACTATTTAAATCTACGATTATCCCCACCGCGTCATGGGCTGTGTATAACATATTTAAATCTACGATTATCCCCACCGCGTGATGAGTCGTGCAGAAACTATTTAAATCTACGATTATCCCCATCGCGTTATGAGCTGTGTATAACCTATTTAAATCTACGATTATCCCCACCGCGTGATGAGCTGTGCATAACCTATTTAAATCTACGATTATCCCCACCGCGTTATGAGCTGTGTATAACCTATTTAAATCAAAGATTATCCCCATCGCGTTATGGGCTGTGTATAACCTATTTAAATCTACGATTATCCCCACCGCGTGATGAGCTGTGTATAACCTATTTAAATCTACGATTATCCCCACCGCATTTTGAGCTGTGTATAACCTATTTAAATCTACGATTCACCCCACCGCGTGATGGGCTGTGTACAAACTATTTAAATCTACGATTATCCCCACCGCATTATGGGCTGTGTATAACCTATTTAAATCTACGATTATCCCCACCGCATTATGGGCTGTGTATAACCTATTTAAATCTACGATTATCCCCACCGCGTTATGGGCTGTGTATAACCTATTTAAATCAACGATTATTCCCACCGCGTTATGGGCCGTGTATAACATATTTAAATCTACGATTATCCCCACCGCATTATGGGCTGTGTATAACCTATTTAAATCTACGATTATCCCCACTGCGTTATGGGCTGTGTATAACCTATTTAAATCTACGATTATCCCCACCGCGTTATGGGCTGCGTATAACCAATTTAAATCTACAGTTATCCCCACCGCGTTATGGGCTGTGTATTACCTATTTAAATCTACGATTATCCCCACCGCGTTATGGGCTGTGTATAACCTATTTAAAGCTACGATTATCCCCACCGCGTTATGGGCTGTGTATAACCTATTTAAATCTACGATTATCCCCACCGCGTTATGAGCTGTCTATTGCCTATTTAAATCTACGATTACCCCACAGCGTTATGGGCTGCGTATAACCTATTTAAATCGACAATTATCCCCACCGCGTTATGAGCTGTGTATAACCTATTTAAATCTACAATTATCCCCTCCGCATTATGGGCTGTGTATAACCCATTTAAATCTAACATTATCCCCACCGCGTTATGGGCTGTGTATAACCTATTTAAATCTACGATTATCCCCACCGCGTTATGAGCTGTGTATAACCTATTTAAATCTGCGATTATCCCCACGGCGTTATGGGCTGTGTATAACCTATTTAAATCTACGATTATCCCCACCGCGTTATGGGCTGTGTATAACCTATTTAAATCTACGATTATCCCCACCGCTTTATGGGCTGTGTATAACCTATTTAAATCTACGATTATCCCCACCGCCTTATGGGCTGTGTATAACCTATTTAAATCTACGATTATCCCCACCGCGTATTGGGCTGTGTATAACGTATTTAAATCTGCGATTATCTCCACCGCGTGATGAGCTGTGTATAACCTATTTAAATCTACGATTATCCCCACCGCGTGATGGGCTGTGTATAACCTATTTAAATCTACGATTATCCCCACCGCGTTATGGGCTGTGTATAACCTATTTAAATCTACGATTATCCCCACCGCGTGATGAGCTGTTTATAACCTATTTAAATCTACGATTATCCCCACCGCGTTATGGGCTGTGTATAAACTATTTCAATCTACGATTATCCCCACCGCGTGATGAGCTGTGTATAACCTATTTAAATCTACGATTATCCCCACCGCGTTATGGGCTGTGTATAACCTATTTAAATCTACGATTATCCCCACCGAGTCAGGGGCTGTGTATAACCTATTTAAATCTACGATTATCCCCACCGCGTTATGGGCTGTGTATAACCTATTTAAATCTACGATTATCCCCACAGCGTGATGGGCTGTGTATAACCTATTCAAATCTACGATTATCCCCACCGCGTTATGAGCTGTGTATAACCTATTTAAATCTACAATTATCCCCACCACGTTATGGGCTGTGTATAACCTATTTAAATCTACGATTATCCCCACCGCGTGATGAGCTGTGTATAACCTATTTAAATCTACGGTTATCCCCACCGCGTTATGGGCTGTGTATAACCTATTTAAATCTACGATTATCCCCACAGCGTGATGAGCTGTGTATAACCTATTTAAATCTACGATTATCCCCACCGCATTATGGGCTGTGTATAACCTATTTAAATATACGATTATCCCCACCGCGTTATGAGCTGTGTATAACATATTTAAATCTACGATTATCCCCACCGCGTGATGGGCTGTGTATTACCTATTTAAATCTACGATTATCTCCACCGCGTTATGAGCTGTGTATAACCTATTTAAATCTACGATTATCCCCACCACGTTATGGGCTGTGTATAACCTATTTAAATCTACGATTATCCCCACCGCGTTATGAGCAGTGTATAACCTATTTAAATATACGATTATCCCCACCGCGTTATGGGCTGTGTATAACCTATTTAAATCTACGATTATCCCCACCGCGTGATGGGCTGTGTATTACCTATTTAAAACTACGATTATCCCCACCGCGTGATGAGCTGTGTATAACCTATTTAAATCTACGATTATCCCCACCGCATTATGGGCTGTGTATAACCTATTTAAATATACGATTATCCCCACCGCGTTATGAGCTGTGTATAACCTATTTAAATCTGCGATTATCCCCACCGCGTTATGGGCTGTGTATTACCTATTTAAATCTACGATTATCCCCACCGCGTTATGGGCTTTGTATAACCTATTTAAATCTACGATTATCCCCACCGCGTGATTAGTTGTGTAGAACCTATTTAAATCTACGATTATCCCCACCGCGTTATGAGCTGTGTATAACCTATTTCAATCTACGATTATCCCCACCGCGTGATGAGCTGTGTATAACCTATTTCAATCTACGATTATCCCCACCGCGTTATGGGCTGTGTATAACCTATTTAAATCTACGATTATCCCCACCGCGTGATGAGCTGTGTATAACCTATTTAAATCTACGATTATCCACACCGCGTTATGAGCTGTGTATAACCTATTTAAATCTACGATTATCCCCACCGCATTATGAGCTGTGTATAACCTATTTAAATCTACGATTATCCCCACCGCGTGATGGGCTGTGTATAAACTATTGAAATCTACGATTATCCCCACCGCGTTATGGGCTGTGTATAACCTATTTAAATCTACGATTATCCCCACCGCATTATGGGCTGTGTATAACCTATTTAAATCTACGATTATCCCCACCGCGTTATGGGCTGTGTATAACATATTTAAATCTACGATTATCCCCATCGCGTGTTGAGCTGTGTATAACCTATTTAAATCTACGATTATTCCCACCGCGTTATGGGCTGTGTATAACCTATTTAAATCTACGATTATCCCCACCGCATTATGGGCTGTGTATAACCTATTTAAATCTACGATTATTCCCACCGCGTTATGGGCTGTGTATAACCTATTTAAATCTACGATTATCCCCACCGCGTTATGGGCTGTGTATAACCTATTTAAATCTACAATTATCCCCACCGCGTTATGGGCTGTGTATAACCTATTTAAACCTACGATTATCCCCACCGCGTTATGGGCTGTGTATAACCTATTTAAATCTACGATTATCCCCACCACGTTATGGGCTGTGTATAACCTATTTAAATCTACGATTATCCCCACCGCGTTATGAGCTGTGTATAACCTATTTTAATCTACGATTACCCCACCGCGTTATGGGCTGTGTATAACCTATTTAAATCTACGATTATCCCCACCGCGTTATGGACTGTGTATAACCTATTTAAATCGACGATTATCCCCACCGCGTTATGAGCTGTGTATAACCTATTTAAATCTACGATTATCCCCACCGCATTACGGGCTGTGTATAACCCATTTAAATCTACGATTATCCCCACCGTGTTATGGGCTGTGTATAACCTATTTAAATCTACGATTTTCCCCACCGCGTTATGAGCTGTGTATAACCTATTTAAATCTATGATTATCCCCACCGCGTTAAGGGCTGTGTATAACCTATTTAAATCTACGATTATCCCCACCGCGTTATGGGCTGTGTATAACCTATTTAAATCTACGATTATCCCCACCGCGTTATGGGCTGTGCATAACCTATTTAAATCTACGATTATCACCACCGCGTTATGGGCTGTGTATAACCTATTTAAATCTACGATTATCCCCACCGCGTTATGGGCTGTGTATAACCTATTTAAATCTACGATTATCTCCACCGCGTGATGAGCTGTGTATAACCTATTTAAATCTACGATTATCCCCACCGCGTGATGGGCTGTGTATAACCTTTTTAAATCTACGATTATCCCCACCGCGTTATGGGCTGTGTATCACCTATTTAAATCTACGATTATCCCCACCGCGTGATGAGCTGTTTATAACCTATTTAAATCTACGATTATCCCCACCGCGTTATGGGCTGTGTATAAACTATTTAAATCTACGATTATCCCCACCGCGTGATGAGCTGTGTATAACCTATTTAAATCTACGATTATCCCCACCGCGTTATGGGCTGTGTATAACCTATTTAAATCTACGATTATCCCCACCGCGTTAGGGGCTGTGTATAACCTATTTAAATCTACGATTATCCCCACCGCGTTATGGTCTGTGTATAACCTATTTAAATCTACGATTATCCCCACCGCGTGATGGGCTGTGTATAACCTATTCAAATCTACGATTAGGGCCCTGCGAAGCTTCGAGAATTCGATTCGATGTCGACATCACTTTGGTATTCGTATATCGATCTCGAATAGTTTGCCGATTCGTTAGTCAAACGAAGCTTCGAGGAAAACGAATCGGTGTTCGACAGTGTATATTTTGAGTCTTTAGAACGGGAAATTAAACGTTCGTTTTTTGACTTTTGCAAATTGGAGCTGTTTTAACTTGTAACCTGTTCACGCCTCATCTATACAACTGAAATATCCAGTTCTGAAATATCCAGTTATGGGCCTAAGGCCCGTTCCCAGTCCCAGAATCTTCTAACACAATAATGGGGGCATGTCGCCTGGAGCGCTCCCATTATTATGTTAGAAAACTGTGGGAGGAAAACCTCTGTAGTATCTTTGCATTGTTCGGCGTTGGTACTTGGAAGTTGGAAAGAAGTAAAAGCAATTTGTGTGAATGAGCACTGCGTTAATATTCGAGTTAACTAATGCAGAAACTAACAGTTTAACGCCTTTGCTGCTTTTTATGTATACGGAGTTATTGAGTTAAGAACGGACCGAAATCTACAAGACACGAATCCCGATAATACAAAAACAACCAAACGTTACAATAATGAGGTTCCTATAAGATGTACATGTAAGTAGCCAAGCTAACGTACGTGAAGTTAGCGGCTGTAGCAGACTTCAACCCATGGGAATTAATGTGCCACTTGTATTACATTTGTGCTTTTAATTCTCATGTTTCAATTTAGTGGTTTGTCTCAAATGACTCTGGGCAGTAACACCTTAATTTCTGTCCATATTTATGTCTTGAATTTATTGTCGGGCCAAGTGAATATCTGAATGGCCATTCAACGAGAAAGACATTTTAAACAACTCCAAGTTGTCAGCTTATGTCAACGATCTCTTCTCGCAGTGCTTTCCGGACATTACTGCACAAGATAATGCCAGTTATAGATATTTCCCGAGTTTATCCTGATTCGATTCGAGATTCGATTCGATGTCGACATCAGTCCCGATTCGATTCGAGATTCGATTCGAACAAAAATTTCCCGATTCGCAGGGCCCTATCTACGATTATCCCCACCGCGTGGTGAGCTGTGTATAACCTATTTAAATCTACGATTATCCCCACCGCGTGATAGGCTGTTTATAACCTATTTAAATCTACGATTATCCCCACCGCGTGATGAGCTGTTTGTAACCTATTTAAATCTACGATTATCCCCACCGCGTTATGGGCTGTGTATAAACTATTTAAATCTACGATTATCCCCACCGCGTTATGGGCTGTGTATAAACTATTTAAATCTACGATTATCCCCACCGCGTGATGAGCTGTGTATAACCTATTTAAATCTACGATTATCCCCACCGCGTTATGGGCTGAGTATAACCTATTTAGATCTACGATTATCCCCACCGCGTTAGGGGCTGTGTATAACCTATTTAAATCTACGATTATCCCCACCGCGTTATGGGCTGTGTATAACCTATTTGAATCTACGATTATCCCCACCGCGTGATGGGCTGTGTATATCCTATTTAAAACTACGATTATCCCCACCGCGTGATGAGCTGTGTATAACCTATTTAAATCTACGATTATCCCCACCGCATTATGGGCTGTGTATAACCTATTTAAATATACGATTATCCCCACCGCGTTATGAGCTGTGTATAACCTATTTAAATCTGCGATTATCCCCACCGCGTTATGGGCTGTGTATTACCTATTTAAATCTACGATTATCCCCACCGCGTTATGGGCTTTGTATAACCTATTTAAATCTACGATTATCCCCACCGCGTGATTAGTTGTGTAGAACCTATTTAAATCTACGATTATCCCCACCGCGTTATGAGCTGTGTATA
Source organism: Pictodentalium vernedei (assembly GCA_031216915.1). Taxonomy (NCBI): domain Eukaryota; kingdom Metazoa; phylum Mollusca; class Scaphopoda; order Dentaliida; family Dentaliidae; genus Pictodentalium; species Pictodentalium vernedei. The sequence continues at coordinate 472,463,365 of CM062291.1, forward strand.
ACCTATTTCAATCTACGATTATCCCCACCGCGTGATGAGCTGTGTATAACCTATTTCAATCTACGATTATCCCCACCGCGTTATGGGCTGTGTATAACCTATTTAAATCTACGATTATCCCCACCGCGTGATGAGCTGTGTATAACCTATTTAAATCTACGATTATCCACACCGCGTTATGAGCTGTGTATAACCTATTTAAATCTACGATTATCCCCACCGCATTATGAGCTGTGTATAACCTATTTAAATCTACGATTATCCCCACCGCGTGATGGGCTGTGTATAAACTATGGAAATCTACGATTATCCCCACCGCGTTATGGGCTGTGTATAACCTATTTAAATCTACGATTATCCCCACCGCATTATGGGCTGTGTATAACCTATTTAAATCTACGATTATCCCCACCGCGTTATGGGCTGTGTATAACATATTTAAATCTACGATTATCCCCATCGCGTGTTGAGCTGTGTATAACCTATTTAAATCTACGATTATTCCCACCGCGTTATGGGCTGTGTATAACCTATTTAAATCTACGATTATCCCCACCGCATTATGGGCTGTGTATAACCTATTTAAATCTACGATTATTCCCACCGCGTTATGGGCTGTGTATAACCTATTTAAATCTACGATTATCCCCACCGCGTTATGGGCTGTGTATAACCTATTTAAATCTACAATTATCCCCACCGCGTTATGGGCTGTGTATAACCTATTTAAACCTACGATTATCCCCACCGCGTTATGGGCTGTGTATAACCTATTTAAATCTACGATTATCCCCACCACGTTATGGGCTGTGTATAACCTATTTAAATCTACGATTATCCCCACCGCGTTATGAGCTGTGTATAACCTATTTTAATCTACGATTACCCCACAGCGTTATGGGCTGTGTATAACCTATTTAAATCTACGATTATCCCCACCGCGTTATGGACTGTGTATAACCTATTTAAATCGACGATTATCCCCACCGCGTTATGAGCTGTGTATAACCTATTTAAATCTACGATTATCCCCACCGCATTACGGGCTGTGTATAACCCATTTAAATCTACGATTATCCCCACCGCGTTATGGGCTGTGTATAACCTATTTAAATCTACGATTATCCCCTCCGCGTTATGAGCTGTGTATAACCTATTTAAATCTATGATTATCCCCACCGCGTTAAGGGCTGTGTATAACCTATTTAAATCTACGATTATCCCCACCGCGTTATGGGCTGTGTATAACCTATTTAAATCTACGATTATCCCCACCGCGTTATGGGCTGTGCATAACCTATTTAAATCTACGATTATCCCCACCGCGTTATGGGCTGTGTATAACCTATTTAAATCTACGATTATCCCCACCGCGTTATGGGCTGTGTATAACCTATTTAAATCTACGATTATCTCCACCGCGTGATGAGCTGTGTATAACCTATTTAAATCTACGATTATCCCCACCGCGTGATGGGCTGTGTATAACCTTTTTAAATCTACGATTATCCCCACCGCGTTATGGGCTGTGTATAACCTATTTAAATCTACGATTATCCCCACCGCGTGATGAGCTGTTTATAACCTATTTAAATCTACGATTATCCCCACCGCGTTATGGGCTGTGTATAAACTATTTAAATCTACGATTATCCCCACCGCGTGATGAGCTGTGTATAACCTATTTAAATCTACGATTATCCCCACCGCGTTATGGGCTGTGTATAACCTATTTAAATCTACGATTATCCCCACCGCGTTAGGGGCTGTGTATAACCTATTTAAATCTACGATTATCCCCACCACGTTATGGTCTGTGTATAACCTATTTAAATCTACGATTATCCCCACCGCGTGATGGGCTGTGTATAACCTATTCAAATCTACGATTATCCCCACCGCGTGGTGAGCTGTGTATAACCTATTTAAATCTACGATTATCCCCACCGCGTGATGGGCTGTTTATAACCTATTTAAATCTACGATTATCCCCACCGCGTTATGGGCTGTGTATAACCTATTTAAATCTACGATTATCCCCACCGCGTGATGAGCTGTTTGTAACCTATTTAAATCTACGATTATCCCCACCGCGTTATGGGCTGTGTATAAACTATTTAAATCTACGATTATCCCCACCGCGTGATGAGCTGTGTATAACCTATTTAAATCTACGATTATCCCCACCGCGTTATGGGCTGAGTATAACCTATTTAGATCTACGATTATCCCCACCGCGTTAGGGGCTGTGTATAACCTATTTAAATCTACGATTATCCCCACCGCGTTATGGGCTGTGTATAACCTATTTGAATCTACGATTATCCCCACCGCGTGATGGGCTGTGTATAACCTATTTAAAACTACGATTATCCCCACCGCGTGATGAGCTGTGTATAACCTATTTAAATCTACGATTATCCCCACCGCATTATGGGCTGTGTATAACCTATTTAAATATACGATTATCCCCACCGCGTTATGAGCTGTGTATAACCTATTTAAATCTGCGATTATCCCCACCGCGTTATGGGCTGTGTATTACCTATTTAAATCTACGATTATCCCCACCGCGTTATGGGCTTTGTATAACCTATTTAAATCTACGATTATCCCCACCGCGTGATTAGTTGTGTAGAACCTATTTAAATCTACGATTATCCCCACCGCGTTATGAGCTGTGTATAACCTATTTCAATCTACGATTATCCCCACCGCGTGATGAGCTGTGTATAACCTATTTCAATCTACGATTATCCCCACCGCGTTATGGGCTGTGTATAACCTATTTAAATCTACGATTATCCCCACCGCGTGATGAGCTGTGTATAACCTATTTAAATCTACGATTATCCACACCGCGTTATGAGCTGTGTATAACCTATTTATATCTACGATTATCCCCGCCGCATTATGAGCTGTGTATAACCTATTTAAATCTACGATTATCCCCACCGCGTGATGGGCTGTGTATAAACTATGGAAATTTACGATTATCCCCACCGCGTTATGGGCTGTGTATAACCTATTTAAATCTACGATTATCCCCACCGCATTATGGGCTGTGTATAACCTATTTAAATCTACGATTATCCCCACCGCGTTATGGGCTGTGTATAACATATTTAAATCTACGATTATCCCCATCGCGTGTTGAGCTGTGTATAACCTATTTAAATCTACGATTATTCCCACCGCGTTATGGGCTGTGTATAACCTATTTAAATCTACGATTATCCCCACCGCATTATGGGCTGTGTATAACCTATTTAAATCTACGATTATTCCCACCGCGTTATGGGCTGTGTATAACCTATTTAAATCTACGATTATCCCCACCGCGTTATGGGCTGTGTATAACCTATTTAAATCTACAATTATCCCCACCGCGTTATGGGCTGTGTATAACCTATTTAAACCTACGATTATCCCCACCGCGTTATGGGCTGTGTATAACCTATTTAAATCTACGATTATCCCCACCACGTTATGGGCTGTGTATAACCTATTTAAATCTACGATTATCCCCACCGCGTTATGAGCTGTGTATAACCTATTTTAATCTACGATTACCCCACCGCGTTATGGGCTGTGTATAACCTATTTAAATCTACGATTATCCCCACCGCGTTATGGACTGTGTATAACCTATTGAAATCGACGATTATCCCCACCGCGTTATGAGCTGTGTATAACCTATTTAAATCTACGATTATCCCCACCGCATTACGGGCTGTGTATAACCCATTTAAATCTACGATTATCCCCACCGCGTTATGGGCTGTGTATAACCTATTTAAATCTACGATTATCCCCACCGCGTTATGAGCTGTGTATAACCTATTTAAATCTATGATTATCCCCACCGCGTTAAGGGCTGTGTATAACCTATTTAAATCTACGATTATCCCCACCGCGTTATGGGCTGTGTATAACCTATTTAAATCTACGATTATCCCCACCGCGTTATGGGCTGTGCATAACCTATTTAAATCTACGATTATCCCCACCGCGTTATGGGCTGTGTATAACCTATTTAAATCTACGATTATCCCCACCGCGTTATGGGCTGTGTATAACCTATTTAAATCTACGATTATCTCCACCGCGTGATGAGCTGTGTATAACCTATTTAAATCTACGATTATCCCCACCGCGTGATGGGCTGTGTATAACCTTTTTAAATCTACGATTATCCCCACCGCGTTATGGGCTGTGTATAACCTATTTAAATCTACGATTATCCCCACCGCGTGATGAGCTGTTTATAACCTATTTAAATCTACGATTATTCCCACCGCGTTATGGGCTGTGTATAAACTATTTAAATCTACGATTATCCCCACCGCGTGATGAGCTGTGTATAACCTATTTAAATCTACGATTATCCCCACCGCGTTATGGGCTGTGTATAACCTATTTAAATCTACGATTATCCCCACCGCGTTAGGGGCTGTGTATAACCTATTTAAATCTACGATTATCCCCACCACGTTATGGTCTGTGTATAACCTATTTAAATCTACGATTATCCCCACCGCGTTATGGGCTGTGTATAACCTATTCAAATCTACGATTATCCCCACCGCGTGGTGAGCTGTGTATAACCTATTTAAATCTACGATTATCCCCACCGCGTGATGGGCTGTTTATAACCTATTTAAATCTACGATTATCCCCATCGCGTTATGGGCTGTGTATAACCTATTTAAATCTACGATTATCCCCACCGCGTGATGAGCTGTTTGTAACCTATTTAAATCTACGATTATCCCCACCGCGTTATGGGCTGTGTATAAACTATTTAAATCTACGATTATCCCCACCGCGTGATGAGCTGTGTATAACCTATTTAAATCTACGATTATCCCCACCGCGTTATGGGCTGAGTATAACCTATTTAGATCTACGATTATCCCCACCGCGTTAGGGGCTGTGTATAACCTATTTAAATCTACGATTATCCCCACCGCGTTATGGGCTGTGTATAACCTATTTGAATCTACGATTATCCCCACCGCGTGATGGGCTGTGTATAACCTATTCAAATCTACGATTATCCCCACCGCGTTATGGGCTGTGTATAACCTATTTAAATCTACGATTATCCCGACCGCGTTATGGGCTGTGTATAACCTATTTAGATCTACGATTATCCCCACCGCGTTAGGGGCTGTGTATAACCTATTTAAATCTACGATTATCCCCACCGCGTTATGGGCTGTGTATAACCTATTTGAATCTACGATTATCCCCACCGCGTGATGGGCTGTGTATAACCTATTCAAATCTACGATTATCCCCACCGCGTTATGAGCTGTGTATAACCTATTTAAATCTACGATTATCCCCACCACGTTATGGGCTGTGTATAACCTATTTAAATCTACGATTATCCCCACCGCGTGATGAGCTGTGTATAACCTATTTAAATCTACGATTATCCCCACCGCGTTATGGGCTGTGTATAACCTATTTAAATCTACGATTATCCCCACAGCGTGATGAGCTGTGTATTACCTATTTAAATCTACGATTATCCCCACCGCATTATGGGCCGTGTATAACCTATTTATATATACGATTATCCCCACCGCGTTATGAGCTGTGTATAACCTATTTAAATCTACGATTATCCCCACCGCGTGATGGGCTGTGTATTACCTATTTAAATCTACGATTATCCCCACCGCGTTATGGGCTGTGTATAACATATTTAAATCTACGATTATCCCCATCGCGTTATGGGCTGTGTATAACATATTTAAATCTATGATTATCCCCATCGCGTGTTGAGCTGTGTATAACCTATTTAAATCTACGATTATTCCCACCGCGTTATGGGCTGTGTATAACCTATTTAAATCTACGATTATCCCCACCGCATTATGGGCTGTGTATAACCTATTTAAATCTACGATTATTCCCACCGCGTTATGGGCTGTGTATACCCTATTTAAATCTACGATTATCCCCACCGCGTTATGGGCTATGTATAACCTATTTAAATCTACAATTATCCCCACCGCGTTATGGGCTGTGTATAACCTATTTAAATCTACGATTATCCCCACCGCGTTATGGGCTGTGTATAACCTATTTAAATCTACGATTATCCCCACCACGTTATGGGCTGTATATAACCTATTTAAATCTACGATTATCCCCACCGCGTTATGAGCTGTGTATAACCTATTTTAATCTACGATTACCCCACCGCGTTATGGGCTGTGTATAACCTATTTAAATCTACGATTATCCCCACCGCGTTATGGGCTGTGTATAACCTATTTAAATCTACGATTATCTCCTCCGCGTGATGAGCTGTGTATAACCTATTTAAATCTACGATTATCCCCACCGCGTGATGGGCTGTGTATAACCTTTTTAAATCTACGATTATCCCCACCGCGTTATGGGCTGTGTATAACCTATTTAAATCTACGATTATCCCCACCGCGTGATGAGCTGTTTATAACCTATTTAAATCCACGATGATCCCCACCGCGTTATGGGCTGTGTATAAACTATTTAAATCTACGATTATCCCCACCGCGTGATGAGCTGTGTATAACCTATTTAAATCTACGATTATCCCCACCGCGTTATGGGCTGAGTATAACCTATTTAGATCTACGATTATCCCCACCGCGTTAGGGGCTGTGTATAACCTATTTAAATCTACGATTATCCCCACCGCGTTATGGGCTGTGTATAACCTATTTGAATCTACGATTATCCCCACCGCGTGATGGGCTGTGTATAACCTATTTAAAACTACGATTATCCCCACCGCGTGATGAGCTGTGTATAACCTATTTAAATCTACGATTATCCCCACCGCATTATGGGCTGTGTATAACCTATTTAAATATACGATTATCCCCACCGCGTTATGAGCTGTGTATAACCTATTTAAATCTGCGATTATCCCCACCGCGTTATGGGCTGTGTATTACCTATTTAAATCTACGATTATCCCCACCGCGTTATGGGCTTTGTATAACCTATTTAAATCTACGATTATCCCCACCGCGTGATTAGTTGTGTAGAACCTATTTAAATCTACGATTATCCCCACCGCGTTATGAGCTGTGTATAACCTATTTCAATCTACGATTATCCCCACCGCGTGATGAGCTGTGTATAACCTATTTCAATCTACGATTATCCCCACCGCGTTATGGGCTGTGTATAACCTATTTAAATCTACGATTATCCCCACCGCGTGATGAGCTGTGTATAACCTATATAAATCTACGATTATCCACACCGCGTTATGAGCTGTGTATAACCTATTTAAATCTACGATTATCCCCGCCGCATTATGAGCTGTGTATAACCTATTTAAATCTACGATTATCCCCACCGCGTGATGGGCTGTGTATAAACTATGGAAATCTACGATTATCCCCACCGCGTTATGGGCTGTGTATAACCTATTTAAATCTACGATTATCCCCACCGCATTATGGGCTGTGTATAACCTATTTAAATCTACGATTATCCCCACCGCGTTATGGGCTGTGTATAACATATTTAAATCTACGATTATCCCCATCGCGTGTTGAGCTGTGTATAACCTATTTAAATCTACGATTATTCCCACCGCGTTATGGGCTGTGTATAACCTATTTAAATCTACGATTATCCCCACCGCATTATGGGCTGTGTATAACCTATTTAAATCTACGATTATTCCCACCGCGTTATGGGCTGTGTATAACCTATTTAAATCTACGATTATCCCCACCGCGTTATGGGCTGTGTATAACCTATTTAAATCTACAATTATCCCCACCGCGTTATGGGCTGTGTATAACCTATTTAAACCTACGATTATCCCCACCGCGTTATGGGCTGTGTATAACCTATTTAAATCTACGATTATCCCCACCACGTTATGGGCTGTGTATAACCTATTTAAATCTACGATTATCCCCACCGCGTTATGAGCTGTGTATAACCTATTTTAATCTACGATTACCCCACCGCGTTATGGGCTGTGTATAACCTATTTAAATCTACGATTATCCCCACCGCGTTATGGACTGTGTATAACCTATTGAAATCGACGATTATCCCCACCGCGTTATGAGCTGTGTATAACCTATTTAAATCTACGATTATCCCCACCGCATTACGGGCTGTGTATAACCCATTTAAATCTACGATTATCCCCACCGCGTTATGGGCTGTGTATAACCTATTTAAATCTACGATTATCCCCACCGCGTTATGAGCTGTGTATAACCTATTTAAATCTATGATTATCCCCACCGCGTTAAGGGCTGTGTATAACCTATTTAAATCTACGATTATCCCCACCGCGTTATGGGCTGTGTATAACCTATTTAAATCTACGATTATCCCCACCGCGTTATGGGCTGTGCATAACCTATTTAAATCTACGATTATCCCCACCGCGTTATGGGCTGTGTATAACCTATTTAAATCTACGATTATCCCCACCGCGTTATGGGCTGTGTATAACCTATTTAAATCTACGATTATCTCCACCGCGTGATGAGCTGTGTATAACCTATTTAAATCTACGATTATCCCCACCGCGTGATGGGCTGTGTATAACCTTTTTAAATCTACGATTATCCCCACCGCGTTATGGGCTGTGTATAACCTATTTAAATCTACGATTATCCCCACCGCGTGATGAGCTGTTTATAACCTATTTAAATCTACGATTATTCCCACCGCGTTATGGGCTGTGTATAAACTATTTAAATCTACGATTATCCCCACCGCGTGATGAGCTGTGTATAACCTATTTAAATCTACGATTATCCCCACCGCGTTATGGGCTGTGTATAACCTATTTAAATCTACGATTATCCCCACCGCGTTAGGGGCTGTGTATAACCTATTTAAATCTACGATTATCCCCACCACGTTATGGTCTGTGTATAACCTATTTAAATCTACGATTATCCCCACCGCGTTATGGGCTGTGTATAACCTATTCAAATCTACGATTATCCCCACCGCGTGGTGAGCTGTGTATAACCTATTTAAATCTACGATTATCCCCACCGCGTGATGGGCTGTTTATAACCTATTTAAATCTACGATTATCCCCATCGCGTTATGGGCTGTGTATAACCTATTTAAATCTACGATTATCCCCACCGCGTGATGAGCTGTTTGTAACCTATTTAAATCTACGATTATCCCCACCGCGTTATGGGCTGTGTATAAACTATTTAAATCTACGATTATCCCCACCGCGTGATGAGCTGTGTATAACCTATTTAAATCTACGATTATCCCCACCGCGTTATGGGCTGAGTATAACCTATTTAGATCTACGATTATCCCCACCGCGTTAGGGGCTGTGTATAACCTATTTAAATCTACGATTATCCCCACCGCGTTATGGGCTGTGTATAACCTATTTGAATCTACGATTATCCCCACCGCGTGATGGGCTGTGTATAACCTATTCAAATCTACGATTATCCCCACCGCGTTATGGGCTGTGTATAACCTATTTAAATCTACGATTATCCCGACCGCGTTATGGGCTGTGTATAACCTATTTAGATCTACGATTATCCCCACCGCGTTAGGGGCTGTGTATAACCTATTTAAATCTACGATTATCCCCACCGCGTTATGGGCTGTGTATAACCTATTTGAATCTACGATTATCCCCACCGCGTGATGGGCTGTGTATAACCTATTCAAATCTACGATTATCCCCACCGCGTTATGAGCTGTGTATAACCTATTTAAATCTACGATTATCCCCACCACGTTATGGGCTGTGTATAACCTATTTAAATCTACGATTATCCCCACCGCGTGATGAGCTGTGTATAACCTATTTAAATCTACGATTATCCCCACCGCGTTATGGGCTGTGTATAACCTATTTAAATCTACGATTATCCCCACAGCGTGATGAGCTGTGTATTACCTATTTAAATCTACGATTATCCCCACCGCATTATGGGCCGTGTATAACCTATTTATATATACGATTATCCCCACCGCGTTATGAGCTGTGTATAACCTATTTAAATCTACGATTATCCCCACCGCGTGATGGGCTGTGTATTACCTATTTAAATCTACGATTATCCCCACCGCGTTATGGGCTGTGTATAACATATTTAAATCTACGATTATCCCCATCGCGTTATGGGCTGTGTATAACATATTTAAATCTATGATTATCCCCATCGCGTGTTGAGCTGTGTATAACCTATTTAAATCTACGATTATTCCCACCGCGTTATGGGCTGTGTATAACCTATTTAAATCTACGATTATCCCCACCGCATTATGGGCTGTGTATAACCTATTTAAATCTACGATTATTCCCACCGCGTTATGGGCTGTGTATACCCTATTTAAATCTACGATTATCCCCACCGCGTTATGGGCTATGTATAACCTATTTAAATCTACAATTATCCCCACCGCGTTATGGGCTGTGTATAACCTATTTAAATCTACGATTATCCCCACCGCGTTATGGGCTGTGTATAACCTATTTAAATCTACGATTATCCCCACCACGTTATGGGCTGTGTATAACCTATTTAAATCTACGATTATCCCCACCGCGTTATGAGCTGTGTATAACCTATTTTAATCTACGATTACCCCACCGCGTTATGGGCTGTGTATAACCTATTTAAATCTACGATTATCCCCACCGCGTTATGGGCTGTGTATAACCTATTTAAATCTACGATTATCTCCACCGCGTGATGAGCTGTGTATAACCTATTTAAATCTACGATTATCCCCACCGCGTGATGGGCTGTGTATAACCTTTTTAAATCTACGATTATCCCCACCGCGTTATGGGCTGTGTATAACCTATTTAAATCTACGATTATCCCCACCGCGTGATGAGCTGTTTATAACCTATTTAAATCCACGATGATCCCCACCGCGTTATGGGCTGTGTATAAACTATTTAAATCTACGATTATCCCCACCGCGTGATGAGCTGTGTATAACCTATTTAAATCTACGATTATCCCCACCGCGTTATGGGCTGTGTATAACCTATTTAAATCTACGATTATCCCCACCGCGTTAGGGGCTGTGTATAACCTATTTAAATCTACGATTATCCCCACCACGTTATGGTCTGTGTATAACCTATTTAAATCTACGATTATCCCCACCGCGTGATGGGCTGTGTATAACCTATTCAAATCTACGATTATCCCCACCGCGTGGTGAGCTGTGTATAACCTATTTAAATCTACGATTATCCCCACCGCGTGATGGGCTGTTTATAACCTATTTAAATCTACGATTATCCCCACCGCGTTATGGGCTGTGTATAACCTATTTAAATCTACGATTATCCCCACCGCGTGATGAGCTGTTTGTAACCTATTTAAATCTACGATTATCCCCACCGCGTTATGGGCTGTGTATAAACTATTTAAATCTACGATTATCCCAACCGCGTGATGAGCTGTGTATAACCTATTTAAATCTACGATTATCCCCACCGCGTTATGGGCTGAGTATAACCTATTTAGATCTACGATTATCCCCACCGCGTTAGGGGCTGTGTATAACCTATTTAAATCTACGATTATCCCCACCGCGTTATGGGCTGTGTATAACCTATTTGAATCTACGATTATCCCCACCGCGTGATGGGCTGTGTATAACCTATTTAAAACTACGATTATCCCCACCGCGTGATGAGCTGTGTATAACCTATTTAAATCTACGATTATCCCCACCGCATTATGGGCTGTGTATAACCTATTTAAATATACGATTATCCCCACCGCGTTATGAGCTGTGTATAACCTATTTAAATCTGCGATTATCCCCACCGCGTTATGGGCTGTGTATTACCTATTTAAATCTACGATTATCCCCACCGCGTTATGGGCTTTGTATAACCTATTTAAATCTACGATTATCCCCACCGCGTGATTAGTTGTGTAGAACCTATTTAAATCTACGATTATCCCCACCGCGTTATGAGCTGTGTATAACCTATTTCAATCTACGATTATCCCCACCGCGTGATGAGCTGTGTATAACCTATTTCAATCTACGATTATCCCCACCGCGTTATGGGCTGTGTATAACCTATTTAAATCTACGATTATCCCCACCGCGTGATGAGCTGTGTATAACCTATTTAAATCTACGATTATCCACACCGCGTTATGAGCTGTGTATAACCTATTTAAATCTACGATTATCCCCGCCGCATTATGAGCTGTGTATAACCTATTTAAATCTACGATTATCCCCACCGCGTTATGGGCTGTGTATAACCTATTTGAATCTACGATTATCCCCACCGCGTGATGGGCTGTGTATATCCTATTTAAAACTACGATTATCCCCACCGCGTGATGAGCTGTGTATAACCTATTTAAATCTACGATTATCCCCACCGCATTATGGGCTGTGTATAACCTATTTAAATATACGATTATCCCCACCGCGTTATGAGCTGTGTATAACCTATTTAAATCTGCGATTATCCCCACCGCGTTATGGGCTGTGTATTACCTATTTAAATCTACGATTATCCCCACCGCGTTATGGGCTTTGTATAACCTATTTAAATCTACGATTATCCCCACCGCGTGATTAGTTGTGTAGAACCTATTTAAATCTACGATTATCCCCACCGCGTTATGAGCTGTGTATAACCTATTTCAATCTACGATTATCCCCACCGCGTGATGAGCTGTGTATAACCTATTTCAATCTACGATTATCCCCACCGCGTTATGGGCTGTGTATAACCTATTTAAATCTACGATTATCCCCACCGCGTGATGAGCTGTGTATAACCTATTTAAATCTACGATTATCCACACCGCGTTATGAGCTGTGTATAACCTATTTAAATCTACGATTATCCCCACCGCATTATGAGCTGTGTATAACCTATTTAAATCTACGATTATCCCCACCGCGTGATGGGCTGTGTATAAACTATGGAAATCTACGATTATCCCCACCGCGTTATGGGCTGTGTATAACCTATTTAAATCTACGATTATCCCCACCGCATTATGGGCTGTGTATAACCTATTTAAATCTACGATTATCCCCACCGCTGTGTATAACATATTTAAATCTACGATCTACGATTATCCCCATCGCGTGTTGAGCTGTGTATAACCTATTTAAATCTACGATTATTCCCACCGCGTTATGGGCTGTGTATAACCTATTTAAATCTACGATTATCCCCACCGCATTATGGGCTGTGTATAACCTATTTAAATCTACGATTATTCCCACCGCGTTATGGGCTGTGTATAACCTATTTAAATCTACGATTATCCCCACCGCGTTATGGGCTGTGTATAACCTATTTAAATCTACAATTATCCCCACCGCGTTATGGGCTGTGTATAACCTATTTAAACCTACGATTATCCCCACCGCGTTATGGGCTGTGTATAACCTATTTAAATCTACGATTATCCCCACCACGTTATGGGCTGTGTATAACCTATTTAAATCTACGATTATCCCCACCGCGTTATGAGCTGTGTATAACCTATTTTAATCTACGATTACCCCACCGCGTTATGGGCTGTGTATAACCTATTTAAATCTACGATTATCCCCACCGCGTTATGGACTGTGTATAACCTATTTAAATCGACGATTATCCCCACCGCGTTATGAGCTGTGTATAACCTATTTAAATCTACGATTATCCCCACCGCATTACGGGCTGTGTATAACCCATTTAAATCTACGATTATCCCCACCGCGTTATGGGCTGTGTATAACCTATTTAAATCTACGATTATCCCCACCGCATTATGGGCTGTGTATAACCTATTTAAATCTACGATTATTCCCACCGCGTTATGGGCTGTGTATAACCTATTTAAATCTACGATTATCCCCACCGCGTTATGGGCTGTGTATAACCTATTTAAATCTACAATTATCCCCACCGCGTTATGGGCTGTGTATAACCTATTTAAACCTACGATTATCCCCACCGCGTTATGGGCTGTGTATAACCTATTTAAATCTACGATTATCCCCACCACGTTATGGGCTGTGTATAACCTATTTAAATCTACGATTATCCCCACCGCGTTATGAGCTGTGTATAACCTATTTTAATCTACGATTACCCCACCGCGTTATGGGCTGTGTATAACCTATTTAAATCTACGATTATCCCCACCGCGTTATGGACTGTGTATAACCTATTGAAATCGACGATTATCCCCACCGCGTTATGAGCTGTGTATAACCTATTTAAATCTACGATTATCCCCACCGCATTACGGGCTGTGTATAACCCATTTAAATCTACGATTATCCCCACCGCGTTATGGGCTGTGTATAACCTATTTAAATCTACGATTATCCCCACCGCGTTATGAGCTGTGTATAACCTATTTAAATCTATGATTATCCCCACCGCGTTAAGGGCTGTGTATAACCTATTTAAATCTACGATTATCCCCACCGCGTTATGGGCTGTGTATAACCTATTTAAATCTACGATTATCCCCACCGCGTTATGGGCTGTGCATAACCTATTTAAATCTACGATTATCCCCACCGCGTTATGGGCTTTGTATAACCTATTTAAATCTACGATTATCCCCACCGCGTTATGGGCTGTGTATAACCTATTTAAATCTACGATTATCTCCACCGCGTGATGAGCTGTGTATAACCTATTTAAATCTACGATTATCCCCACCGCGTGATGGGCTGTGTATAACCTTTTTAAATCTACGATTATCCCCACCGCGTTATGGACTGTGTATAACCTATTTAAATCTACGATTATCCCCACCGCGTGATGAGCTGTTTATAACCTATTTAAATCTACGATTATCCCCACCGCGTTATGGGCTGTGTATAACCTATTTAAATCTACGATTATCCCGACCGCGTTATGGGCTGTGTATAACCTATTTAGATCTACGATTATCCCCACCGCGTTAGGGGCTATGTATAACCTATTTAAATCTACGATTATCCCCACCGCGTTATGGGCTGTGTATAACCTATTTGAATCTACGATTATCCCCACCGCGTGATGGGCTGTGTATAACCTATTCAAATCTACGATTATCCCCACCGCGTTATGAGCTGTGTATAACCTATTTAAATCTACGATTATCCCCACCACGTTATGGGCTGTGTATAACCTATTTAAATCTACGATTATCCCCACCGCGTGATGAGCTGTGTATAACCTATTTAAATCTACGATTATCCCCACCGCGTTATGGGCTGTGTATAACCTATTTAAATCTACGATTATCCCCACAGCGTGATGAGCTGTGTATTACCTATTTAAATCTACGATTATCCCCACCGCATTATGGGCCGTGTATAACCTATTTATATATACGATTATCCCCACCGCGTTATGAGCTGTGTATAACCTATTTAAATCTACAGTTATCCCCACCGCGTGATGGGCTGTGTATTACCTATTTAAATCTACGATTATCCCCACCGCGTTATGGGCTGTGTATAACATATTTAAATCTACGATTATCCCCATCGCGTTATGGGCTGTGTATAACATATTTAAATCTATGATTATCCCCATCGCGTGTTGAGCTGTGTATAACCTATTTAAATCTACGATTATTCCCACCGCGTTATGGGCTGTGTATAACCTATTTAAATCTACGATTATCCCCACCGCATTATGGGCTGTGTATAACCTATTTAAATCTACGATTATTCCCACCGCGTTATGGGCTGTGTATACCCTATTTAAATCTACGATTATCCCCACCGCGTTATGGGCTATGTATAACCTATTTAAATCTACAATTATCCCCACCGCGTTATGGGCTGTGTATAACCTATTTAAATCTACGATTATCCCCACCGCGTTATGGGGTGTGTATAACCTATTTAAATCTACGATTATCCCCACCACGTTATGGGCTGTGTATAACCTATTTAAATCTACGATTATCCCCACCGCGTTATGAGCTGTGTATAACCTATTTTAATCTACGATTACCCCACCGCGTTATGGGCTGTGTATAACCTATTTAAATCTACGATTATCCCCACCGCGTTATGGGCTGTGTATAACCTATTTAAATCTACGATTATCTCCACCGCGTGATGAGCTGTGTATAACCTATTTAAATCTACGATTATCCCCACCGCGTGATGGGCTGTGTATAACCTTTTTAAATCTACGATTATCCCCACCGCGTTATGGGCTGTGTATAACCTATTTAAATCTACGATTATCCCCACCGCGTGATGAGCTGTTTATAACCTATTTAAATCCACGATGATCCCCACCGCGTTATGGGCTGTGTATAAACTATTTAAATCTACGATTATCCCCACCGCGTGATGAGCTGTGTATAACCTATTTAAATCTACGATTATCCCCACCGCGTTATGGGCTGTGTATAACCTATTTAAATCTACGATTATCCCCACCGCGTTAGGGGCTGTGTATAACCTATTTAAATCTACGATTATCCCCACCACGTTATGGTCTGTGTATAACCTATTTAAATCTACGATTATCCCCACCGCGTGATGGGCTGTGTATAACCTATTCAAATCTACGATTATCCCCACCGCGTGGTGAGCTGTGTATAACCTATTTAAATCTACGATTATCCCCACCGCGTGATGGGCTGTTTATAACCTATTTAAATCTACGATTATCCCCACCGCGTTATGGGCTGTGTATAACCTATTTAAATCTACGATTATCCCCACCGCGTGATGAGCTGTTTGTAACCTATTTAAATCTACGATTATCCCCACCGCGTTATGGGCTGTGTATAAACTATTTAAATCTACGATTATCCCCACCGCGTGATGAGCTGTGTATAACCTATTTAAATCTACGATTATCCCCACCGCGTTATGGGCTGAGTATAACCTATTTAGATCTACGATTATCCCCACCGCGTTAGGGGCTGTGTATAACCTATTTAAATCTACGATTATCCCCACCGCGTTATGGGCTGTGTATAACCTATTTGAATCTACGATTATCCCCACCGCGTGATGGGCTGTGTATAACCTATTTAAAACTACGATTATCCCCACCGCGTGATGAGCTGTGTATAACCTATTTAAATCTACGATTATCCCCACCGCATTATGGGCTGTGTATAACCTATTTAAATATACGATTATCCCCACCGCGTTATGAGCTGTGTATAACCTATTTAAATCTGCGATTATCCCCACCGCGTTATGGGCTGTGTATTACCTATTTAAATCTACGATTATCCCCACCGCGTTATGGGCTTTGTATAACCTATTTAAATCTACGATTATCCCCACCGCGTGATTAGTTGTGTAGAACCTATTTAAATCTACGATTATCCCCACCGCGTTATGAGCTGTGTATAACCTATTTCAATCTACGATTATCCCCACCGCGTGATGAGCTGTGTATAACCTATTTCAATCTACGATTATCCCCACCGCGTTATGGGCTGTGTATAACCTATTTAAATCTACGATTATCCCCACCGCGTGATGAGCTGTGTATAACCTATTTAAATCTACGATTATCCACACCGCGTTATGAGCTGTGTATAACCTATTTATATCTACGATTATCCCCGCCGCATTATGAGCTGTGTATAACCTATTTAAATCTACGATTATCCCCACCGCGTTATGGGCTGTGTATAACCTATTTGAATCTACGATTATCCCCACCGCGTGATGGGCTGTGTATATCCTATTTAAAACTACGATTATCCCCACCGCGTGATGAGCTGTGTATAACCTATTTAAATCTACGATTATCCCCACCGCATTATGGGCTGTGTATAACCTATTTAAATATACGATTATCCCCACCGCGTTATGAGCTGTGTATAACCTATTTAAATCTGCGATTATCCCCACCGCGTTATGGGCTGTGTATTACCTATTTAAATCTACGATTATCCCCACCGCGTTATGGGCTTTGTATAACCTATTTAAATCTACGATTATCCCCACCGCGTGATTAGTTGTGTGGAACCTATTTAAATCTACGATTATCCCCACCGCGTTATGAGCTGTGTATAACCTATTTCAATCTACGATTATCCCCACCGCGTGATGAGCTGTGTATAACCTATTTCAATCTACGATTATCCCCACCGCGTTATGGGCTGTGTATAACCTATTTAAATCTACGATTATCCCCACCGCGTGATGAGCTGTGTATAACCTATTTAAATCTACGATTATCCACACCGCGTTATGAGCTGTGTATAACCTATTTAAATCTACGATTATCCCCACCGCATTATGAGCTGTGTATAACCTATTTAAATCTACGATTATCCCCACCGCGTGATGGGCTGTGTATAAACTATGGAAATCTACGATTATCCCCACCGCGTTATGGGCTGTGTATAACCTATTTAAATCTACGATTATCCCCACCGCATTATGGGCTGTGTATAACCTATTTAAATCTACGATTATCCCCACCGCGTTATGGGCTGTGTATAACATATTTAAATCTACGATTATCCCCATCGCGTGTTGAGCTGTGTATAACCTATTTAAATCTACGATTATTCCCACCGCGTTATGGGCTGTGTATAACCTATTTAAATCTACGATTATCCCCACCGCATTATGGGCTGTGTATAACCTATTTAAATCTACGATTATTCCCACCGCGTTATGGGCTGTGTATAACCTATTTAAATCTACGATTATCCCCACCGCGTTATGGGCTGTGTATAACCTATTTAAATCTACAATTATCCCCACCGCGTTATGGGCTGTGTATAACCTATTTAAACCTACGATTATCCCCACCGCGTTATGGGCTGTGTATAACCTATTTAAATCTACGATTATCCCCACCACGTTATGGGCTGTGTATAACCTATTTAAATCTACGATTATCCCCACCGCGTTATGAGCTGTGTATAACCTATTTTAATCTACGATTACCCCACCGCGTTATGGGCTGTGTATAACCTATTTAAATCTACGATTATCCCCACCGCGTTATGGACTGTGTATAACCTATTTAAATCGACGATTATCCCCACCGCGTTATGAGCTGTGTATAACCTATTTAAATCTACGATTATCCCCACCGCATTACGGGCTGTGTATAACCCATTTAAATCTACGATTATCCCCACCGCGTTATGGGCTGTGTATAACCTATTTAAATCTACGATTATCCCCTCCGCGTTATGAGCTGTGTATAACCTATTTAAATCTATGATTATCCCCACCGCGTTAAGGGCTGTGTATAACCTATTTAAATCTACGATTATCCCCACCGCGTTATGGGCTGTGTATAACCTATTTAAATCTACGATTATCCCCACCGCGTTATGGGCTGTGCATAACCTATTTAAATCTACGATTATCCCCACCGCGTTATGGGCTGTGTATAACCTATTTAAATCTACGATTATCCCCACCGCGTTATGGGCTGTGTATAACCTATTTAAATCTACGATTATCTCCACCGCGTGATGAGCTGTGTATAACCTATTTAAATCTACGATTATCCCCACCGCGTGATGGGCTGTGTATAACCTTTTTAAATCTACGATTATCCCCACCGCGTTATGGGCTGTGTATAACCTATTTAAATCTACGATTATCCCCACCGCGTGATGAGCTGTTTATAACCTATTTAAATCTACGATTATCCCCACCGCGTTATGGGCTGTGTATAAACTATTTAAATCTACGATTATCCCCACCGCGTGATGAGCTGTGTATAACCTATTTAAATCTACGATTATCCCCACCGCGTTATGGGCTGTGTATAACCTATTTAAATCTACGATTATCCCCACCGCGTTAGGGGCTGTGTATAACCTATTTAAATCTACGATTATCCCCACCACGTTATGGTCTGTGTATAACCTATTTAAATCTACGATTATCCCCACCGCGTGATGGGCTGTGTATAACCTATTCAAATCTACGATTATCCCCACCGCGTGGTGAGCTGTGTATAACCTATTTAAATCTACGATTATCCCCACCGCGTGATGGGCTGTTTATAACCTATTTAAATCTACGATTATCCCCACCGCGTTATGGGCTATGTATAACCTATTTAAATCTACGATTATCCCCACCGCGTGATGAGCTGTTTGTAACCTATTTAAATCTACGATTATCCCCACCGCGTTATGGGCTGTGTATAAACTATTTAAATCTACGATTATCCCCACCGCGTGATGAGCTGTGTATAACCTATTTAAATCTACGATTATCCCCACCGCGTTATGGGCTGAGTATAACCTATTTAGATCTACGATTATCCCCACCGCGTTAGGGGCTGTGTATAACCTATTTAAATCTACGATTATCCCCACCGCGTTATGGGCTGTGTATAACCTATTTGAATCTACGATTATCCCCACCGCGTGATGGGCTGTGTATAACCTATTTAAAACTACGATTATCCCCACCGCGTGATGAGCTGTGTATAACCTATTTAAATCTACGATTATCCCCACCGCATTATGGGCTGTGTATAACCTATTTAAATATACGATTATCCCCACCGCGTTATGAGCTGTGTATAACCTATTTAAATCTGCGATTATCCCCACCGCGTAATGGGCTGTGTATTACCTATTTAAATCTACGATTATCCCCACCGCGTTATGGGCTTTGTATAACCTATTTAAATCTACGATTATCCCCACCGCGTGATTAGTTGTGTAGAACCTATTTAAATCTACGATTATCCCCACCGCGTTATGAGCTGTGTATAACCTATTTCAATCTACGATTATCCCCACCGCGTGATGAGCTGTGTATAACCTATTTCAATCAACGATTATCCCCACCGCGTTATGGGCTGTGTATAACCTATTTAAATCTACGATTATCCCCACCGCGTGATGAGCTGTGTATAACCTATATAAATCTACGATTATCCACACCGCGTTATGAGCTGTGTATAACCTATTTAAATCTACGATTATCCCCGCCGCATTATGAGCTGTGTATAACCTATTTAAATCTACGATTATCCCCACCGCGTGATGGGCTGTGTATAAACTATGGAAATCTACGATTATCCCCACCGCGTTATGGGCTGTGTATAACCTATTTAAATCTACGATTATCCCCACCGCATTATGGGCTGTGTATAACCTATTTAAATCTACGATTATCCCCACCGCGTTATGGGCTGTGTATAACATATTTAAATCTACGATTATCCCCATCGCGTGTTGAGCTGTGTATAACCTATTTAAATCTACGATTATTCCCACCGCGTTATGGGCTGTGTATAACCTATTTAAATCTACGATTATCCCCACCGCATTATGGGCTGTGTATAACCTATTTAAATCTACGATTATTCCCACCGCGTTATGGGCTGTGTATAACCTATTTAAATCTACGATTATCCCCACCCCGTTATGGGCTGTGTATAACCTATTTAAATCTACAATTATCCCCACCGCGTTATGGGCTGTGTATAACCTATTTAAACCTACGATTATCCCCACCGCGTTATGGGCTGTGTATAACCTATTTAAATCTACGATTATCCCCACCACGTTATGGGCTGTGTATAACCTATTTAAATCTACGATTATCCCCACCGCGTTATGAGCTGTGTATAACCTATTTTAATCTACGATTACCCCACCGCGTTATGGGCTGTGTATAACCTATTTAAATCTACGATTATCCCCACCGCGTTATGGACTGTGTATAACCTATTGAAATCGACGATTATCCCCACCGCGTTATGAGCTGTGTATAACCTATTTAAATCTACGATTATCCCCACCGCATTACGGGCTGTGTATAACCCATTTAAATCTACGATTATCCCCACCGCGTTATGGGCTGTGTATAACCTATTTAAATCTACGATTATCCCCACCGCGTTATGAGCTGTGTATAACCTATTTAAATCTATGATTATCCCCACCGCGTTAAGGGCTGTGTATAACCTATTTAAATCTACGATTATCCCCACCGCGTTATGGGCTGTGTATAACCTATTTAAATCTACGATTATCCCCACCGCGTTATGGGCTGTGCATAACCTATTTAAATCTACGATTATCCCCACCGCGTTATGGGCTGTGTATAACCTATTTAAATCTACGATTATCCCCACCGCGTTATGGGCTGTGTATAACCTATTTAAATCTACGATTATCTCCACCGCGTGATGAGCTGTGTATAACCTATTTAAATCTACGATTATCCCCACCGCGTGATGGGCTGTGTATAACCTTTTTAAATCTACGATTATCCCCACCGCGTTATGGGCTGTGTATAACCTATTTAAATCTACGATTATCCCCACCGCGTGATGAGCTGTTTATAACCTATTTAAATCTACGATTATTCCCACCGCGTTATGGGCTGTGTATAAACTATTTAAATCTACGATTATCCCCACCGCGTGATGAGCTGTGTATAACCTATTTAAATCTACGATTATCCCCACCGCGTTATGGGCTGTGTATAACCTATTTAAATCTACGATTATCCCCACCGCGTTAGGGGCTGTGTATAACCTATTTAAATCTACGATTATCCCCACCACGTTATGGTCTGTGTATAACCTATTTAAATCTACGATTATCCCCACCGCGTTATGGGCTGTGTATAACCTATTCAAATCTACGATTATCCCCACCGCGTGGTGAGCTGTGTATAACCTATTTAAATCTACGATTATCCCCACCGCGTGATGGGCTGTTTATAACCTATTTAAATCTACGATTATCCCCATCGCGTTATGGGCTGTGTATAACCTATTTAAATCTACGATTATCCCCACCGCGTGATGAGCTGTTTGTAACCTATTTAAATCTACGATTATCCCCACCGCGTTATGGGCTGTGTATAAACTATTTAAATCTACGATTATCCCCACCGCGTGATGAGCTGTGTATAACCTATTTAAATCTACGATTATCCCCACCGCGTTATGGGCTGAGTATAACCTATTTAGATCTACGATTATCCCCACCGCGTTAGGGGCTGTGTATAACCTATTTAAATCTACGATTATCCCCACCGCGTTATGGGCTGTGTATAACCTATTTGAATCTACGATTATCCCCACCGCGTGATGGGCTGTGTATAACCTATTCAAATCTACGATTATCCCCACCGCGTTATGGGCTGTGTATAACCTATTTAAATCTACGATTATCCCGACCGCGTTATGGGCTGTGTATAACCTATTTAGATCTACGATTATCCCCACCGCGTTAGGGGCTGTGTATAACCTATTTAAATCTACGATTATCCCCACCGCGTTATGGGCTGTGTATAACCTATTTGAATCTACGATTATCCCCACCGCGTGATGGGCTGTGTATAACCTATTCAAATCTACGATTATCCCCACCGCGTTATGAGCTGTGTATAACCTATTTAAATCTACGATTATCCCCACCACGTTATGGGCTGTGTATAACCTATTTAAATCTACGATTATCCCCACCGCGTGATGAGCTGTGTATAACCTATTTAAATCTACGATTATCCCCACCGCGTTATGGGCTGTGTATAACCTATTTAAATCTACGATTATCCCCACAGCGTGATGAGCTGTGTATTACCTATTTAAATCTACGATTATCCCCACCGCATTATGGGCCGTGTATAACCTATTTATATATACGATTATCCCCACCGCGTTATGAGCTGTGTATAACCTATTTAAATCTACGATTATCCCCACCGCGTGATGGGCTGTGTATTACCTATTTAAATCTACGATTATCCCCACCGCGTTATGGGCTGTGTATAACATATTTAAATCTACGATTATCCCCATCGCGTTATGGGCTGTGTATAACATATTTAAATCTATGATTATCCCCATCGCGTGTTGAGCTGTGTATAACCTATTTAAATCTACGATTATTCCCACCGCGTTATGGGCTGTGTATAACCTATTTAAATCTACGATTATCCCCACCGCATTATGGGCTGTGTATAACCTATTTAAATCTACGATTATTCCCACCGCGTTATGGGCTGTGTATACCCTATTTAAATCTACGATTATCCCCACCGCGTTATGGGCTATGTATAACCTATTTAAATCTACAGTTATCCCCACCGCGTTATGGGCTGTGTATAACCTATTTAAATCTACGATTATCCCCACCGCGTTATGGGCTGTGTATAACCTATTTAAATCTACGATTATCCCCACCACGTTATGGGCTGTGTATAACCTATTTAAATCTACGATTATCCCCACCGCGTTATGAGCTGTGTATAACCTATTTTAATCTACGATTACCCCACCGCGTTATGGGCTGTGTATAACCTATTTAAATCTACGATTATCCCCACCGCGTTATGGGCTGTGTATAACCTATTTAAATCTACGATTATCTCCACCGCGTGATGAGCTGTGTATAACCTATTTAAATCTACGATTATCCCCACCGCGTGATGGGCTGTGTATAACCTTTTTAAATCTACGATTATCCCCACCGCGTTATGGGCTGTGTATAACCTATTTAAATCTACGATTATCCCCACCGCGTGATGAGCTGTTTATAACCTATTTAAATCTACGATGATCCCCACCGCGTTATGGGCTGTGTATAAACTATTTAAATCTACGATTATCCCCACCGCGTGATGAGCTGTGTATAACCTATTTAAATCTACGATTATCCCCACCGCGTTATGGGCTGTGTATAACCTATTTAAATCTACGATTATCCCCACCGCGTTAGGGGCTGTGTATAACCTATTTAAATCTACGATTATCCCCACCACGTTATGGTCTGTGTATAACCTATTTAAATCTACGATTATCCCCACCGCGTGATGGGCTGTGTATAACCTATTCAAATCTACGATTATCCCCACCGCGTGGTGAGCTGTGTATAACCTATTTAAATCTACGATTATCCCCACCGCGTGATGGGCTGTTTATAACCTATTTAAATCTACGATTATCCCCACCGCGTTATGGGCTGTGTATAACCTATTTAAATCTACGATTATCCCCACCGCGTGATGAGCTGTTTGTAACCTATTTAAATCTACGATTATCCCCACCGCGTTATGGGCTGTGTATAAACTATTTAAATCTACGATTATCCCCACCGCGTGATGAGCTGTGTATAACCTATTTAAATCTACGATTATCCCCACCGCGTTATGGGCTGAGTATAACCTATTTAGATCTACGATTATCCCCACCGCGTTAGGGGCTGTGTATAACCTATTTAAATCTACGATTATCCCCACCGCGTTATGGGCTGTGTATAACCTATTTGAATCTACGATTATCCCCACCGCGTGATGGGCTGTGTATAACCTATTTAAAACTACGATTATCCCCACCGCGTGATGAGCTGTGTATAACCTATTTAAATCTACGATTATCCCCACCGCATTATGGGCTGTGTATAACCTATTTAAATATACGATTATCCCCACCGCGTTATGAGCTGTGTATAACCTATTTAAATCTGCGATTATCCCCACCGCGTTATGGGCTGTGTATTACCTATTTAAATCTACGATTATCCCCACCGCGTTATGGGCTTTGTATAACCTATTTAAATCTACGATTATCCCCACCGCGTGATTAGTTGTGTAGAACCTATTTAAATCTACGATTATCCCCACCGCGTTATGAGCTGTGTATAACCTATTTCAATCTACGATTATCCCCACCGCGTGATGAGCTGTGTATAACCTATTTCAATCTACGATTATCCCCACCGCGTTATGGGCTGTGTATAACCTATTTAAATCTACGATTATCCCCTCCGCGTGATGAGCTGTGTATAACCTATTTAAATCTACGATTATCCACACCGCGTTATGAGCTGTGTATAACCTATTTAAATCTACGATTATCCCCGCCGCATTATGAGCTGTGTATAACCTATTTAAATCTACGATTATCCCCACCGCGTGATGGGCTGTGTATAAACTATGGAAATCTACGATTATCCCCACCGCGTTATGGGCTGTGTATAACCTATTTAAATCTACGATTATCCCCACCGCATTATGGGCTGTGTATAACCTATTTAAATCTACGATTATCCCCACCGCGTTATGGGCTGTGTATAACATATTTAAATCTACGATTATCCCCATCGCGTGTTGAGCTGTGTATAACCTATTTAAATCTACGATTATTCCCACCGCGTTATGGGCTGTGTATAACCTATTTAAATCTACGATTATCCCCACCGCATTATGGGCTGTGTATAACCTATTTAAATCTGCGATTATTCCCACCGCGTTATGGGCTGTGTATAACCTATTTAAATCTACGATTATCCCCACCGCGTTATGGGCTGTGTATAACCTATTTAAATCTACAATTATCCCCACCGCGTTATGGGCTGTGTATAACCTATTTAAACCTACGATTATCCCCACCGCGTTATGGGCTGTGTATAACCTATTTAAATCTACGATTATCCCCACCACGTTATGGGCTGTGTATAACCTATTTAAATCTACGATTATCCCCACCGCGTTATGAGCTGTGTATAACCTATTTTAATCTACGATTACCCCACCGCGTTATGGGCTGTGTATAACCTATTTAAATCTACGATTATCCCCACCGCGTTATGGACTGTGTATAACCTATTGAAATCGACGATTATCCCCACCGCGTTATGAGCTGTGTATAACCTATTTAAATCTACGATTATCCCCACCGCATTACGGGCTGTGTATAACCCATTTAAATCTACGATTATCCCCACCGCGTTATGGGCTGTGTATAACCTATTTAAATCTACGATTATCCCCACCGCGTTATGAGCTGTGTATAACCTATTTAAATCTATGATTATCCCCACCGCGTTAAGGGCTGTGTATAACCTATTTAAATCTACGATTATCCCCACCGCGTTATGGGCTGTGTATAACCTATTTAAATCTACGATTATCCCCACCGCGTTATGGGCTGTGCATAACCTATTTAAATCTACGATTATCCCCACCGCGTTATGGGCTGTGTATAACCTTTTTAAATCTACGATTATCCCCACCGCGTGATGAGCTGTGTATAACCTATTTAAATCTACGATTATCCCCACCGCGTGATGGGCTGTGTATAACCTTTTTAAATCTACGATTATCCCCACCGCGTTATGGGCTGTGTATAACCTATTTAAATCTACGATTATCCCCACCGCGTGATGAGCTGTTTATAACCTATTTAAATCTACGATTATTCCCACCGCGTTATGGGCTGTGTATAAACTATTTAAATCTACGATTATCCCCACCGCGTGATGAGCTGTGTATAACCTATTTAAATCTACGATTATCCCCACCGCGTTATGGGCTGTGTATAACCTATTTAAATCTACGATTATCCCCACCGCGTTAGGGGCTGTGTATAACCTATTTAAATCTACGATTATCCCCACCACGTTATGGTCTGTGTATAACCTATTTAAATCTACGATTATCCCCACCGCGTGATGGGCTGTGTATAACCTATTCAAATCTACGATTATCCCCACCGCGTGGTGAGCTGTGTATAACCTATTTAAATCTACGATTATCCCCACCGCGTGATGGGCTGTTTATAACCTATTTAAATCTACGATTATCCCCACCGCGTTATGGGCTGTGTATAACCTATTTAAATCTACGATTATCCCCACCGCGTGATGAGCTGTTTGTAACCTATTTAAATCTACGATTATCCCCACCGCGTTATGGGCTGTGTATAAACTATTTAAATCTACGATTATCCCCACCGCGTGATGAGCTGTGTATAACCTATTTAAATCTACGATTATCCCCACCGCGTTATGGGCTGAGTATAACCTATTTAGATCTACGATTATCCCCACCGCGTTAGGGGCTGTGTATAACCTATTTAAATCTACGATTATCCCCACCGCGTTATGGGCTGTGTATAACCTATTTGAATCTACGATTATCCCCACCGCGTGATGGGCTGTGTATAACCTATTCAAATCTACGATTATCCCCACCGCGTTATGGGCTGTGTATAACCTATTTAAATCTACGATTATCCCGACCGCGTTATGGGCTGTGTATAACCTATTTAGATCTACGATTATCCCCACCGCGTTAGGGGCTGTGTATAACCTATTTAAATCTACGATTATCCCCACCGCGTTATGGGCTGTGTATAACCTATTTGAATCTACGATTATCCCCACCGCGTGATGGGCTGTGTATAACCTATTCAAATCTACGATTATCCCCACCGCGTTATGAGCTGTGTATAACCTATTTAAATCTACGATTATCCCCACCACGTTATGGGCTGTGTATAACCTATTTAAATCTACGATTATCCCCACCGCGTGATGAGCTGTGTATAACCTATTTAAATCTACGATTATCCCCACCGCGTTATGGGCTGTGTATAACCTATTTAAATCTACGATTATCCCCACAGCGTGATGAGCTGTGTATTACCTATTTAAATCTACGATTATCCCCACCGCATTATGGGCCGTGTATAACCTATTTATATATACGATTATCCCCACCGCGTTATGAGCTGTGTATAACCTATTTAAATCTACGATTATCCCCACCGCGTGATGGGCTGTGTATTACCTATTTAAATCTACGATTATCCCCACCGCGTTATGGGCTGTGTATAACATATTTAAATCTACGATTATCCCCATCGCGTTATGGGCTGTGTATAACATATTTAAATCTATGATTATCCCCATCGCGTGTTGAGCTGTGTATAACCTATTTAAATCTACGATTATTCCCACCGCGTTATGGGCTGTGTATAACCTATTTAAATCTACGATTATCCCCACCGCATTATGGGCTGTGTATAACCTATTTAAATCTACGATTATTCCCACCGCGTTATGGGCTGTGTATACCCTATTTAAATCTACGATTATCCCCACCGCGTTATGGGCTATGTATAACCTATTTAAATCTACAATTATCCCCACCGCGTTATGGGCTGTGTATAACCTATTTAAATCTACGATTATCCCCACCGCGTTATGGGCTGTGTATAACCTATTTAAATCTACGATTATCCCCACCACGTTATGGGCTGTGTATAACCTATTTAAATCTACGATTATCCCCACCGCGTTATGAGCTGTGTATAACCTATTTTAATCTACGATTACCCCACCGCGTTATGGGCTGTGTATAACCTATTTAAATCTACGATTATCCCCACCGCGTTATGGACTGTGTATAACCTATTTAAATCGACGATTATCCCCACCGCGTTATGAGCTGTGTATAACCTATTTAAATCTACGATTATCCCCACCGCATTACGGGCTGTGTATAACCCATTTAAATCTACGATTATCCCCACCGCGTTATGGGCTGTGTATAACCTATTTAAATCTACGATTATCCCCACCGTGTTATGAGCTGTGTATAACCTATTTAAATCTATGATTATCCCCACCGCGTTAAGGGCTGTGTATAACCTATTTAAATCTACGATTATCCCCACCGCGTTATGGGCTGTGTATAACCTATTTAAATCTACGATTATCCCCACCGCGTTATGGGCTGTGCATAACCTATTTAAATCTACGATTATCCCCACCGCGTTATGGGTTGTGTATAACCTATTTAAATCTACGATTATCCCCACCGCGTTATGGGCTGTGTATAACCTATTTAAATCTACGATTATCTCCACCGCGTGATGAGCTGTGTATAACCTATTTAAATCTACGATTATCCCCACCGCGTGATGGGCTGTGTATAACCTTTTTAAATCTACGATTATCCCCACCGCGTTATGGGCTGTGTATAACCTATTTAAATCTACGATTATCCCCACCGCGTGATGAGCTGTTTATAACCTATTTAAATCTACGATTATCCCCACCGCGTTATGGGCTGCGTATAAACTATTTAAATCTACGATTATCCCCACCGCGTGATGAGCTGTGTATAACCTATTTAAATCTACGATTATCCCCACCGCGTTATGGGCTGTGTATAACCTATTTAAATCTACGATTATCCCCACCGCGTTAGGGGCTGTGTATAACCTATTTAAATCTACGATTATCCCCACCGCGTGATGAGCTGTTTGTAACCTATTTAAATCTACGATTATCCCCACCGCGTTATGGGCCGTGTATAAACTATTTAAATCTACGATTATCCCCACCGCGTGATGAGCTGTGTATAACCTATTTAAATCTACGATTATCCCCACCGCGTGATGGGCTGTGTATAACCTATTCAAATCTACGATTATCCCCACCGCGTGGTGAGCTGTGTATAACCTATTTAAATCTACGATTATCCCCACCGCGTGATGGGCTGTGTATAACCTATTTAAATCTACGATTATCCCCACCGCGTTATGGGCTGTGTATAACCTATTTAAATCTACGATTATCCCCACCGCGTGATGAGCTGTTTGTAACCTATTTAAATCTACGATTATCCCCACCGCGTTATGGGCCGTGTATAAACTATTTAAATCTACGATTATCCCCACCGCGTGATGAGCTGTGTATAACCTATTTAAATCTACGATTATCCCCACCGCGTTATGGGCTGTGTATAACCTATTTAGATCTACGATTATCCCCACCGCGTTAGGGGCTGTGTATAACCTATTTAAATCTACGATTATCCCCACCGCGTTATGGGCTGTGTATAACCTATTTGAATCTACGATTATCCCCACCGCGTGATGGGCTGTGTATAACCTATTTAAATCTACGACTATCCCCACCGCGTTATGAGCTGTGTATAACCTATTTAAATCTACGATTATCCCCACCACGTTATGGGCTGTGTATAACCTATTTAAATCTACGATTATCCCCACCGCGTGATGAGCTGTGTATAACCTATTTAAATCTACGATTATCCCCACCGCGTTATGGGCTGTGTATAACCTATTTAAATCTACGATTATCCCCACAGCGTGATGAGCTGTGTATTACCTATTTAAATCTACGATTATCCCCACCGCATTATGGGCCGTGTATAACCTATTTATATATACGATTATCCCCACCGCGTTATGAGCTGTGTATAACCTATTTAAATCTACGATTATCCCCTCCGCGTGATGGGCTGTGTATTACCTATTTAAATCTACGATTATCCCCTCCGCGTTATGGGCTGTGTATAACCTATTTAAATCTACGATTATCCCCACAGCGTGATGAGCTGTGTATTACCTATTTAAATCTACGATTATCCCCACCGCATTATGGGCTGTGTATAACCTATTTAAATATACGATTATCCCCACCGCGTTATGAGCTGTGTATAACCTATTTAAATCTACGATTATCCCCACCGCGTGATGGGCTGTGTATTAGCTATTTAAATCTATGATTATCCCCACCGCGTTATGGGCTGTGTATAACCTATTTAAATCTACGATTATCCCCACCGCGTGATGAGCTGTGTATAACCTATTTAAATCTACGATTATCCCCACCGCGTGATGAGCTGTGTATAACCTGTTTAAATCTCCGATTATCCCCACCGCGTTGTGGGCTGTGTATAACCTATTTAAATCTACGATTATCCCCACCGCGTGATGAGCTGTGTATAACCTATTTAAATCTACGATTATCCCCATCGCATTATGGGCTGTGTATAACCTATTTAAATATACGATTATCCCCACCGCGTTATGAGCTGTGTATAACCTATTTAAATCTACGATTATCCCCACCGCTCGATGGGCTGTGTATAGCCTATTTAAATCTACGATTATCCCCACCGCGTGATGGGCTATTTAAATGTACGATTTTCCCCACCGCGTTATGGGCTGTGTATAACCTATTTAAATCTACCATTATCCCCACCGCGTGTTGAGCTGTGTATAACCTATTTAAATCTACGATTATCTCCACCGCGTGATGAGCTGTGCATTACCTATTTAACCCTTTACCTAAAGTAACGGCCGAAACCGGCCAGCGCTATTCTCTAAAATCGCCAATTAATTTTCAAAATATTTTCAATTTTTGTCTCAAAAACATAGGTTATGACCCCTCGTTGGAACGAGCTCGTCGAGCTCGTTCCAACGAGGGGTCATAACCTATGTTTTTGAGACAAAAAATGTAAAAATTTAGTTATTCTAGAATTTTTTTTGCAAGTGTCGTCTGCTTTTCATGTTAGGTATAGGATTAAATACATAGGTGATGGGCTGTATATAACCTATTTAAATACATATGTTTAATATATAACTGGAGAAAGAGCCATACCATATATTAAATGCCGAGAACACGTGGCCATTTCAATACACAGATGTATCTATCCTAAACGTGCATTTTCCCAAAATATGCTTTATCCAACTCGGTAACATTTCGAATTTTGAATAAGTTACCTTCAAAACAAACCACACAAATATCGCATTTACACACAAGTGAAAACATCTTACCTGTAATGAAATCACCACAGGGCACTAATATTCACAGACCGGGCGACTGTGGCAACCACTGTTGTAACAACAGACCACTTTTATTACAGCTCACCATTTTTGTTACAACACTTTCCCACTTTTGTTATAGCCCACCACTTCTGTTACAAAATCAACCACTTTTGTTACAAAATGAGGTCACCACTTTTGCAACATTCGTCGCCTATTTTTGTAACAAACATAACTTGCTCACCACGTTTGTTACAACAATCGTCCATTATTGTTACAATTTTTATCAGAGGGAAAAATGAAGTAATCTACAAGTAATCCGAGACGTGACAATCAGATTGGAAGATTGTGAGTTTGTTGCCTGGCCATATTGAGAAGTTTGTTGTGTTCTTGGGTAAGGCACTTAATGCCAATTGCCCGCTAGGGAGCATGTGCTGGGGCGTACCGCATGTTAACAGCACACAAACCTACAAGCAATGGTAACCCTGTTCTTGTGGGATTAGTAGGTAGGGGAGTTTACCGTTACTCACCGCAGCTTGGTAGTACTCACCGGGTACTCCGGCATCCCCCACACGTTAAACTATCTTCAACACAATATGACCTCAGCTATTAAAGTGTCATTAAACACCAACACTCCAATAATGATTATCAAACCAAACCATTGTTGTTCATGTTCAGTAGTAATGCTACACCCTTGCTTATCATTGTGTGATACGTTAACCTACCACCTTGCGACGTCATTGTCGCGGTGATATGTAGTGTATTGTGCGCATATCTGAAAAGACACGTGACAATCCGTGCCAATTAAAAAAGATTCCAACTCCTTGAACCTTGGAAATTAATAGTATGTGATGTTGACTTTTAGCAGGTTCTCATCTGACGTCATCAGTCTCGTGACCGGAAGGTGTGGGTGAGGTTGCTATGGTACCCCGCTTGAGCGGTCATCTTGTGTCAGTCCCACGGTGACAAGTGATCCCACTGAGCACACACAGTGCACGTTTCTAAGGTGACGCACTCTTCCCCAAGCCATTTTCACCAGGGGTGCCGCCATCTTCGTTGTTGGGGTAGCAAGTGGTTGGAGCCCAGTGGCCTTCTTGTTGGACAGGGGTGTGTTCTCAGGCAGTTTTCCATTCAGCGGAAGTACATCGAATCACCCCCAAAACCCAATATCGAACCAAACCTACCCCAACTGACCATTTATTCCACCAAATCTCCAACGAAAAATACCCGAACGAACCTTTGAGAGCTTCGCCCCACAGGAGTACAAGACGCATATGAGGCGAGGCCTTAATGAGGTCCTAACTCATAGCCTTCACGGCCTCCCCTGCTCTCATATCCACCACCTCCTGGCCTTTTTTACTCATAGCCCGCACCTACTGGCCTCACCTTGCGCTTATAGCCCTCTAGGGAACATCTCCCGTATGAGGATAAGAGGTATATGAGGTGAGACATCAGCGAGGTCTCACCTCACACCCCTCTAATCCTCATCTCGGTTCGAGTGATCATTAGTGATCACCAATGGTGATCATTAGTGATCGACTGTAGTGTTCATTAGTGATCACCTCCCTGTATGAGGTGTGTGAGGTGAGGCCCGGGTCAACGGGTTGAGGAGGATGGGCCTTCTGGATGGAGGGGGGCGACTGTGTCGCTCTTGGCCCTGATGTCTGCTGCAGGGTCAATTGGAAGGGTTCACAGGACAGGTTCCCACGGATGACTGGGGAAACTAGGGATAGGGTCACTGGGAAGGGTCACTGGGTCACACAGGGATGGGATGGTGGGTCACGTGGGGAGGTCCTCTGGTCGAAGTTCTCCGTTGGGTATGGGTCGCATGGGAACTGTGTCGCTCATGGTCGGGATGCGGGAGTAGGGTCCCAGGACAGGACTTCCTTGGAAGGGGTGGCGGGGTGTTAGATTAAATGTGAAAGGCAAGGACTTCTGGAAGAAGAGCTCTCGCTCATTCCGTTGGGTCACCTCACTAGTGATCTCCCGTGGTGATCATTCTCCCCATATGAGGATAAGAGAGGTGTGAGGGGAGGCGTGATCGCTTGTGGTGACCACTAGTGATCCCCTGTGGTGACGAATAGTGACCATTCGCCCCGTATCAGGACAAGAGGGGTAGGGGTGAGGCCTTTGTTATGAGGTAGATGAAGTAGTAGGAGGACCTCGGGATGTATCGTTTCAGGGTCTTGTAGGGAGGCACACGTCAGTCTGCTGTGGGGTAGCTGGTCGACCTAGGTAAAAGAAACCGCAGCTGATTCCAGTGGCAGGGCCAGCGGGCGCATGTCAGACCACCCAGGCCTGGCTATCCCTGATGGAACACGAGTGGACCCCTACGAGGCCCCTTGAAACGATACATCCCCGGGAGCCACCCACTACAACTACTGACATTACCTCATAACAAAGGCCTCACGTCACATCCCTCTTATCCTCATACGGGAAGAATGATCACTTGCGATCGTCACAAGCGATCACTAGTGATCACCAGAGGCGATCATTAGTGATCACTTCAGCCGAGATGAGGATAAGAGCGATGGGACGTGTGACCTCACCTCACACCCGTTCTTATCTCCATACGGGGAGAATGGTCTCTAGTGACCACAGGCGATCACTAGTAAGGTGATCTAACGAAACGAGCTGGAGTCGCCCTTCTTCCAGAAGCCCTTGCCTTCCATATTTGATCCATCTCTTCACCACTCCTTCCAAGGAAGACTTGCCCTGGGGCTCTACTCCCGCATCACGACCACGAACTACACAGATTCCCGGCGACCCAAACCCAGCGGAGAAACGTCGACCAGAAGACGTCCCAACGTGACCCACCATCCCTGCCATGTGTGACTTGGTGACCCTTCCCAGTTACCCTATCCCTAACTTCCCCCGTCATTGATGGGGAACTTCCTGGAGACTCTTCCAAATGACCCTGCATCAGACACCCTGGCCAAGAGCGACACAGTCAACCTCAGTCTCCTTACAGAAGCCCCATCCTTCTCCACCCAGTGACCCGTGCCTCACCTCACATCAATTTTATCCGCAGGCGGGGGGATGATCACTAATGATTACTCGAACCGAGATGAGAATAAGAGGGTGTGAGGCCTCACTTCATAAGCCTCTTATCATCACACGGGAGATGTTACTGGAGGGCTATAAGCGCAAGATGGGGCCATGAGGTGATTGCTATGAGTCAGAGAAGGCCATGAGGTGGGTTAAGAGGTCAGGGTAAGCCGTGAAAACTATGAATCAGTGCCTCATTGAGGCCTCTCCCCATAGGCAACCTGTTTGGGCGAAGGTCACAAAAGTTGTTGGGTTGTTTGTGGTGATCCGATGTATACCCACTGAATCGCATACGCACTCGCAGAACGCGCCCCTGTCCAACAAGTTCATTGGGCTCCATAACACCCACGTGCTACCCAACAACTAAGATGGCGGTTCCCATAATCAAAATGGCTGGCAGAAGAGTGCGTCACCTCAAAAACACTCTCTGTGTATGCACAGTGGCACCACGTGTCACTATGGGAACGACGTCACGTGATGGCCACTCACGCGGGCTACCATCGCAACCTCACCTCTTCCGGTCCCGTGACTGATGACGTCAAATGAGAACCTGCATGAGAACATGCTAAAAGGGCAAAATGTCACCATCACATACTACCAATGCACAAGGTGTGCCATTTCAGATTTACGTGTGCGCAAGCGCACGATACACCACATATCACCACGACAATGACGTCGCAAGGTGGTAGTTACTATGTCACCCAACAATAAGCAAGGGTGTGACATTACTATTGAACATGCGCGACAATGGTTTGGTTTGATAACCATTATTGGATTGTTGGTGCTTAATGACATTTTAATAACTGAGGACATATTGTGTCGAAGATAGTTTTACGTGTGGAGGAAGCCGGAGTACCCGAAGAGTACCACCGAGCATTGACGAGTAACTGTACTCTCCAACGTACTAACCCCACGCATTGGTTGTAGGCTGTGCGCTATCAATGTGCGATATGCCTCAGCACATGGCGGAACGGTACACCTAAGCGCACAATTGGGATTGGGTGCCTTGCCCAATAACACAACGCATCTTACCCCGGCTAGGCATCAAACTGACAACCTTCCGACCTCAAGACCAATGCTCTAACCACTGAGCAACCGCGCTCCCGATAATCATGACTGAACGTCACGTCTCGCATTACATGCAGATTACTTCATTTTTCACACGGACAAAAATTGTAACAAAAATGGGCGATGGTTGTGTTGAATCGGTAACACAGTGGTAAGCTGTAACAAAAGTGGGCAAGTGTTGTAACAGAAGTAGTTGTTGTAACAAAAGTGGTTGGAACGGGAGATACGAAACACGGAAAATGTGTACTGTGTTACAAACATTCCATCTCAGTATCGCTAATGATGAGTTTGGGCGAAGAAATCCCACAAGAGGTGTAGCTTCCGTCTCTGACTGCAACCCAATGAGGTTAGTATCCTTTTTTGTCCACGTTTATGCAGCAATCGCTTCAACGTTTGAAGAATCGGACGTGCAGGTAGAAAGAAGCCATAAAAATGTAACATGTTATAACCAGGTTTCCAGGTCTCGAGAATTGATGCCTAAATGGAAAACGAGGTTAAGAGTACACAAATCCTAGCCGCCGTATCATTCTCTACTATATCATAAGAAACAATTAGGGAAGATTCTTTTTCTCTAAAAAAGGCCGAAAATAAAAATTCTACAATAAAATAGACCACGTTTTTCCCAGTGCCTTCGTCCGCCCCTGCGAGTGGATACGAGAGCCTCAAACGAAAATAACGTTGTAAGGTCCAAAAGCAGCACAGGTGTTTAAAACTGAAAAATATAAAGATGATAGTGTCACGGGTTCACATGTAGGTTTGCGAAAATGCTTTTATATGGTGTCTTGCCAACGATAGTAACGATACTATGGTATTTTACACTATTACTAACAGCGATAAGCTCGATAAAATATCACTGATTCTAAGATTCATATACATAACACTGTACATTACCGGTTAATTCTTCACAGGCCAAGGTTACTTATATCAGTGATGCCTGCGAAGAACAAATCTATAGTCGACAGTTTTTTTTCCACAACGGTACCCACCAAAGTAAGTTGCTTTAAACAAAACAAAAGGTATTGTCGGTGAATCATTTGTTGATTAAGTTATACTTATAGCAATTGCCGCATTGCCTTGGACTATGGAGTTGAAGACTGAAACTTCGATTGGGTTCTCCGTCTCTCACAAGGATACCCATTCTGTAACCTGGTTGGCGAGAGTCGTAACAAAAGCCCCAAAACGTCTTTGCATTAATTAGTTTTCTATTTTAGTAAGTCATATGACCATTGATCTTAGAGCTAAGACGCCAATGTCGATACGCTTCTTTTCTTTCCATAAGCAAATATTATTTTCAGGTATGGTTAGGAGTGTTCTCTTTCTGGATTCTCTATTCGATTTGCCATTGTGATGAAATATGTGCGACCTTAAACACCAAAAAATAAATATAGTTTTTCAGTTGACATTTTGCTTATCGTACATGTTAGGTTCCAGCTGGATAATGCAACTTCAGTCTTTCTACAAGGTGTAAATAGTAACTGAAGCATGGTATCCATCATCGTTCTATATAGTGTTAACGTCAGTGTCGCGAAGATGTTCTATATGATGCTACAAGATCGGTACAAGAAAACACGACGAATTCCTGCATACCGCTAATTGGTGTTTCTCTATTACATTTTTGTGGTGCTTTTCATTGCTTGTTTTTTTTTTACAAAAAAATGAACATTTTTACTTTTTACGATATAAATGTGTTGATCTCTGATTAATTTTGGTGAAAGACTGAAAATAAAATTTAAACCTACCACAGCCTAAGGACAAACACGTATCTCCTCCATAAACAAACATATTTTGCCAGTAGTAAAGCATGTTGAGATCTTGCCTTTTATGATATCTTGAGTGATCTCATCGGACTTCTTGTTGCATTCCCTTGTGTATGTGATGCGGGAGGTTATGATATCCCGCGCATGTCAAGTCAATGCCATAGTTTGTGTGTTGGTATTGTGGTTCGTGTACTGAACCCCTGATTGAGTATGGCAAGAAAAACATACTGGCGGTGCCATTCCGCGTCCTGAGCAATCAAAGCACTTTTGGTGCGCTGTAACTCGCGCGTTTCATGCTTTAGGTCGTTTGGGTGTTGGGGCCCTGATTGTCAGGTGGGGTTGCCAGGGGTTCGATTCGGATCAAACACAAACATTCTGCATTCCCCCAAAACGGGATTACGTACCTTAACATAGACAAAAAGAGCCGAGTCAATATTCAATTGCGGCCAACTAAAGCACGTCGTATTGCGGTCATTGAGTTTGAATCTTCAGTGACGTTTGGAGTAGTGGTTAAGATGTTAAACTCATGATTGACAAGCTGTGTCTTTCAAAATATACATATTCATACATACACACTGAAAGTTTCAGAAAAAAAAGAGATATTGTATAAGACTTAAATGCTTTACTCTTGAAGGGGTGTAATCCGTAGAATATTTCTGCATTTATCGTGCAGGTACTATTTTTAACCTCGAGATGACAACTCTAATTTATTGGAATTTGCAACTTGAAAACTGAACCTATCTTTTTCAATTCAACGCTCGATTTTAGTCTTCAAATGTGAGTACTTTCTTCATTACCTAAATATTTAGACCGCTCTATAGAACTGTCATCAAGATTCGTCTTTACCTTCTCTGCGTGCCATAAACAAGTATTCTTTTAAATGAGACCGCACGCAATTATTAAAAAAAGAAAAAGGTTTATGTCATGTTTTGTAAATTTTTTAATAAAGTTGATTACGAGTCTGATATCCCCTCCTTTTTATGTTTCTACATATATAAGCCTGTTCTGTGTACTTTTTATGTTAACTTGCATTTGGGCATCGCGATTAATCAACCCATTGCAACACGATGAAAAATACTGATATGTTGTCCATAAATTCAGTAGTACAACATGTATACAGTTAATAACAACAATATGCAGAGAGGTGGCATAATTCACAAGGAGATGACTGCACCACTGGGAGATGGCGTAGCCACTAGTGGCTGTCTTCCCGCCATTCCTTTCGAAAAAGAAATGAACAAGAACAAGGAGAAAAAATCAGAAAAAGGTGGAGAAATGAAAAATGAAAGAAGAGAAATGAAAACGAGAAGCAGATGTGACAATCGAGGCAATCCTGATAACAACGTGTTTACGTGTAAGAGGGCATTTTATAGCCATACTGCAGATATGTTCGACTGGTTCTTTCCGTCATGTGAGAAATCTGTTCTATGTTTTCTATCATGTGATGATGATTGAGTTGAATAGAGAGGTAGCGATGAGATAAACAGAGCTACGACCTACAGTCGGGGCATACTGGATTGTTATTGTTGACATGTAGTGAGTACGAACTTAGAAATTGTTCAGTTATGGTCTTTTTGAATAGTGATCTTGGATAATTTTGAGCGGATGGTTCAATATTGTTTCACGACCTAGGGAAGGTATGTATGGGAAGGTTAGCAGAGAAATGGATCCTCGGTTTATCTGTGCGCAATTTACCTCACTGCCTGGTGTCCATACTGGGGGGGGGGGGGGGGGTGGGTAGGTATATTTTAAAGCTATTCTCAAAACTTTCAAATAACATTTTATTATGCTAATCATGCATAAACAGCTGAACGTGAAGTTCATACAAGTCTGTGAATTTTAAGATATGATGGTTTCTAAATAGTGGATCAGTGTGTGCATTAACTTTTTTTATTGGATATGATTCGGATGGCTTTCTTTTGCAGTTTTGTTAGCGCTCTTGTGGAGGGTGAGTGCCCCCGGATTTGGATACCGTACATCACGTGACTGTGGATTAAAGAGTAATATAATGTTCTCAAGCATTTTTGTTGCAGAATTCTTTTCACTCTACTTATGGCATAAATAGCCCTAGACATTTTGGAACAGACAACCGAATGATGGTGCCTGAAGTTCAGATTTTCATCCACAAAAATTCCTAATTATTTGACAAATTTTTCTTCTTAGTTATTTGCGATAGGAGTTATGGTTGAGTTGTCAAGCACAATAATTCTCCTACTTCCAACAGAGTAACTATCACCCTGTGGATAAAAGATGATAAACTTTGTCTTACTTTCGTTGAGGACGAGTTCATTCGCCATACATCAATTGTATACCTTGTTGAGTTCGTTGTTAGCTAATTCTATCATTTCTTCCAAGTTATTGCCAGTTGTGTAGGCAGTAGTATCATCGGCATACGGAAACATTTTCATAGACGTGTCATATGTTATATCGTTGATATAAATAATAAAAAGAAGTGGGCCTGAGGTAGACCCCTGTGAAACACCAGTAGATATATCCAGAAAACCGGAACAATCATTTTGGAATGATACCGATTGACATCTTTTTGTGAGATAATTTTTAAACCAGGTGTTCGAATGCCCTCGAATTCCATCGACTTCTAACTTTTTAAGTAACATCGAGTGATTTATGGTATTAAATGCTTTGGAGAAGTCTAGAAAAAGAGCTAATGTACAGTCTTTTGTCGGCTGATCGTTCATTTCGCCGACACTATTGACAAGATGTCGTACCGGATGTTGGTGAATTATCTTGTTATCCTCCAGGAAATGTATTAACTTAGAATACATTATTTTTTCAATATTTTAGAGAACGTTGGTAAGATGCTAATGAGTCTATGATTGTTGAATAGTTGTTGATTGCCAGATTTGAAAACGGGTATTATTTTAGCTATTTTTGTTTTCGCGGGGACAAGGCCAGTTGAGAATGAAAGGTTAATTACGTGTGTTAAGGGTTCAGCGATTTCATATATGATTTTCTTTACCATTTTAGGAGACATATTGTCAAGGTCTCTATTTGATTTTGGGTTTAGTTTTTTAGTACACTGAATTACTTCGTGTGGAATAGTTGGCAATATGAAGAATGAGTCTGCACTGTTTCCCTCAATAAACTCGGAAAATAGACGACAAGAAGTTTTTGCCAATGTTAACGAAATATGAGTTAAATTTGGCAGCTATTGCTTCGGCGCCGATTATTTCAACATTATCATCGACAAATGTCGACAGGACGGTTAATGTATGATTAACCCATTACCTAACATGAAAAGCAGACGACACTTGCCAAAAAAATTCTTGAATAACTACATTTTTTCATTTTTTGTCTCAAAAACATAGGTTATGACCCCTCGTTGGAACGAGCTCGACGAGCTCGTTCCAACGAGGGGTCATAACCTATGTTTTTGAGACAAAAAATGAAAATATTTTGAAAATTAATTGGCGATTTTTGAGAATAGCAATTCAACATTATCATCGACAAATGTCGACGCAGCGATAAGGGTAGAGTTGGGTTTATTAATTACTTTCTTTAATATTTTCCACGTTTTGTTTTTCATGTTATGTTTGTTTTCTCGAAGTATAGTGTTATAATAATCTGTTATACGAGCTCGTTTTAGTCTGTCGTAAATGGTGCAGTTCATTTTGTATCTCAATTTGTTTTGCATTGTTGTTTTTTTTTTATTTTTTTACATACAGTTTTTTTTTCAATGATGACTTTAAAAGACCCGATGTCATCCACGGTTCGCGCTTTACCAATTTTAGGGCAACTTTGACAACTTTTGCTGCAAATGCGCGGCTAAAGGCTGTATGCACAATGTCAAGTAGAGTATTGTAGACTTCATTCGGACATGATGCGTTCATTACGTCAGATAAATCGCTTGCGAACAATGGGTCGTTTGGCTGATTCGTCTACATAAAATGTTGCAAAATGATCGCTAACATCAGTAATAATTATTCCAGATGTTTGTGACTTGATTTTATTGCAGAAGATATTATCGATTATAGTGGCAGAGTGATCCGTGATTCGCGTTGGTCTCGTGATAGCAGGCATAAATCCAGCACTGAATATGGTATCTATGATCAAGTCAGTTTTAGTGTGTTTGCAGAAGCCATTAGATCGATATTAAAATCACCTATAAGATAAACAGTCTTGTTTAGATCACCTAACATGTCTAGTAAGTTCGACAGTTTTTTTCAGGAATAAATCAAGGTCGGCTTTAGGGGCTGTGTTCGGTTTATAAATGATTCCAATCATCTGTATTTCTTTCGTTGCGATCTCGACGAACAGGGATTCAAAGACATGTAGGATAAACACAGATAGATCTTCGCGAATTTTAAATGGAATAGTGTCTTTAATAAATAGACCTACTCCTCCCTTGCCGTCGTCGTGCTCAGGTCGCTGTCGTGTGGTCAAAGGATGTAGCCATCAAGTGAGTAAAAAATGTTGTTTTCTTTTATATTAGATGTTTCTGTGAAGCCTAGGACGTCCAAAAAATTGAAGGTTACATTGAAGGTTACATATTAGGTCACGAAGGGGTTCCCAGTTAGCATTAAGGCTTCGACAGTTAATGTTAAAGAGACTAAGTGCATTGGGTATTTTTGCGATCTCATCATTAATGAGTTCCGGCGTGTAGTCAACTACGTTTCTCAATGGTATAGGGAGAGTTCAAGTCGGCCGCTTCGTTATTGGTAACTACGTCGTTAAACTGGGAAATGAACTGGGAAATGAAATCAAATAAGCTGCTGCTCTGTATCTCATCAATTGTCAATGGGTTAGCCATGATCATGAGTCTAGAAGATGGCCATACTGCTCAGATAGTAACAAAAGGGTTTATCAAAAATGTTTAATCTGATATTTCTCAAGGCGAGTGGTGTGTGCTGTTGTCAGGATTGTGAGATGTAGCGGGCATTAAAGAAGGAACATTTTTTAGACGAACCATGATCAAGTTTCTTTTTAATATTCAGCTAGCTAAATTGGTTTGGGTAATTTTAGGAAGGTATTTTGCTATGGGTATCATTAAATATGACATACATGAGAGGGTGGAATATAAGAATGAGTCACATTTAGTGCAACATTAATGTAGTAATACACTTTTCTGTATAAACATACACACATCACACACAAAATATAGACGGGTGGAAGTATGAATATGTGGGAGGGTTATAGTGGCCGCATAACCCACAAAACATTCAGTAGAACAATCAACAAATTAGTGCCTCACTGGGAGCATCTTCCCAGAAAGAGTAAGTTCATAAATGATTGCTATGTTAGGGTTTGTATATGCTGGAGAGCGCTTATTTACGCTTTCCAATGGGCTTCCACAAAGGAAGTTTATTTCAACAATTATCTTCCTCTCCACCACCCCCACTCCCCCCTCCCTCCCCTCCCGAAGGCATCCACCATTAATGGGATCATTTGCTCAGAAAAAACAGAGTCTGTTCATAAACGATCGCTGTGTGTGGGTCTTTTGGTGAGCGCTTGTTAACACTCTTCAACAAACCCCAAATAGAGCGACTTTAACCCAACGATTATTCCCCTCCAACGTATCAATGACACCGCCGATGATAATGGCCAAGGATGCCAATGTCCATTAACCTTAGCATCAATGTCCATCATAATCGGCGGCCGCTTCGTTGGACCCGTGACAGGTTAGGGCAATAAGAAAACACTTTACCACCACAAACAACTGCACAGCCTGCACCAATAGACGGAGCATGCGAATCTTTC
Organism: Pictodentalium vernedei; assembly: GCA_031216915.1. Lineage (NCBI taxonomy): Eukaryota > Metazoa > Mollusca > Scaphopoda > Dentaliida > Dentaliidae > Pictodentalium > Pictodentalium vernedei. The sequence goes on from CM062291.1 coordinate 472,507,294, forward strand.
AATTTTTTAAAATTTTTTTTACAGTCTTAAATATTTTCAATGCAATTTCCATATAGGGAACACGCGGCAGTCCGTATAACTTGATTATGACCTCGTTGAGAATACCGATAAAGGCAAATTCAATAGTTACATTGTTTGGCCTTACTCGTGGTCTGAGTGGTCGACATAGGAAGGGCGAAACAGGAAATGAAACGATTGAGATGGTTTCTAGAGCGATGAGCATGTACCCGGGCGTCATCTCACCATGTGTGCCGTGTCAAGCATAGGGGTTTGCTATAAATTGTCAAATAATATTATGTCTATCTCAAATACTGGGTCAGTACCTTAAATGGTTGCCAACTTTCCTCACCTTATCAATGATCGAGTCGTTGACACAGGAAGGCGAAACAGTTATAAGCGCAAAGAAGCTGTTTCGAACAAAAATAAATTAGTAACACGGGCAAAGTACATGTACCACAACATGTGTCACCTCCTACCTATTTGGGTGACCTGATATGACAGATAATATCATTAATTTAATTTCTAGTTGTTCTTACTAGAGTTAGTAGATTACCTGGCTAATTGTATCAGTAATACACAACATTAGTATAAAATCTACATGAAGTTCAACTCGATTTGTATTTAATGTGATTTTATTTACCGTTTCGTTGTGATAATTCGGTTCAAACAAACGAAAATAAAACAGTTGCTGACTAATGAATAACATACTTTGTTTTTCTTAATTACGTAACGTCTGATTTTGTAGGCCAACCATTATCTTCACTGTACCTAATCAAGGGGTCGTCCAACCTAACTTTGATCAATTTTTTCCAAAGCCCCAGAAACAGATACATGTAAGAGAAGTGATGGAAATGCAACTTATATTTCAAAATAATCAGTAAAGTGCATAGAAATGGTATATATAATTTTATTCAGGGAAAAAAGTGAATTTTATGATTTTGAAGAAGATTAATTTGCCATTGCCAATGACATAAGTAACGAACTCGTAAAGCCACAAAATGATCGGTAATTCGAAAGCCTTGTCCTCAATGTAATGGTAACATTCTACAGATTCGGAGAAAGCATTTTTTATTCCGGCCATGTGATTCTAATGTGTTTCTTGGAGGAATACTCATTTTGGGCGATCGTAAGAGTGCAAGGATGTGATCACGTCCTTTATTTGTTCGGGACAATGTATGAGCGGATTTGCGAACAAATTACAGCAAATACTTGAGCTGTTAATGTCATAACTGCAAAATATGGTTCGAAATTCCCTCTAGTGTTTACATGTCGTCTGAACCTTTTTGTTGACAAAAAATCTGAATTATTGCGCACTAGAAAGACAACATGAACCATTGTAAAAAAATAACCGAGTGTATAAAATCGGGACAATACACATAAAATAAGGCAATATTCATAACAAAGTAAGCAGAATGCTTCGGAAATCACTTTTTCACGAAGTTTATTCCAAGTGACCTACAACTATATTGAGCGTGTTAATTTCCCCCTGTCGCTGCGAAGTTATTTACTTCCTAGTAACCATGGAATTTGAGGCGGGCACATTTGATGTCTGCAAAGGACCGATTGAGGATGGGTTGAAAATGATGCATTCGTGCTTTTAAATAAGGTGCGCTTGGACGATGCTGAGAATTTAGTTTTTTCTTGCAACCAACCACAGTAATACAAGCGTCGATCAGTGTCTTTTGTGATCGTTTTACATTGACAAATGTGACAAATCTCCTTCACCGGAAACCATCCCCCAATTTGCATATCACAACAAACATAACCGCTGTCACCGAGTGTCAGCGTGGCCGTGTGGTCAAAACCGAAACGAATTATCGAATGCACAGTCAATATTAGCTGCAATTGGCTTTTAAACAAATGAAATACACGAAATATTCGCAAACAAATTACAGCAAATACTTGAGCTGTTAATGTCATAACAGCAAAATATACTTTGAAATTCCCTCCAGAGCCATCCAGTATTTACAGGCCGTCTGAATTTTTTTGTTGACGAAAAATCTGAATTATTGCGCTCTAAAAAGACAACATGAACCACATGTAAAAAAATAATCGAGTGTATAAAATCGGGACGATACACATAAAATACGGTAATATTCATAAAAAAGTAAGCTGAATGCTTCACAAATCACCTTTTTCTCGAAGTATATTCCAAGTGAGCTGGAACTACATTGAGCGTGTTGATTGTCCCCGATGTTGTGAAGTTATTTACTTCCTAGTAACTATGGATCTCTGCCGCGACTGTGTTGATGTCCGCAAAGGACCGATGGAAGATAGGTTGAAAATGATGCATTGGACGATACTGTGAATTTAGTTTTTTTTCTTGCAAACAACCATACCAACACAAGCGTCGATCAGTGTCTTTTGTCATCGTTTTAGACTGACAATGTGACAAATCTCCTTTACCGGAAACTATCTCCCAAAATGCATATCATAATAAACATGTCATAACAGCGATCGGTGTGACAGTAATAGTCAAAACCCAAATGAATTATCGAATCCACGGTCAAAATTAAATGAAATACACGAAATATTCGCAATTTCTTCAGTATCCGTGCCGAGTTACTTTCTAACCTGACACACCAGACCACATTGCGTTCCGTTTCGTTTGCCAGCATCATACTGCCTGCATTGTTTGTGGTAATAGTACGCGAAGGCGACAGAAGCCACATATTTTCCCACCATCTATAAATTAATTAAAATTGATAATTCTGTTTATTTTACTGAAATTATGAATGACAAGGTGTGTGTGTTGTGATTATTATGCCCCGGACATAGAAGTTGGAAAATTAAAAGTGTATCTAGCCAGTGCCGTGGAGACCTCTGTCGGTCTATACCAACATTCCCTCTTGTATCGCAACCACTGCTACTCCAATTTGAATGATATTTGGTGTTGTGATCGAGCATCGTGGGGAAACGATGCCTATGTAGTTGCTGTAGCGTGCGTTTTTTCCACACATTTTCTCCAGAGTTATGGCACTTTTTTCACTCTTTCGAGTTCGAAAATTTTGTTTATAACTAATTGATTGGTTACAATTTGTTGGAAAGTGCCTGATGACACCCTCGAAAATTAATTGCAACAAACTATTTTTTTGTGAATATTTTGTTCCTACTATTTATCAAGCAACAGGCTAATGAATATTCTGTAAAGCCACCAATGTGATGTTTGACACTTTTATGGGTGCTGTTATGGAGGCTTCTGGACCCCAACATGTGGATTATGGAGTTTTTCTATTCACCCATTAATCGGTAAATTAAGTGTTATAGTTGGAAGTAAGAAACATCAAAGGTTCAGAACTCAAAGTCTAAAAATAATGTTTTGCAATGTAATATGATTTTTGCAGATACACTTAATTGGAGGGTTACCTGTCTGATAGTGTTTGGAACATGTGTGGCCAGGATCTTCAAAAAGAAAAAAATAGTTAAACTTTGAGAAAGAGGCATATCCCTTGAGTGCCGAAGGTACAGCCATACAAGGGAGCACCCCCCTCCCCCCCCCCCCCCCGGAATTTTTTTTTAGCAAATGGTGCTCACTTTACAACTTTTAGGCATTTCTTTGCGTACTGCGTTCTTGAAAAAATATGTGAACACCTATGATGGGAGACCTACTGGATGTGCCCTCCTGATCTCAAAATGCCAATAAGCCTCCTTTGGAAAAGTACAGACAATATGGTTATGTAGCGTTGATTTGATGTGTTTTGAATATCAATGTACTTTTATGTACATTTGATGGTTTATTGCAGTGACAGGTTACAGTTACTCTTATTTCTTCTCCAACAAATAGCATGAGTGTGTTGTTGTAAAAGAAGCTATGTTTGTTATTGATAAACCAGATAAAGGTAACAATTTAATCACTGTCAAATTGATGCATGAAATAAAAGGGGCTACAGTGCAAGGGGTTTGCAAATATATTTGTTCAACTATAATGTATGACTTTGCAGTGCATTCAACATAGGAGAATATCACAGTTTCTTTCCAAACCTGCACAGTGACACATACATCTTTATATTGGGAGACTTTTGTCCTTCCATACTACTTCCAGTGGACTCCTTCAAGTTGAACCTCCTCAAATCAAAACATAAGCAAAATAAAATATCTGCTTTTAATCCGTGAGCCCTCCACTTTTTGTCTCAATCTTTATTACTTTCAAGAATGAGGAACAGATTTCCCTCGAGTATGTACTTCAGTGTTTCTAGAATACAACTGTTATTTTATTTTGAGGTATTTTATTGTAAAAATTGTGTTCTCTTACTTATGCCATAGTTGACTTTCAGGCGGTGTTATCTACACATGGCAGCAGTTCCATGGCAAGTTCCAGTTTCCACACATTCTATGTTTCATTCCAAGCAATTTGGTATATAATTTATTGAGGTTATTAATTTTGGGTATTTTTAGACTTCGAAGAAAATTATCTGAAATTTGACCAAAGTTAGGTTGGACATCCCCTAAAGAATGAAGATATGTCGGGACGAGCTAACCCCCATAGAACTCTGTATTCATTCGCCGCTATGGGAAATTCTTAAATGGGCAATATATATATTTCTGTAGAATGTTAACAGATTTACAGTGTATTGTTCTGCCCGGAAGTATTATACATTACAGTTCTGTGCAAGTAGAGCCGTGCGTTTGTCAAGGATAAAGTCCAATCTGATAAGTAACACATAAAAAGTACACATGTCTATTATTCGGTGGGATTTACAGTTTTGTCCCGGGCAACTGTACAATAGCTGTGGACAAAACCGTATTATGGGACCCATGTAAGTTAACGGATCCTCCTACATAAAACGTACAGTTTTGTCTAAAACATTTCTAAAGCTACGGTCCCACCAACGTGCCGTCAACCCTACGTCTGAAAATGGAAAAAAAACTTGTCAAAACGTTGAGAAACGGTAGGGGAGCGTCAGTTGTACTTCAACAAGCGAGATGAGACGTGGAGATGATTGCGAGCGTAGGGTCAAAATTCCAAACTTTTCAAGAGTTTGAAATTACGCCCCAACCGTGGCTTTTGTACCCGATGCCATTAAAAACTTATCAAAACGTAGTGAAATATATATACTCAGGGACCAAGCGTCACCAAACTTGGTGCAAACGTGAGGGAAAAAGAAACAAATTTTTTTTTTTTTAAAAATAAACGTAGGATTGACGTAGTATGTACTTTGGAAACGTACCCCAAACGGGTTAAGCGTCACCTAAACGTACATTGTACTTTGCAAACGTCTTAAAACTTGAGTAAAACGTGGAAAACGTATGGTAAACGTAAGATGAACGCCACAAACTTACACCTAACGTACACCGTGTGTCAACCGAACGTGTGAAAACGTATGAAAAGTCTGAAGAAACGTAACACTTACTTTGCAAACTTCACCCTAACGTGACCCAAACTTCATGAAACGCGCATGAAACGTGCAATCTGGAAGTAGAGACACTTCAAGCGAACTTACATCTTACTTTTTAGACGTAGACATGCGTAGGCTAAACAAACATCTAGCGTTAGCTTAACGTTGATACCTACGTTTCATCAAGTTTGAAATGAAACTTGGAGAAACGCCAGATTTTTCTAAAAAAAAAGATCATTCATGAAACGCCGAGTAACGGCCAGCAGCGTCGTCGGTGGGACCGTAGCTTAAGAAAAGTTACAACAGCGCATCATTGAATGGGATATCGTTACACCTCAGCCTGAATACCTACGCAACTTCTACAGATTTATCCAAATCCATAATGCAACTAGCAACGAAACCAATAACAGAGCTTTAGCACAATGGTAATGTCAAACACGAATGAATTGATTTAATTCCCAACTAAATTAACACACTTAGTAATGTTTACAATTGAAATTGTCTTGATTGAACACTCTTCTCGCCGTCGATTCTGCGGTGATGTTATTTTCCATTCTAAACCAGTTGATAATGTGATTTATCTCATGGATACCAATTAATCATGTAACATTAGAAAGGGGCGCGGTAGCGTGTTGAGGTAACCAATTCTCGTCAGATCAAAGTTAAGCAACGTCGAGCCCAGTTAGTCCTTGGATGGGTGGCCGCCTTAGCGATCGATTCGGACACCCGCCTTATGTCCGTGGGCAAGGCACTTAACCCCAATTGTCCACATGGGGGCACGATGATGCTTTGTACTAAGGCGTATACTGCATGTCGATGGTGCGCATGTCTTCAAACAATCTAAGTCTGCCTGTGCTGCATTGCGGAGTTATGATGTTGGGGAGCTGTCAGCTGCTCGTTGTTGCTCGGTGGTTCTCTCCGGGTACACCGGCTTCCTCCGTCCGTAAAACTGCCATCGACACGACATGACATTGGCTGTTAAAGTGTCATTAAACCTTAATAAATAAATAAATGTAACATTCGAATATCGTGCATTGACATCACCCAATACATTTGATTTTTCAGAGTGCATTTTTACATTCTACAATTTCTGGTTATGTTCTATAAATATACGGTTTCCCCGACTCGAGTGTGAGTTGTGTTTTAGGTACTATATGGACAGTTTGCGGGAACTATTTCGTATCTGAACCACGGTGTTTTGTTTCTTTTTCAGGCATAGACCTTCACCAAATTATGGCTCGTCAATGCGATGCCTTGTAGATAATTCGATATCCTGTCCGGACATCAAATAGTTCTGTTTTATGAAGGGAACAAACATAAAAACTGAATCATGACTAATCGATATCTACGAGGCGATGGAATAAATTGATCACACACAAATAAATCATGAATCGCGAAATTTGCACATGATCAGTTTGTTTTAAAAAATGTTCTGAGCACAATTTGATTCTGAACTCAAAGACAATTGGTTAATGAAATTTTTCAAACATTAACTGACATTTACAATAAGATCATATAAGATTCTACAAACCAGAATAGTCAATTTCATTGTACACGCCAGAGGCTTGGGTAGTCGGCTTCGGAGCAATATGTGTATAAAGATCCCGTCGAGCAATTTCCTGAACGTATCTGAAACAAAAATAGGAAATGCAATCTGAGAACATAGAGTTTAATTTCTGAACAATCGCTTTAGGAATCAATTTATTCGAATGAATAACGAACCAATTTACTAATTAATCGATCGACGATAAATGAACAAGGATCAATCAGGTCTTGGATTTTAGAAGTGGGGTCTAAAATATCAATTGTATCTTGCTAGTAATTTCTGAAAAGACTATTTGATACATACATTTTTATCAAACACATAGTCGCTCATAACAATGAAGGTCTGTAGTATCCGATTGCGGTTGAGATGGAGGAGGGGGGGGGGGGGAGGGTAGCATGGAGCACGACTACAATATGTATGTTATATATATATTCTTGATAGTTTTAACTATAATCTCGACTGACTAATATTACAACGACATCATCATTGATAATGTAGTTGGAATATTAGTCCGTATTAGTCCATATCAATTTAAGACACCAAAATGACCATCTGTTAATAACTCCATATCTTCAATAACGATACACTGCACATGATGTAACTCAACACATTCTCACCTGTTACATCAACTGGATCATTTGTAACTGTCCACTGGATATCCATCGGAGCTGAAACTTATAAATTAATTTCGAAATTAGATTTTTCGTGGATTGTTCATAGTAGTCATATATCTAGAGTATTTTGGGATTGCGTGTATAGAGTCTCTGTTGAAAACTAAAACCTAACTTACACACAAAGGCTGACCTACAGTATTAATGGAGGCGAGGTTGGCGAAATAGCACATGTGTATTATAGATTTATTTATGTATTGGAGATTAACGACACTCTCGACAGCCAGGATCACCTCGGGTCGGACAGTTTTACGGGTGGCGGAAGTCGGAGAACCCGGAGAGGCAAATTACACAATTGAGCAAATTTCTATGACTACTGATTATGTCCAATGGCTTTTTGGTCGATTAATACTAACTAAACTATAAAATCCCCATTAAAACGTTTAGCTCATCGATCACAAAAGTCGTCAATTCTTTGTCGGAAAGTTTGGTTGGACTACGGAGAGTTGCGGCTTTTAATTTTTAGAGTCATAACTTCAGCTGTAAAGTTTCGACGTGCTATGGAATATATATGATGAAGCATTGTACGTGTGCAATACTGTACTGCATTTACCTTGAGGCGGTCGACAAATGTATGTAGCAGATGTGATTTTAGACTTCCTTTTTATGTAATTTGATATTTGTTTTTAAACCTTTTTCATTGCCATGTCTGACACATTGTGAAATGGAGATATTTACATTTACAGAGTTGATTTTATAGGTTGTTCTCTTATAGGCAACTATAGTTTTTGTTTTGTAGGTTTGAAGGACTAGGATATTTCGCGGGTATTAGATCACGTGATAAAAACATTTTTGGAGATTGATTTGTTTTGTTGAAAGTTTGACAGTTTGAAATTTGTTAGTAATTTTCTAAAAATGTATTTTTCTTTGCCATCTGGAATGTTGATTTGGTAGGTATTTATCCGATCGGGATATTTATCTTGAAAGGAATGATTTGGTTATAAATCAGTTTGTCGCTTTTGTGTTGTAAGTCGGTTTGCTGCGATTCTCAGTTCCGGCTTATATCGTTTCCTATTTTCGACCTACCGGTTCCTTTATTCATCGTTTGCAATATTCACACTTGTTTTAGCAAATACATGTATGGTTATGGGTTGTTATTTTACAGCTAACCTAACTGGAACAGGTGACTGAATTAACGTTACTCACCTAAAATATTCGACCTACTTGTGAAGATGTCATCACATTAATTTTTCTTAAATATCATTATGGTTACATGATAATTACAAGATACACAATACTTCGATACTGGTTTTAGTCGTCTGAAACTTACCGCATGGTTTCCCGTTCTTCATATGTCAAGAAATTAATATTGCTGTACAAACATTATAATAATAGGTTACATACTCAGTGATGTCAAGGAGAAGACTGCTTGGCGGTGGCCTTTGAATACAAGCGATGAAATGGTGATTCCATATCGTCGCCTGAGTGCTAGAATGTTCTATGTCCCATATGTGACATAGTACTCCCATAGGTGGTGACATAGAACATTCTAGCACTCAGGCGACGATATGTTGGTGGGGTAAAAGGGGCAGAGCGTCTCTATACTCTGAAAAAAATTATTGGGACGAATCGTTCCGATATTTGGGACGAATCGTCCCGGTTGTAGTTTTGGGACGAAACGTCCCGGACGAATCGTGTGGAACGAACTGGTTTTGGCACGAAACGTCTCGTAACCGTTGGTTTGCAAGGGAGTAGGATCCACAATCTAATAAGAATTGTATTTTTGAAGTAAGTTATTATGTGTAAGGGATTACAGCAAAATATATATATATACAAACGCTAGGTTTTATTCTACTGCTGTGTGCAGTGATCTTTTAATACTTGTTTACTGCCGTTTGGAATATTATTATTGGAAAGTAGATAGTGTTTTATAACCACTATGAACCGGTTTTAGGTAGGGCTTGAATCAGGGGTGTACCGGGTTCAAGCATTGCCTGTGTTTGGTTGATAGTATGGTTGTTTGGGTGCTGCTTGCCAGCTCCATGGGATTGATTATGTAATGTGATTAAACTTTATAGCTTAGTAGGGTAAAGTGACAATAAATGGCCTGTCATAATATTTGTGATTATTACCTGTGTGATTTTCATTGTATTGAGCCACACTTAGAATTATTATTATAGTTTGAGGTGTTAATGATGTTTATTTTAAGTATGTAGTAATTGTATACAAGTTGTATAATTGTATGTTAGTTTTTATTTTCAGAAACCATCGACGTTATGTAATAAAGAATGTTTTGTTATAATGAGTTAGTTGTGGCAAATTCCTGCTAGACATTATTTAAACCATGTGGTGCCCAAACTTTGGTCTGTTTCGTGTATATGGAAGGAATGTGTTAGTGCAGTCGCCCAATAATGTGTTTATTAAAATAATAATGATTGTGAAATTCTACTTTTTTTCTATTTCCTTACAATTTACGAAACTAAATTACTGAGCAAGTTAATCTGCTTTCTAAATTATATTATAACAATTCAAAGGAACAAGTTGCCGCTTTATCCGACACTAATGTGGGGTATTTGTGTTACAATTTAACATTCAGATCATCATAATAGTAATAACAAAGAGTACATATTGTTTATTTGCTTGTTTATTACTTTCACTTTCAGCATCCATAGTTATATCGTGAATAGAGCACAAATTTGCAATCAAGTTTAATCAGCAGTTTATATTTTCGCTGTAAATACATATACTGTAGTCTTTGGGTCCCATCATATAAAAACAGACTTGTACCACTTCTGGGTGGATTCCCTTAGGGAATAGGCTACGCATCAGCGCCAAGGAACAATATTTGTCATGCTTCTCTTGTTGCCTTAATATTCGAAATGTTACAAACCCGCATTCTGTAATCAGCTGGTTTAAAAATCAACCCAAATCAACTTGATTGAGTGAATATGAACGCAGTTGGCTTCATATTCACTCATTCCAGTTGATTTGGGTTAATTTTTAACCGAACTGATTTTAGCTGCAATGTAAAATATGATGTCACTATATACTCCTAATTTTAACAAATTCATAAATTATACTCATTTGCCATTAGAACCAGTAATTTATACTGAATTGTCTCCTCACGTCCCACCTTAGTTACATTGCAAAAAGGCCACTACGTTACCCATAAATCTGTAATTTGTTTGAATCTGCGAAACTGCAAAGGATTATTTTTCATGCTTCTCTGTACAACATTAAGTTTCGTTTGAGGTCTTGATTACATATGTGAATATGTCCTACTGATCTTGACTTTAATGTTATAACTCATCTCAGCAAACACGAAATCATTGAAACACGTTTCAATTTAGTTCACTGTGATGGAATATTTTTAGAAACTTAATTTTGCTACAGTTAAAACTAGAAGTCCTGTCATGAAATGCGCACAAATAGCACATTGATATGCGCGTTAATGTGCGCATTATGACACAATTAAAGCTATCATATTCTGTACATATGGCCTGTGCACAGGCAGTGTTTCAGCCAATGGACCTCCGGGTTACCCAATGGACCTCCGGGTAACCCGGAGGTCCATTGGCAGAAACATTGCCTGTGTTTACTATGAGTAACCAGGAGAACCTGCCATGCTTTGGATGCTATTCGATATGGCAATTGCGCGCAATTCCAACGCGCAGTTAAGCCTAGATAAGCGCACTATTCGTGACAGGACTTCTAGTTTTAACTGTACAGACAGATACTAAAAAGGGACAACTCAGCAGCCAAACTCGGAAATGGACTTTCTTGTTTCCAAACAGTATCATATCAGATATAAAGGTTGTTCTTTCAATCACCCATTAGTTCTTTCCAACTGGAAGTCGTTTTAGTAATAATAACACTTTGGCCGGCCGCTGATCTGTCGCGGTTCTCGGGTGAGAAGGCCTTGGTTACCCCTGTGCTCCCAACTGCCTCCCTACTCCCATGCTTCTTCTTTCCTCCCAACACTCGTAGACGATTTCCTAGATGACATACCTTGCCCCATTCCTCCCAATCTCTCCGATTAGCATATTAACCCTCTCCTTTTAATCACTCACTAACCACATGCCCTTCATTCTCATATCCCACTTCCACATTACCCTCCCAGTGAATCTTATTCTTTGACACCCCAATAACGAGACAGATAGGTCGTTCCAGATCTTTGTGTACTTCTTCAGACACTCTCCCAAAGAGTGTAACACAACCAATCCTTATGCATAAACTGTGGCTGACAAACATTAATTTCCTTATCGGCTAGTTGCAGCGAGTGTAAAATAGACAAATTTCGAGTGCTCACATGCATACCATTATAGACAAATCGTAGCTGTTTGTACCTTTATGCGTCATGAGATCAAGTAATTGTTCAAAGTTATACATCATGAAATGTGGACCTCAAATACATACCTAAACTTTGATCATACTCAGAAAAGAACGTCGCTGATAACGATCAACATTCGAGTACATAATTAAACCTTTAACCCTTTACCTAACGTGAAAAGCAGACGACACTTGCAAAATAAATTCTTGAATAACTAATTTTTTTTCATTTTTTGTCTCAAAAACATAGGTTATGACCCCTCGTTGGAACGAGCTCGACGAGCTCGTTCCAACGAGGGGTCATAACCTATGTTTTTGAGACAAAAAATGAAAAAAATAGTGAAAATTAATTGGCGATTTTTGAGAATAGCGCTGGCTGGTTTTGGCCGTTACGTTGGGTAAAGGGTTAAAACTTTAATTATCCTGACGTTCAAACGTCGCTGAGAATTCTTCGACATTTTTCAAAATGCAACGTCAAACTTTTGGAAAGTACAAATAACAAGATATTTTTTACATTAGTGATTAACTGGTTACACTTTTCCGAAAGTCAATCGATGCACAAATATATCCAGATATATGGAAGAAAACGGATGCTATCCCGATCTACAAAAATGGTGACGCCTCCAACCGAATGAAATAGAGACCTATTTTCCTGCTCCCATGTTTAGGAAAACTCCTCGAAAAGCTGACATTGAAATTCTTCTTTCATCACTTTCAAGAACACGAACTTCTTTACCAGCTCCAGTCTGGCTTCCTATCCGAACATTGTACAGCTTTCCAATTAATTGACCTCTACCACTCCCTTTGTCTCTCTCTTGGCAAGCAATTATTGAATACTTGTACCATTGTTGTGATATATCCAATGCATTTGAAAGAGTGTGGCATAAAGGATTTCTCTTTAAAAAGTGAATATCTGGTCCACTCCTTGGGTGGCTATCAGATTATGTGTCCAATCGACAGCAACGGGTACCTGTCAATACAACTTTCTCTAATTATCAGAGATTACAAGCAGGTGTTCCACAATGATCCGTCTTGGGTCTCTTTCTGGTCCTAGTATATATAAATGACATATCGGAAATTATTGAAGCTGTTACAAGTATGTACGCCGACAAAATCAGAACCCATGTTCACACATCTTGTATCTCAACTAACTAAAGACCTTGAAAACATACATAAAAACCAAAGCTATGAGATTTTCATTAAGTACCATAGATGAACACTATCCCAGCTTAGAATTTAATAACAGCCCAATTAGCGTAGTTGGCACACACAGCCGCTTTAATATAGTGTTACAATCGAATCTAAACTAACGAAATGTGTAAGAAAGTGAAAGCCCGGCTAGCACAAATGCGAAAACTTAATAGAAAACCCTTGAACAGATATGTTCAGCATACATTTTGGCGCTGATGGACTACAGGGATAATATTTGGGACAGTGCCCATGTTACTTCCTCCACGACCTTGATAATCTACATTCGAACTGCTGATGTCTCCACTTATAACATGCGTGATCGTTCCTACTTCACTCTCTATAAGACAAGAACTGAGCGCTTTAGACGATCTTTTTTTTACATCCACAACACGACTGTGGAATGGTCTCTCCTCCCAGTTGACCAACGCTCAGAGTTTTTCCCGAATTCAAATATAATTATTCATTGTTAAATCCCAACACAATGCCTCCATCATACTATCTGATGGGGAAGATAACTGTTAACATTATCCATCGTAAACTCGGAAACAACTGCCATGATTTGACCGGTGACAAATTTCGAAACCATATATCCCCAACACCTCAGTGTTCCTGTGGTCATCCATGTATGGATACACACCACTTTTTCTTTGTTTACTCCCACCATACCGGTTTGGGACTATCGTTTTAAACAGTCTACATACGCTGGAGTTTGGTCCTATAGAAGATCTCCTTATGGATAACGAGAGCTCACTGAGCAACAAAACGAATTAATTTTCAAGGAAACCCACTTATTTATTTCATCCAGTGGGAGTTTTGCATAAACTTCCGACCCATGTTTTCATAAGCATTCTGTCCAATGTTTCCCGTGGTCGATCTCTTCTAGTTGGTAGCGTTGATGAAGGCAATCTCAGTGAATTGTAGCCCTTCTTTTCTGTCTGTTTTTCTCTTTTTGTTTTTTCTCTTGTTTTCCTTTCACACAACTAGCCTGTTGCCAACATTGTTTTATAATTATTTTCGGAGAGAAGTTGTTGATAAGTGGAATAGCTTGCACTCCAATCCAATTCTGTTTATTTATGAAGAATAAAATATGTTTAAACTAACTGGTTGAGGGCTAGATTATTTTTGGTGGCCTGAATTTAAAAAAAAAATATGTAAACAAAATATTATTTGTGTTTGACTGAATATGAAATTAAAGTTGGCTTTTGCATTAGTGTTCTCATTTTTTTAAAGTCCTAATAGTGGCTTCTAGTTAAGGCGTCTTGCTAGCAGGATTATATTAGTGTTTTAAGCTGCGATGACATTTGACTCAACGGTTGTCACTGAACTCTATTCGGGAGAAAATAGGAATTGATGTTAAAGCTTTAAACAAATCGAAAAATAATAAAACAAATGCCCACAAAGTATCAATGCGCTGTTCGATTCCTAACGTCACAAGACGTAAAAAGTATCAAAAGGTTTATTATGTATTCGTTCCCTATCGACTATAGAATTGTAATTGTTTAGCATCGTTGTGGCAATTATTATACAATTATTATGGCAATTATTTATTGTCTGTACTACATTTCTTTTATTTCTTAACAATGGGCATATTTGGCCAGACAAAGTACATTCATTGATTGCCGTGCACTTTTCTTTCAAATCAGTGAGGTAGGGTTTTTTTCTTATATATATATAGTTAGCATGGATTGGGAGACTTTCCGAAGTCTTTTTACAAGCATGAATGAAAGAACTTGCTTACAAATAACCTCATTTAATTTTATAATAAAACCGTTTGCACCATTTGTTAAGCTCTTGAGATTTGAGTTTCAGAGTCCTCCACTCATACATTGTTAATATTAAAGCTCTCGTGTCTTACTTCGGAATAACAAATTTGGTGACAGCCACGCAGGTAAGTTGGAATAATCAAAAAAAGTTATTATTTAAAACTGGTCGTAGTTTTTAATTCATAGAAATACTTTGTAGGTTTTCTTGCTACAAAATGAAACCTAGTGAATTTATTGTGACGGGTTAAGAACAGAGTTCATTCCTGTAATACCCTGGTCGGTGCCGTTGTTGTGAAACAATGTTTTGTAAAAACACATCTAAACAGACAGCAACATCTCCTCACCTTAAAATTGTCATTTTGGACATCCCTCCTCCACCTCCTTTGGTCCCCTCCTCCACCTCATTTAGTAGAAAATGCAGACTGTATTTTAATCATGCTTTGTTGTAAACACTCGGAAATAAATATACATCAATCACAAAACCGATTTTTATATATAGTACAGACGACGTAGACTGGTCACCTTCCACGGATGGGCAGTATTTCCACAGACGCAATAATATTAGATGCAAAACACTAATTCTGGGAATACTCATTAATTAAACTGTTGCTGATGATGATTTTTATTACCTGGTAAATGCATCCGTGGACATCAATGCCCTAGCGTCGTTTACGACCAATCCACGGCGAGTGTACTATTTTATTGGAAGACACTTTAAGGCAATAAAAAACATTCAACAACAGCACTCAATTTAATTTAAGTGGGGGATTGCCTGAAAATGAAAAAAATAAAATTTTGGCCCAGTAGGTACCAAGTTTATGGATACCAATAACTACCACAGAGTAGTATCAAACGAGTATTATCTCTCATGAGGAGAGCAATAAGGTGCCATCTACAATGTTTAGTCACATGGTTGAACATCCCTGATGATCTTTCAAACGATCCGCTCATACAAATAAACAGCCATGGGGGGCGTGCCCTCGTGTGCTTTATTATATACATTGATATTTTTTGATAGTGTTTATTCACAGTATGCAAGAGATATTTGCAGTACAGTACAGTAAACTACAAATACGGTACATAATGAACATTTCCGAAATAGAGGCGAACATACTGCAGGGGATGACATAGCCAGATTGGCTGTCTATCTGTCATCCCCTCTTGGAACAGGAACTCAAATGCATACAGTCTGTCAAAACGTGAAAAAGCTACAACTTATACATACACTGGGGAAGTATAATAAACTTTGAGGAGCAATTTTTTTTTAGTATTATCGACTTTATTCCCAAACAAATTATTGTAAATTCATATTTCGAGTCTACCTGTATGAATTTACGTAATTTCATGTTCTTAGTTCTGCCAGTCACGTCAGGACGTCACAATGCAGACATGGGGTGAAATGAAAAGTTAACACATGCAGTCAATAGTGTGTATTCCACTGTCTGCCTCTTGGATGCAAGACATTGACGGCGCATCGACCTGATAAGTCTCTGGATGTCACCCTGTGGTGTTGTGTTCCACTCCTGCCTTAGAACATTAAGTAAATCGCCTAACGTTTGAAGATCATGAAGTCTTACTCAACGGTCCAGTTGATCCCAAAGATGCTCGAGTGGCGACAAAACTTGCGAAACTGGGGGCCAGGGGAGAAGTTCGATGCTCTGCTCCTCAAGAAAGTCACGACAGATATGCGGGCCAGAGGAGAAGTTCGATGCTCTGCTCCTCAAGAAAGTCACGACAGATACGCGCCACGTGACATCGGGAATTGTCTTGCTGGAATAACTGCAGTCCGATGTTAGAATTGAACAACGGGACAACAGGGTTAAGAATTTCGTCCCTATATCGCTGCCAATTCAGAGTACCATCGATGAAGATCAACTGCGTTCGACGGTGCAGAGGAATCCCTGCCCAAACCATTACACTACCCCCGCCGAAACGGTCGCATTCTCCCACGCAAGCATAAAAAAAACCTGTTCTCGCGTCAGCGATACACTCTTGCCCTACCATCAGCGCGTCGCAGACGAAATCGTGATTCATCACTAAAAAGAACTGTGCTCCAACGCTGTTGAGTCTAGCAAACACGCTGACGTACCCATTCCATTCTGACGGTACGATGACGTTGGGTAAGGGTTGGTCTGTGGTATGGACGCCTACTTCGGAAGCCGTGTTCAACGAGCCTGTTGCGGACCGTTTGTGCACTGATTCAATTGTTTCTTCAACCAGGAGTAATTTCTGCTGTCTTCGTCGCCGTAAGGGATCCTGCAAGTAAGACGTCCTGATGTGTCGGTCTTGTGCAGGGGTCGTAACTCTTGGTCGACCTAAACGCGGTCGGTCGGCAGTAGATACAGTGGTTCTATACCTTCCAATGAGACGGTAAATAGTGGCCACAGGAGCTCATCTGGAGGTATCCCAGCCTCATGCATACCAATGGCACGCAACCTCTGATTTTCGGTTAACCTTGCCATTTTTCAAAATGTCGGAAAAAAACTAGCGTGACTTCTCAATAATCCAGGCTCTCTAGCACAACATAACACAAAGAAAATCGTCGGTCACCCTCTCAATTTGACATTCTCGGGTAGCACGTACTATTTTGAAACCCGTAGCAAAATTGTATACGGACAACAACAACATGCCATTAAACTCTTTGCACAACTTCTTGTCCACAAATATGCAACATTAGAACTATTATATTTCATCCTTTATGCTATTTTTTCACATTTATTTCTATTGTACTTTCTTTTTTGACTCAGTACATTTCCAATCAGCTGAAAATCCAATCCAAAAGAGAAAACAAAAATCAATTAGTACTCTTTCTAAATTCTCAGTTTAGTGGGTCTGTTCGACACTACTGTCCCACACGTGGGGCTTGATGGTTCACAGTCAGAATTGTTAGACCTGCATGCCCACTCCACCCCATCATTAATGAGCGTCACTTTCAACATAACTCTTTGGTTAGCCGCTGATGTGTCGCAGTAATAACAATAAGACAACTGTCAACGTATATTGATTATAAAATATCATTGTTAAATGGGTGTTGATAGGTGTTCGAAGGTGCTCACTTGAGCACAAGATTGAACTAGATGGGGTTCCCAAACAATGTGCAGAGCGCGACCATTCATTGCACACGGTTATTAATTGACGAAATGTATACACTTGGAACCGAGATGTAGTGTTGATTAAAATAATAAAAAGAATTACAAAGTACAGTCGGGACAATACGGATTATTACATTGAACATCAGAAGAATATGAAGACAGGAAGTTTAACGTCAGAGTTTTTTCAAAAAGCTTTCGATTACTAACATCACGAATTCCAAATCCTCGGGTATGTATATAACGGGAGGTTATCTCTTGATTTGGTTCGGCTTTTTCCTACATACAGGCGACCGGATTGTCTGGTTATCATGCCTAAGGGATTATCAACAATGCTAAATGTATTATTGAAGGACGTCAGTAGTCTACCATTGCGCCAATCAAAGATAAACACGGAGGCTTGAAGTTTAAACATGTCCTCGATCTTGTGCAGGGGTCGTAATTCTTGGTCGACCTGAACGCGGTCGGTCGGCAGTAGATCCAATGGTCCTATAACTTCCAATGAGACGGTAAATAGTGGCCACGATCACTCCGAACTCAGCAACGAACTCATCTGGAGGTATCCCAGCCTCATGCATACCAATGGCACGCAACCTCTGACTTTTGGTTAACCTTGGCATTTTTTAAAATGTCGGAAGACAAAACCTCTTTTGGATTGGATTTTCAGCTGTTTGGAAATATACTGAGTCATAAAAGAAAGTATCACAGAAATAAATGTGAACAAATAGCATAAAGGGTGAAATATAACAGTTCTAATGTTGCATGTTTGCGGACAAGACGTCGTGCAAAGAGTTTAATGATATGTTGTTGCTGTCGGTATACAATTTTGCTACGGATTGCAAAATAGTACGTGCTACCCGAGAATGTCAAAATGAATGGGTGACTGGCGATTTTCTTTGGGTTATGTCGTGCTTGAGAGCCTGGGTTTTTGAGAAAACACGCTAGTTTTTGTCTTCCGACATTTTAAAAAATGCCAAGGTTAACCAAAAGGTTGTAGGAACCTGTCCAAAAAACTTACAAGTCTAACGGACATCAGTTGTTTCACTACCTTAGAAAATACATGTAGCAAGCGTCTATAATTTGTAAAACAATGGGCATCACCTGATTTAAATACTGGTACAACCTTCGCTATTTTCATTTTATCTGCAACTGAGCCTTCACTGAAGGAAATGTTGATAATGTGTGCAAGCGAATCAGAAATTTCGTTCACCGTCTGTTTTAGGAGTCGTGTTGAAATTCCATCGCAGTCCTTTGTCGACTTGGGTTTTAATTTCTTAACAACAAAGCTAACTTCTAGATGACTTGCAGGTCTAAGATAAAACGGTATTTGAAAATTATTGCTCATGTAATCTGTGTAGGGCGTGTTTGGCCTCTGAATTTTTCGGATGTTGACCTTCATTGGCGAAGAATTTATTGAATTCATTGGCTATTTTTTGCGGGATATTTATTTTTGCATTGTCATGCGAGAAAAATGACGGTAGAATGTTAGTGCGTTTCTCTTTAATAATTGCTTCATTTAGGATTTGCCATGTTTTTCGCATATTACTTTTATGTTCCTGTAGTGTGTCACTGTAATAAATAGCTTTTCATTGTTTTTTGACTTCCTTGAAAATTCGAGAATATTTTGTATAGTTAAAAATATTTTGTTCCTTTAGTTTTTTTATGGTAAAACTTCTAGTTGTTCTTAGATGATATGGCAAGTCCCTTGGTCATCCAAGGTTGCTTTTAGTAAACGTTTTGCTTTGGGCGAACGTTCTTCAAAGGAAAAGCACTGTGGTAAACATTCATATAAATATTCAGGAATGTATCATATGCCATATTTGGAGAGGTAGACTGCATAACAGGAAGGATATCACTTTGTAATACTATAATAACACTTTGGCCGGCCGCTGATTTGTCGCAGTTTTTGGATGAGAAGGCTTTGGTTACCCCTGTACTCCAAATTGCCTCCCTATTCCCACGCATCTTCTCTCCTCCCAACACTCGGAAGCGAACTGCTTGATGACATCCCTTTCTCCATTCTTCCCAATCTCTCCGATTAGCATATTAACCCTCTCCTTTGAGTCTCCCACTAACCACATGTCCTTCATTCTCCCATCCCACTTCCCCATTATACTCCCAGTGAATCTTATTCTTTTAGACTGGTATTTTGGGCATTCTAGAAGAAAGTGTTCCAGGCTATCCACCACGCCCAAATTACACATCTGGCACTCCTTTTCACTATTTTTCTAATTTTTCCCCTCACCTCCAGGGGCCGCGACCGCAGTTTGAACAACACTGACTCCCCAAAGGTGCCACCAGGGTACACTTCAAAACCTGGCTTCTCTTTATCACGCAGGCCACCCAAACACCTCTTTGATTTGACCCTCTCTCGCCAATTACGGTTACCATCCCCCATGATCTTTCTCTGACGATTTTTTTTACCCTGGTTTGCCCCAACGTTTAGGTCCGAGATCTCCAATGAATAGTTCTCTATGAGCTCCCTCACTTGGACTATTCATCCTATTTGATATTTGAGTTGAAAATTCTCTGGAACATTACCTTAAACCATCGGATATCGGGGAGATTTACCAAATAATTAAGATAACCGAGTTTCAATAAGCCTATCCTGTCCTTGATCCTCATCTACCCAAACTCACCCCTGATTGCTTCTAGTGCTGCGGCATTACTCGAACCCGTTATCCATCGGCCTGCATCGTTCTGCAGGATTTTCAAGCTCTTTACAGCCGTCTGGTTTTGGGGTACCCCTTCTGTACCGTATGTTATACTTGGCAGACCCACCATTTTCCAAACGTTTTTTCCCACGAAAACCTTATTGAAACTGTTTCTCCCTATAAGTTTTATTTAGTTAAGGATTCGCTTCCCCTTCGAAATCAATTTATTTGTGGGGTTTCGGTAGGTGCCTCTTCCTGTGATGTTTATATTTACCCCCAGCTACTCGTAGTCACCTGTCTCCCTCACACTAAGAAGTTTGCTGCTACCTTCCGGAATACAGAACTCCCCCACTCTCCAGCTTCGAGTGGGGTCCATAACTGTGCTCCTGCTTTCATTATATTCGAGACTCCATTTGCTTCCATATTTCTCTTCGCTTTCAAACACTAGCATTATATCGTCTGCAAAAATAGCCCTGGGATCTCCAAGTCTCTAACTGCTACGCCCTCGTCGCTATGCAGGTGTTTACCTCCTAAACCTTTGATGTACAATGCAAAAGGAATTGGCGAACGGATACACCCGTCTTAGGCCTATCTCCATAGGCACAAGTTTGGTGTTGTTTCCCAGGCTAAGTTCACTCTGTACATCTTTATATAATGCTTTCATAATTCCAACAAACTCGCCTCCCAAGCCCAGTGCCTCAAGCTTCCGTCACATACCCTTCCTCAATACACTGTCGTATGCCTTTTTAACATCCAAAAAGGCCATAAACATCTTTTTCTTTTGTGCTTTCACGGATTCTGTCATTTGGGATAGCGTGAAAAGATGGTCATTGACTCTCCTTCCCCTCCTGAAGCCATTCTGAATCTCTCCCAAAAACCCTTCTCCCCAATTGCCTCCCCTAATCTCCCATACAGGACTTTAGAGAAAATTTTTCCAATGTTGCTAATGACAGAGATCCCTCGATAATTATCCGAAACGCCCCCCCCCCCCCCCACCCCCACCCCCACCCCTTTCTGTGTTTCTGCGAATAAATGTCTCTTTGCTTTCTCTCTACTCATTTGGGACCTCTTGTTTTTCTATGGCTAAATTGAATAGGCCAGTTAGGCTTTCCAAGAGTTCCTTTCCCCCTTTTTTGATAAACTCTTTAGGAATTTCGTCCACCCCTCCCGCTTTTCCACTCCTTAATTTTGAGATCACCTTTCGTACCTCCTCCGTTTTAATTTCGCTGCACACGAAGTTTGATAGATTTTACTCGACCTGGTTCGGATACTCCGATGGGTTCCCCATACCCACTCGCTTATCATTTACCTTGACTACTGTTCTTTCCGTATCTACCGTATTTTAGACTATATCACGTATCTCCTGTTCTGTTTGTTATTCAATTATAAACAGGCACTGGAATTAAAGAATAGATGGAGCAAATTTTCGCATTACTACCTTATCGGTGGGTCTTCATTTTCCCTTGATTTCACGCAAAAGTTCACCGTTGTTGTCATTTAACGCCAGCAGCCGACATTTTTGTTTACCAGTGAAGTAACGGATAGCATAATCTTTCTGAGTTTTACCTGAGAGTTTCGAGGTTGTTACAAGGAGCTGTGTTTTGATGAATTTGGACACAGATCAAAACATAAATCTGAACATTCCACAACATCAGTATGTTTGTTACGAAATTTGGGCCCAAGTGAAACTTACGATCACAAAGTAATGACCGTTTCTGTAAAATGAATAAAATACGACGGAAAATAACTGTTGAGGCTTTCTAAATAAAATTTTGAAGTTCACACTGATAAATCTTTTAATAGCTGTAAAAGCATTGTTCATGACAGCGCAGACTTGTGAATGAACTAATAAAGTTTTTCTGCCGAAAATTCCTTTTTCCGATGAAAATTCTTCAGTAGGGACGAAGTTTATCGCCGATTGAGGTTGAGATGACCCCCATATTTTTCACCAGACCAAAACACTGATTTCAACAGATTTGTGATTGAAGGGCCAAATTATGTACCGTTTTTAGTTAGTTAGTTATTGGTGTTTGAAGTCATTTATTTCTGCTCAATGGCTAATCATGACCACGACAGTTTTAAGGATGGAGTAAGCCGGAGTACCCGAAGAGAACCACCGAGCAACGGCAAACAACTCTCGGCTCCCTAACATGGTAACTCCACACAAGCAGGGTTAGTATTGTTGAAGACACGTGCTCCATCTACCAGCAGTACGCCTTAGTACACAAGTGTCTTGCCCAAGAACAAAACGCGGTTTCCGCAGGTGGGATTCGAACCGAGTACCTCTCGGCTTGCAGTCTGAACCCCTACCAACTGAGCCATCGCGCCCCGACGTGACGTTTTTGCATTCAACGCGGACTACGTATCGAAAAATCAAGCTTTAAAGTATGTTTCTGCCAGTATACCGGCTTTTACTTCCATTTCGCCAAATTTACCAACAAGAGACCTAAAACAAAATTCCTCTCCAGCCAAGAACAAAAACATCTCTCAAAAAACTATGAGTGGACTTTGGGTGATGCTCCCTCCTCCCTCCCTCCCCCCCCCCCCCCCCCCCCTCACCACCACCACCTGAAGTCCACTCCGGCACTGTCCTGTCATTGAACTGCGTAGAATAAAATAATTAACGAATCGCATTGAAATCAACTTTGGGGAAATGGGCTAACCATCTTTGGTTTATCTCATATTTGTCTTGCAAGGATACAGATTCAAGACAGTATGGGGTTGAGATAGCTGGCGGCAGGCCCTCGATCTGCCATCACTGACTGTGTACACAATGCTCACGAAAGAATGCACTCCACCTCTCCAAGGGACGTACAGACACACGTTCCAATTTTTCACTGTCAGTGAATGTATAGCCCATACTCTTTGATGTCTGGGCGGAGCATATAACTTGATCTAAATTTTAAAAGAATAACCAAAATATCCAGGACGTGTCATGTTTCGACCACCACCCTACACGCCTCCCCCCCCCCTCCCACAGTCCTCCGTCCGAACCAGTTCAATAACATTAAACTCGGACTTCGCCAAAGTAATTTGTGTCCGTTTTTTACAAATGTTTGAGGCCGTCAGCCTTTAATACCATTCAAATCATCGGTAGAAAAAAATTGCAACATACTTCGCAAGAGCAGGTTACTTTTAGACTCGTAAATCTTACTGTAAGTACTGTTTTCAGTATGTGTTGATTATCTCTCTTCCACATTACTGAGAGGAAAATTTACAACGTCTCAATTTTAGAAGTGAAGAAAGTCTCATTTTTAACTTTACAAACAAAATCTTCGAAAATGAAGAAAGAATAAATAAACCGAATGCAAAGTCACATGGCGGAGGCAGGGGGCGAGATATTCCGTCATGGCCTGCGTGTATCTTTTTCATCTTCCACCAATCTTGGGAGCCAGAAAATAAGCTTTTTAAAAGCGAATGTTTTTTATATTTACGGAGGGGAAACACACGAGATTGTATCCTATCGGGCGGGGTGGAATGGATGGAGAATGTTAAACGCTTACACCGGAACTAACACATACCATTAATTGACGGGAGGTCATATGAATTTTTTCTCAAAAATCCTGGGCGTATGAGACGAGGATGGGGGTGGGGGTGGTGGTGGGGGAGGTATAAATCGGGCAAAAACAAGACGACTTATAAAATAAAAAAGGAAAAGTTCTTGGGAATCGTATATTTCTAAGATTAACCAAAACACTCCCATCACGAAAATGATTAAAAAGATTAAAGGATAGGACGCAAAATCAACTGTACAACACCTGAAGGAAAACAACACCTTAATTACATCTAAAACAGAAATTTCAAACACTTTGGCCTTCACATTTTCAAAACATTCGTCGTCTGATAATTGTAATCCAGAATTTATCAAAATTAAAAAAACACGAAGAAAAACAAAAGATCAAATTCACCTCTAACAATCTTGAGGATTACAATGAACCTTTCTCTGTGGAAGAGTTACGTAACTCTTTGCATAGAGCAAAGGATACTGCCACTGGTCCCGATGAAATTCCATGCCAAATATTAAAGCATCTGCCTCAATCTTCACTAGAACTCTTATTATCAATGTTTAATGGCATTTGGGTGACTTGCCAGTTTCCACCATCCTGGCGAAAAGCAATAATAATTCCTATTCCTAAGCCTGATAAAGATCACAGCAACCCAAGCAATTACAGACCTATTTCCTTAACCAGTTGTCTGTGCAAAACCATGGAGAGGATGATCAATGATCGACTTGTCTGGTTTCTGGAATCGAACAATCTGCTTGCGGATGTACAGTGTGGTTTCAGAGGCCAGAGAAGTACTGTGGATCATTTGGTCAGACTTGAAACGTTTATTAGAAATGCCTTCGCCAGAAAAGAACATGTGGTCGCCATATTTTGATCTGGAAAAAGCATATGATACAACGTGGACGTATGGGATTTTAAAATATTTTTTTAAAATGGGGTTGAGAGGTCGTATGCCTCTTTTTATTGAAAACTTTTTAAAGGACCGCCAACTACAGGTTCGTGTAGGGTCAAAGTTATCTGATCCTCACGAGCAGGAATTGGGGGTTCCTCAGGGTAGTATTTTGTCCGTTACCCTGCTTTCGATAAAAATTAATAGTATCATCGATGCAATTGAGAATATGGTAGATTCTTCATTGTATGTTGATGATTTTCTAAGCTGTTGTATCAGCAAAAAAATAAATGAATGCTATAGAGCGCAAACTTCAGCTGTGTTTAAACAGAATCAAGAAATGGGCTACAGAAAACGGTTTTAAGTTTTCAAAGACCAAAACTAATTGTGTTCATTTCTGTAAGCTCCGGAAGCATCATCTTTATCCAGAGTTGAAAATGGATGGAAATAAAATTAAAGTTGTAATGTAAGTGAAATTCTTAGGTTTGTTGTTTGACAACAAACTGAATTTCACTTCCCACATAAAACAACTAAAAGTTAAATGTAAGAGAGCACTGAACCTTCTGAAGGTCGTTGGTAGCACTGATTGGGGTGCTGACCAAAAAACTTTGCTCCATCTGTATAGATCACTTGTTCGATCAAAATTAGATTACGGTTCTATAGTTTACGGTTCTGCAGGGAAGTCATACCTAAAACCACTTGATGCTATTCACAATAGTTGTAATATGAAAATACGTGACACGTAATGGTGCACACCAAATATTGTTAATTTCGGTAAATATTGCAGGCCCTAAGCAAGATTTTTCAGGAAAGAGATGGTATATATCGCAGAAATAGCAGCGGTTATGTGAAATATAACAATTTGCCAAAACGTGTTGTAGAGCGACATGCAAATAAACACAGAACCACACATGTATGTTCATATGTTAATGTGGCGACAAATATGGCAATCGGGAAATTTTGAAAGATTGCGGAAGGATCAAACTCGAGACAAGCTATAGTAAAACAAACCTTCATTTTTTAAACTGACAAAAGATCATAATTCAATGGCAAATTGGTTCATTAGAGTTTAACAACACTTTCAAAAACCAAGACTATATTATGAGCTGGATTGTACGTCAATCTCAATAACTAAGGTTATTATATCACGTTGTCAGTTCCCAAGATCCTTCCCATCCTTCAATACCTAGACGAGCAAAATAGTCGTACGTGGAGTCACTCGTTCAGGCAATTACTCTATGGCTCATTTGTTCGATTCTGGTCGTTCGATCAATCTGAGATGGTTAGGAAGCCTGTACTAGTGCTAGTAATGGTACAAGGCTGCAAGAGTGGAAGAAGACTACAGGTTTTGGTGACTACTGTAAAAGCTAATCATAGGACAGACGATGGCAATATTGGGAAAATCAGTAATAGTGGTATTGGAGATATGAAGATCATGGAAAGGTCTAGAACTGGGCAGATGCTAGGAGCTAAATTATCATCAAGTATATATAGTACTACGTCATCATGTCATAGGTATCCTCCTATACCCCGATGAGCATTAAGAGTCGTAAAAAAAATTGCTCTTTCGATACTCATTTGCTCAATGGGATTTGAGTCGTTCGAGCAATGACTTTTTTCAGTAATTGCTCAAAAGCTTATTTGCTCGATAAGATTCGAGTCGTTCGAATACCTATCCTTGCTTGATTGTATTCTGGGTTTGAGGATTATACACAGGGAAGGCAAAAACTGAGACGTCCAAGACAAAATAGACTGTTGGGATATGCAGAAATGGGCCCAGTAAAAGGCAAAACAGGCCAGGAAATAGAAGGATAAACCACAGAATATACCGGGATAGATAAAATACAAAGACTATGGTGCACATTCGAAACAATAAAGTTACAAAAAGAAGAATTCTAGGGGACAACAGAGAGAAACCGAATATTTAGTGGGAAATCCGCACTAGTAAAAGAACTGTTGGATTTATTTGGGTAATTGTACAAAGTATTCGGACAAATACAATTACTCATACCAGGAAACGCACCTCAAATTAAAGCACTGCATGCTACTCTTTTAAGCCCAAAATTGAGGAATCCGTGCCAAATAAAGTTGTTTTGATGGTTTAGAGGATTTGTCTGGATGTTCGTGGTAATTCGATTTATTCCAGTTCACGTAAAATTTATCCACATGAGACCTCTCATCATTCATTTAGCACTACGTGCTACTATTATAAGCCCTAGATGGGGGTTTGGTAGTTTTGGATTATTTAGAGGGATTGTCAGTTTTTTTTGTTGTAATTAAATTTACTCCTATTCAATCGAACACACCCCTTTCCTATCAGAAGGTTTTGGGTCACATAGAAACCATGTGCTGCCATAGAAACCAAGATGGCGGTCTCAGATATACAAAATGGACGACATAGACTCGTCTCACCTCAACAAAAACGCGCGTCGCATGTACACTAGGACCACGTATCACTATGGGGATGTTGTCACAAGATGGCAGTCACGCGGGCTACCAAGACAACCAAAAATGAAGTAACTGGGCCATCTCACATGAGATCCGGCTAATGTGGGTCGATCGGGTACATGATTTACTACTAACATCAAGCCGAGAGATACACGGTTCGATCCTCAGCAGGGGTAACTGCGTTGTGACATTGGGCAAGGCACTTAATCACGATTTCCCAAGTGGGGGCACAGTGGCGCAGCCATGGGGTGTTCTGGGGGCACCCCCCCCCCCCTCCAAAAAAAATAATAATTCCGATAGGATCACCAATCCAATGTCGAGTTGTGACGGTACAAAAGTGGGTTTAATCATTATCAACTTATCGTCCGGAAACCAATTGTTTACAATTTACTATGTGGAGGGTCACTATGACCTTGACCTTAGACCTAATGATTCCAAAATAAATAGGGTTCCTTCTTGCAACAACGACAACCTACCTATGAAGTTTCATGACTTTGGGTGGAACCATTGTCAAATTATCATCTGGAAACCAATTGTTTACGATTTATTACGTTCAAGGTCAATGCGACCTTGACCTTTGACCTAGCGTGTCCAAGATAAATAGGGGTCTTCCACTCACCTAGGCCAACCTACCTATGAAGTTTCGTGAATGTGGGTTCAAGCGTAGTCAAGTTATCCAGAAACCAATTGTTTACGATTTACTGTGTAAAAGGTAACTGTGACCTTGACCTTTCACCTAGCGAGTCCAAAATAAATACGGTTCTTCCTCTCACCGATGCCAACCATCCTATGAAGTTTCATGAATGTGGGACAAGTTATCATTCGGAAACCAGTTGTTTACAATTTACTATGTTCATAGTCACTGTGACCTTGACCTTTGACCAAGCATGTCCAAAATAAATAGTTTACTTCCACTCATCGATGCCAACCTACCTATTGAGTTTCAGGAACGTGGGACGAACCATTATCAAGTTATCATCCGGAAACCAGTTGTTTACGCCCGCCCGCCATTCACCAAACTATAAGACCAGCCGGACTTCGTCACAACTTGACTAAACAAGAGGCCCCAAGGGGCCTTAATCGCTCACCTGCCAACGTGGTTAAAAGAAGTATTTGGGGTCACATTCAGTTATGCATGGTTCATCAACACTACAAAGGAATGAATGCATGAGAGGCAAATTTTATGGAAAAACACTAAGGAATCGATTTGAACAAACCTGAACCTAACATGCTCCCCATGCCACTCCCACCCCTGCCCGTAGAGAGCCCAAATAATAGGCCAGGGCTCAAATTTAACAAACTTGAACCTGATCCCCCTTGAGATGTTATATACCAAATATGAAACAATTCTGACCGGTGGAGCTGAAGAAGGAGGTTTTTAAAGAAAAGAATCTTTGGACTCCAATAGAGAGCCCAAATACTAACTGAGGCACCCGGTTTGTACAAACTTGAATCTGACCCTCTTAGAGATGTTGTATACCAAATACGAAAGCATTCATACCAAATATGAAAGATTTTTGAAGAAATTTCCTCACATTTCACTAAGTTAAAATTCGGGCTCCTATTGGGAGCCCGATTATTAACCCGTGGACTCGATTTGAATAAACTTGAATCTGACTGGTATATAATCCCTAGAGATGTTACCAAATATCAAAATATTCTAAATGATGATTCTGGAGTAGATTTTTTTAATTTTTAAAAAAAAATGTATGGGTGCTATCAGAGTAATGCCCCTTGTGGTGCCCTTGTGGGCGCGGCAAGGCTAATTGTACAAACTTGAATTGACATATGATAAGGAACATGCACACCAAATTTGGTTCAATTTGGTCCAGTAGTTTGGGAGGAGAAGTCGATAATGTAAAGTTCACGACGGACGTCGACGGACGGCAAGTGATAAGCTAAGAAATTTTATTATGGAGATAGTTATACTTGCAGATGTATAAGGGGGGGGGGGGGGGGGGGGGTGCGTAATAGCAGATTTATGTGTGATATCCGACCTATCTCAATTTAATGACACCAATGTTGTCAGTTATTTGCCAGACTCGAGAAAAAAACGTCGCCGGTGTTCCGTGATATCATTAGGCATACTTATTTAATTCTATTCATTTGTTTCCTATTTTTAGTCGAATTTTTCAACAACAAAAAACCTTGACTATTGGTATGGCGAGGGCCGGTCGTTTTGGTGAAAAAATTAGTTATTTCTGCACGGCTTTTGATATTTGGTGTGTCGCTTGATATGCATGTGCAACACCCAATGACGCAAAATAGGGCGTGTCTGCGCTTTTTCTCAAGAGTTATGGCCCTTTGTTAAAATCTACAAATTTTGAGCTTGATAGCGCGATATTTCAACAAACGTCAAATATCTTTGTCAAAATAGCCCTCAGAGAACTTGTTCCGGCTAAAAACAGAGGGTCGTGCATCATATAAGAGGAAAAATTTAGTACTAGACTACTTTATTAGTACAAGACTACTTTATTGGTTGCTGTGCACAAATGACATTCATTCACATTTGCAACTTTACTGTGTTTTTTTTTCCACTATACCCCACCCCCAAATTTGTGTTCCAAAATACTCTTTCAATGAAGAAATTATTTTCCAACATTTTTTAACCCTTTACCAAATATAACGGTCAAAAGTTGCTGGTGCAATTCACAAGTGTTGCCATTCCATGTTCATTATTTTCTCGTTTTTTTTGTGTCAAAACGATAGCTTATGACCCCTCATTGGAATGAGGTCATTCCAATGGTGTAAAAAGTCATGTTTTTGGCACAAAAAATTAGTGAGTCAATAAGTTTGTGGGCAAGGGTAATCAGCTTTTCATGTTAAGTAAAGGGTTAACGGCATAATTCAGACACACATCTAAATACCAGTAAATAAAAGTGCTATATGGGCTTTCTGGCTGTGGGTTTGAATGGTGATTTGGAAGGGGGTTGGAAGATTGGACCCCCCCCCCCCCTGCCCCTAGTACTATGATGAGGAACCATGGTTTAATTACATTTGTTAATACATGTGTACATGTAGGGTAAAATTGGTTGTTATTTGGCATTTGCTGGAGGCTGTAGTGTGCCCCTGGAGGCTACACTTGCTCAAGATGTGAATTCGCTTGCAATATATAGCCCTTACTGTCAAAAACATATTTTTCAAAACAATAAAAAGGTACTGTAAGGTGTGTGGTACCCCAATGAATTTTTAAATGTGAAATAATCTCTCAAAATAATAATTAAATCAGGTTCGGAAGTCAAATTATGTATTTCCTTAATCAACCCCAATCCTATCTAAGATACATTTTACCTCTTTCATGTGACAAAAGGGTCATTTCTGCATGAGAATTCAACTTTTGGCTTCCAATGAGTTAAAAACATGGGAAATTTGTTGTTTTTAAGAAAACTGTCCAAACTGTGTCAAATGGATTAAAAACTGCTGTTGCCTCCAGTACATTTTTCTACTCTGTTACCTAATGAATAAGCTGAGAGGTAAGGAATTCATGTAGCTTTTCTTTGAAAACTAACCTAATCCCAAAATAAAACTAAAATCTGCATCAGCATGTAATACTTTGAGGAAAAATTTGTCTCATTTAATCATATAGCAAAACAAAGAGTGGTGTTCCAACCCCACGAAACAATATGAATGTCAATTTTGATTCAAATATTGGGGTTGCAGCTGTATAATTCACCAATATCAATAGACAGTACCATTTTATCCTAACAACTGATGTCAAGTTTTCTTCTACATGTACATAAGGATGTGGCAAAATACAGCCCTGAAGGTGTCCCCCTAGTATGCCCCTTTTTATAAAAAACTAGGATAAAATTCATAAATTAATTGATGTTGACACATAACGAACCTCCTGTGATATTAAATTTCCCATTTGTGATAGTTTTTAAATCACATTCTGGCTTCTGAAGATATGTCACAATGCATTTGATGAATATTTTGCCATTCTTGTGAAAAAAGCCTCACTTTCTCAGTTAAGGGACCTAGAGTCATTGGTATGGCACTGACAAAACATTAAACACGATTTTTCCAACAGTATGACCAGCTGAGCACTGCTCCTATGTTATAGCATAGCACTGTTAAAATGCCTAAAACCATCAAATATTGATTCTGTAGTGATGTGTGTCCCCCGCAAGCACATGTACCCACAAGGGCTTGTTTACAACCTTCGATTTAATCCCTACAGGCACCCATTCTGATAAAAAGAGTGAAATTAGGGAAAATACATGCATGCATAGTACCCAGTGAAGATGACTCAGATATTTGCTTCAGGAATGTAGTGCTCTTTAATTTTTAATATATTCGTGTATGTGTGTGTATGGAAGGAGGTGGAGGGGTCAATTGCCAGTTATTGAAAATGTAGAACCGTGCAAATGAAAAACAAACCAACACTTTGTATGATGGACAGACAGACATGCAATCACATATTTTGGAAGTGACAGTCTGCATGTACATAGGAATACTGACTGACATACAATGAAAAATATAGTGAGAAGAGACAGGACAGGGTTGTCAAATAGAAAAAAACTCAATGGACCCTGAGAGCTGCAGTACTAAAGCAAATCATAGGAAACTGAGAGTGTATGCTGTTTACTTTCTCATCAGCTGAGGGGTTCAGTATGGGTGGTAGGGGGACAATTGTTAATGTAGTTTTGTGCTATAACATGGGGACCCTGACAACACTAGTATCAGACTACTATATTGGTATGTGCACAAAAGCCATTCATTCACATTTGCAACTTTGTTACTTTTCCCAATGTACCCCCACCCCCTTTCCCCAAATTTATGTTCCAAAATACTCTGTGAATGAAGAAATTGTTTTTTAACATTTTTAATCACTCACACATTGTAATGGCCAAATCGGGCTTAGTGGCACCATTCACCAAAACTGCCATTCAATGTTCATTATTTTTGCATCAAAAACATTGTTTATGACCCCTCACTGGAATGAGCTCGTTCAGCTCATTCCAGTGGAGGAGGTGGGGGTCATAGCTATGTTTTTACGCAAAAAATAAAAAGAAATTAGTTATTCAAAAGTGCTATCTTCTTTTCATGTAAGGTAAAGGGTTAACATCATAATATGGAGAAAGCTTCTATTAATCATTCACTCAAAGTAATGGCCAAAACCAGCTAGCACCATTCACCAAAATTGCCATTCAATGTTAATTATTTTTGCATTTTTTGGCATCAAAGACATAGCTTATGATCTCCTCATTGGAATGAGCTTGTTCAGCTCATTCCAGTAAAGGGGGTGGGGGGGGGGGGGTCATAGCTGTGTTTTTGACCCAAAAATGAAAAGAAATTAGTAATTCAAAAGTGGTATCTTCTTTTCATGT
The DNA here is from genome assembly GCA_031216915.1 of Pictodentalium vernedei. Taxonomy (NCBI): domain Eukaryota; kingdom Metazoa; phylum Mollusca; class Scaphopoda; order Dentaliida; family Dentaliidae; genus Pictodentalium; species Pictodentalium vernedei. Next base: position 472,539,986 of record CM062291.1, read on the forward strand.
ACATGTAAGGTAAAGGGTTGTAATATGGAGAAAACTTCTATTATACCAGTGAATACAAGTGAAATTGGGGTTTTCTGGCCGAGTGTTTGGATGGTGATTTGGGAGAGGATTGGAATATATTTGGAATCCCCTCTATAACAAGTACTATGAGGGGAAACCATGGGTTAATTAAATGTGTTAATAGGTAAAATAGGTGGTTACATGTGTATTTGGTATTTGCCAGAGGTTATAGTGTGCTACTCAGTTCTGGATGCCACACTTGCTCAAGATGCATTTAACTGCATTATTTTTGGCAATATATGACCTTTATTACTGACTGTGACAAAAATAAAACTTTTCAAAAAATAAAACAGTATTATTCGGTCTGTGTTTCTTGAATGAACATTTAAATGTGAAATACGTGTAATATCCAAATAATAATAATTAAATCAGTGTTGGAAGCCAAAATACATGTACATTTACATGTATGTATTTCCTATAATCAACCCCAAACCTTCCAAAGGGTAACGTATAAAACTTTTCCCTGAAAATTCCTCCCTCCATAATTTCTGGTGAACCAAACTTCTCCACCCCCCCACCCCCCCCCCCCCCCCACTAATTTGTTAGAAGTATATTTAAAGCCATACAAAAATGTCCAAATCTTTTTACCGCTCGAGGCCGAGCACTTCCTTAAACTCCAATAAATAAATAAATAACTGTCCTGATAAATAGTTACTGATGCATGTTTTCTTGTAAATGAGTGTTTATGTAATTTACAAATTAAATACATAAGTTTTTAAATCCCTGCCTTTTAACCTTTTGGTGTAAAAGGCCGGGAGGGGAATTTTTGTACTGCTCTTAAAATAATGAGGGAGATTGTGGTACTACCCTCAAAAACTGTAGGGGGGATTTTGCTAGGTGTGTAAAAATGATTGGGAGGAATTTTAACCAACATTCTAATCCTTCCAACGATACATTTTACCTCTTTCATTTGATAAAAGAGTCATTTCTGCTTGTGAATTCACTGCTTTCTTTGAAAACTACCCCAATCCCAAAATAAAATCTGCATCAGCAGACAATAGTTTGGGGAAAAATCTGTCTCATTCCACTCCACACAAAAGAAAATGAATATCAATTTTGTTTTAAAAACTGGTGTTGTAGCTATATAAATCACCAATATCAATAGCCATTTTATCCTAACAAATGATGTCATATTTTCTCCTGCATATTGCTGTGGTAAAATATTGCCCTGAATGTGCCCCCTAGACCCCCAGCATACCCACTGTCATCCAAAACTATGATATAATTCATAAATTAATTGATGTTGACACAAAACAAACCTCTTATGATATTAAATTTCTCATTTGTGATAGTTTTTAAATCACATTCTGGCTTCTGAAGATATTTCACAATGTGTTTGATGAATATTTTCCAATTTTTGTAAAAAAGTTTTTTTTTTTTAAAATCCCTCAGATTTCTTAATTAAGGCACCTAGAGTCATTGGTAGGTCTCTGACAAAACATTACACATTGATTTTCTCCAACAGCACGACAGTGCAGCTCATGTGGTATCTCACAGCACCATTAAAATGTCTAAAACCATCAAATATTGCTTCTGTAGTGCAGTGCTTATACTGCAAATACCCCAAAAGGCACTTTCACAACCTTGGATTTAATCCCTACAGACACTCGTGACATATTTTGATAAAAAAGAGTAAAATTAAGAAAAATACAATGTACATGTACGTTTTCCAGAGAGGATGAATCAGATATTCAAAAAGATACTGCTCTTTAATGTTTAATATATTTGTATATGCGTGTGTGTGTAAGGTGGAGGGGTTACAATGTGAAAAATAGTCAGAAGCCAGTTACTGAAAATGTACATGTACAACCGGGCAAATGAAAAGCAAAGAATCGCTGTCCGTGATGGACGGTTCTTGGACAACTTGCACCCTGGACGATTCATACCACAATTAGGGGGTACGACCGTACGAATTGTCTTGACAATAAGGTACAAATTGTCTAGACAAAAGGTACAAATTGTCCCAGTAAAAGTTATTGAATTGTCTCCTTTTTGGAACAAGTTGTCTCAAGTAAGTGTACTAAACTGTTTCATGTACATGTATTAACCAAGCCAGAAAATAAGCAGCCTGTCATTTTGTAAAATGAGGTCCCCAGAGGGTGAGGCTATGAGTTTTCCAACTCACTGATGGATGGATGGACAGACAGAAATGCATAATGCAGTCACACATTTTGTAATAAATTAAATTTCAGTTTCCTTTTGAATGCTAAAACAAACTAGAATTAGTAGAAATGAAATATTTTCTCTGGAATCAGTGTGCAAATGTTATTTAGAGGTCGGTTCTAGGGAGGTTGGTATTTAGACTTTTTAAACGTTTTTTGCCATTTTTGGAGAAACAGACATGTACTAATTATCAGAATCCCCACCTCCAGATGTTGGTCAGACGAGGAGGGCGACGACATTGATTAGTTTGAGGATGAATTCAGTTCTATTCTGGTTGCAAAGCCTCTAGCATCTGGGAATTAAAACATTGTTTACCAAAACACAGAGGAAGTGTAATTTAAATGGGAGTTGTGAGTGGTTCTGGTATTTAGCCTTTAGGAGAACAAAATTGGCTGGCCGCTGCACTGTAATTCTGACAGTCTTAAACTGACATTGTATTGTATCACTGGTAAAAATAGTTCATAGACTAGAGCCAGTGAATTTGTGAAGAAAAATCTTGGAAATAAACGAATATCGCTGTTCGCGTGCATGTCTGTTTCTGTAACATTTTACTATAAGTATAACTCAGTACAAGACTGCATGCCCGTGTTTTGAAAACAAAGATTTCCCCAGACCGTACGTCAGCATAACTTGAATTCATCCGAACTCCGGCTGTTTCTAAGGAAATAGGGCTAAGTTCCCCACAAATGAAAAAGGCCCACTAAAAGTGTCAATAAATCACTTGTTTTATTTTTTAATTCGTTGTCAACAATTTGTGAAGTGTACGTTCTCAATTAAAATTGAAACTGAGCTTTTGAATCTGACGAAACCGGCAACGGACGACATTGGCACTTCGAACATTCAAACAATACCTAACTCGCCAATAACTACCTAACTTCGAAAGTTACTTCATTGCTTAATTATTTCACATAGTTCCCAGCATTCTGCGACAATATATTTACATAATGTCCTTTGAAAAGCCCAAAACAATTAAGTATCCGTTACAATGATTCTGGATTTTTTGCCAGTGGGAGAGCCACGCCGCCAGATGGCACCCCAAACTCTGTTGCATGGTATATAGAAAAATTATAAAATCATGGATACGTGCCGGGGTTACCTATGTGCGCCCACGCCACTGTATGGATGTGCACTATTAGAATTAGTCTAGGGGCTTTTCGAACTTCCCCAATAGATTCGATGCTTGTTGAAGCTGAGGAGCCTTCTTTTGAGAAGCGCGGAATTAAATTGTCTCTCCAGTATGTATCTAAACTTTTGGCCAATCCTTCAAATCCTGCTTATAATTGTGTTTCAGACCCTCAAAATGTTGATTTCTTTAACCGCCACCAGAAACATATTCCTCCATTGGGAATTAGAATTAAACCCCACATGGAGTCTACCAAAATTGAACCACAAACAGTAAAAGAAAATCGTAAAACACATATTCCTCCTTGGCATCTTAAAAAACCTACAGTTATTTTGGACCTTGCTTCTTCCAAAAAATCTGATACCAATTCCTTGCAGTTTAAACAAAAATATGCTGAAATAAGGTCCAGGTATAGTGCATATACAAGGATCTATACAGATTGGTCTAAAGATGATGACAAAGTATCATCAGCTGCTGCTAATGGTGATCATATCACCTCAATCAGAATACCGAATCAGAGTTCTATTTTTACAGCTGAAGTTAAAGCTATACAACTTGCACTTGAACACATCGAGAATGTACAGGAAAAGAAGTCAATTATTTTTTCCGACTCTCTTTCCACTTTACTTTCTTTACTCAACCCCAAGTTGAAGAACCCTCTCATTTTGGAACTTCGTGAGAAGTTATCAACTCTCTCGAGTCTGACCAATATCATATCGTGTTTTGCTGGTTACCCGGACATGTAGGTATCACTGGTAACACCAGGGCAGACAGTGTTGCAAAACAAGTTTTATCCAAGCCTCTCAAGATTCCGTTCAGTGATTTCAAGCCTCATATCAGTAGTTAATCTATGTGACAGGGGGAATGGGATGGAACTACAAATAACAAGCTTCATAGCTTCCGACCAACTATTTCAGATCACTACCCGTCTAGTAACCTTTGTGGAAAGGATCTTGCAGTTCTGACGCGATGTCATATTGGTCATACACGACTAACACATTCCTTTTTGTTGGAGGGTACAGGTGCGACCAGAGTGTGTTCCCTGCTAGCAGGTGTTGTCAATGGAGCACATTATTTTACATTGTACTGATTTTAATCTTAGTTTACGACAGTATTTTAATTTTGTGTCTCTTCGAGACCTATTTTATAGTACAAATCCTCATAATGTTCTGTCGTTCTTGAAGGAAATCAACCTTTTTTATAAAGTTTAAAATTGATTTTACTCTTTTAATCTTGACTCATCAAGTCTCAATTCCTCGGGTTGATTTGTAAGTTATTCACTTGTCTCATTACTCATTGTTCTCCAAATCATTCTTGTCCTTGACATGTCTATTGTAGCTATCTTTTATTTCTATCCAATCTCTTACTTCATGATTGTTTATGACGTTTTACTTCCCACTGTTTTCTCGCCACGATATAGCCTTAGCTGCTGATGTGGCGTTAAGCACCAATAAATAAATAAATGTTAATTGTATTTCCAGAAGTCCACCTGCATGATGTAGTATGCATTTATGTAACTAACACCATTAGTAGTAGATGTCGAGATCATGCCACATGGGGTGAGAGGGGGGGGGGGCTAGTGGGGAACCTAGGAAGTGACGTCATAGCATAGTCACGTGACCCGGTTACGTCAAGTTTCGTTGATGTGGTAGCCCGCGTCAGCGGCCATCTTGTGGCATCATCTCATAGTGATACGTGGTCTTAGTGCGCATGCGCAACTCGTGTTACGGTGAACCGCAGTTCCGTCGGCCATTTTGTATACAGACCATAGGTTTCCTCAAATACCTAAATGAGTCGAAGAGCAGTATGTTCGAATCACTCGAACGAGCAATTGTTCTATAGCTCATTTGCTCGATGGGATTCAAGTCGTTTGAACAATGACTTTTCAGTAACTCTTCGATGGATTCATGGCTTTAAGAATCATATATGCTTTCGTTGTACACAGGAAAGATAACTCTGCATACATGTTATGGGAAACCAAGCACTCTTGATTATAAGAGTTGGACGTGGGAACTAGAGATAGTTTGGGCTAGACATACTGCTAATGTTAGAGTAGTATCTGTAATAGGCATAAAAATAGTTTTTTTGGAAAATCTGGACCAGTACCCCAATGTAATAGAACATACTCTCGATCCTATAGCACTACGTGCTACTACTAAAACCCCTAGATGAGGAGTACAAGTCCGTTTTGGTTGTTTTGGGCATATTTTGATCATTTGGAGGGATTATCGGCTTCTTTGGGATGATTCTACAAAGTAAAACTACTCTTATACAAAGGGGCGTACCTGTTATTGAACAAAGTAGAATTCGTGGGGAATCCGTATCAAATAGTCGTTTTGGGTGGTTTGAATGGGTTGGTTGGTCTATTTGGGTAATCAGATTTACTTCTATTCAAACGAACATACCTCCGAACATACCCCGACCAAGATGACGGTCCACAGTAGACAAAATGGCCGACGGAAATATTATCACCCTAACAACACGCAACGCGCATGCGCACTAAGACCACGTATCACTATAGAGATGACGCCACACGATGTCCGCTCCCGCTGGCTACCATGACAACCTAACATGATGTAATTGGGTCACATGTCTATGACGTTACTTCCCGGGTCCCCCACTAGGTCCCCACAATGTGGCACGGTTTCCACATCAACTAATAACATCGTTGAAAAAGACCAAGTGGCCGAAAGCTCCAGTTACTGATTGATTTTATTACATAAAACCTCACACTCTCTACCTACCCAATGACAAATGTGGGCAGGTTGAATCCGAACATAGTTTATTAAGTGGCCAAAAAGCCCTCGGGGATTGAAATTTTTTGCAATTTTCCCGGAGATACTCCCCGCCCGCCACCTATAATTCTATTTGCATCCCACTTTAGGCCTTCCGTATATATGACGCCTGCTTGCTTAAGTATATCCAAAGGGGGAGGCATTCTCTAGCAGCCACTGGACCCAGTGGAAGTAACGCAGGCATGTTGAAATATTAGACAGTCGAGATAATAATTCATAGCTTAGGGGTTTTAAACATTTCTTTGTAATTAACTGCAGTGTAGGTAGAAGTTTGTAGGGAACTATCCAAACGATATATCGAACTCAGAAGTAGAGACAACCAATGGTAAAAAAAAACGTCAGAGTAAGAGTCATGGGGATTGTAACCGAAATTGGCGAGAGTGGGGCAAAAGAAAGAGGTCTTTGTGTGGTCTGCGTGGCAAAGAATAAACAGGTTTTGAAGAGTACCTTGACGATGGAACCTTTTTGGGGGCAGGGGGTGGTCACTGTTGTTCAAACTGAGGTCGCGATTACTGGAGATTAAGGAGAATTGGGAAAGACGACGGAAAAGGAGAGCCAAATGTGTAACTTGAGCGCAGTGGTGACCTTGGAATACGTTTTATTTGGAAGTCCAAAATCCCAATCTACTAGATCAAAATACACTGGGCGTAGTATAATGAGGACGTGGAATGGGAGAATGAAGGACATGTGGTTAGTAGTTAACACAATGGTTAGTATGCTTATCGGAGGTTAAATCAGCATCTGTCAGAATTTGGATTGTCAGAAATTTTCCAATCAGCATACAGACCCCACTGCAGCACTGAAACGGCCCTCCTTCCAGTGCAGAATGATATTCTGATGTCATGGACAGGCATCTCATTTCCTGTCTAGTGTTGCTCGACTTGAGTGCTGCGTTCGACACTATCGATCATAGCACTCTTCTTGACAGACTAAAACATAGAATAGGTATCTCCGGCACCGCTGTAAGCTGGTTTTCATCTTATTTAAACGGTCGTTCCCAAAGTATTTATATAAATGGCTCATCGTCATCTAAACATACATTAAAATATGGGGTCCCTCAAGGATCTGTCCTCGGGCCTTTGCTCTACTTTCTACCTCTTGGTGACATCATCCGTAAACACGGTCTTCAATATCACTTTTACGCTAACGATACTCAGCTGTATATACACTTCAAGTCAGAAATGGGAGCTGCGTCACGTAAACAGTTAGAAGAGTGTGTTGCTGATATCAATCACTGGATGAACAGTAATTATCTGAAATTGAACGCTGATAAGACTGAGGTTATACACGTAGGTCTGCCTCACCAACTCTCTAGCTTTGACAAAACATCTCTGTTAATCGAGGGAAATTAAATTTCGCTCAATATCGTTGTTCGCAGCTTAGGAATTTTCTTGGATGAAAACCTTGTCGCTGACAAACATGTTATGCAAGTTTGTCGCACAGCATTTTTCACCTCCGGAATATCAGCAAGATAAGACCTGTTATTGACCTTCAAACCGCCTAGAAGCTCGTGCATGCTTTTGTCAGCAGTCGTCTTGATTACCGTAACTCAATGCTGTTTGGGTGTAAAAAATCTTTACTTGATAGGCTTCAGAATATCCAAAATTGCGCGGCCAGGGTTGTCACTCGTAGTCGTAAATTTTCTAGAATAACTCCACTTCTTAGGGACCTCCATTGGCTTCCCGTCCAACAGAGAATACAATATAAAATTATACTTATTACTTTCAAATGTATTAACGACATCGCACCGTTATACCTGGCGGAGCTGATATCACATCATGCTCCAAGCGGTAACCCACCTTCATCTGACTCAAACAATCTGGCTCAGCCAGCTTCTAAACTCGTCTCAGCAGGTGAGAGAGCTTTCTCGGTTGCAGCCCCTGCACTTTGGAATTCCCTGCCGAGTATTTTAAAAATTAAACAAACTTTTCAGTTTGGATTAAAATCCCATCTATATCGTGAAGCATTTCATCGGGAAATATGATATGAACCTATATATACTTATTTTAATTACTCTTACTGTAAAGCCAAAGAGCACCTTCAGATGGAAGTTAGGCTTAAACATTCTCTATTATTATTATTTAGCCTATGTTTGTGGCTGCATGTCACATGTGGGTTCTCTAATAAATTTGTTGAAAATTGAGCAGTTAGAAACGAGAGGATATATCTCCCCTCCCAACTCTCTTTAAATGGATTTCTTGTTGTTTAGCAGTGACTTCTAAACATTAAAAGCAAGAACACCACTCCCCAACCAGCCCCCCCCCCCCCCCCCCCCCCTCCATCGACTCTGGATCCTATCCAACCTGGATTCACGATACACCCCCTTCTTTATTATTGGCGCAGAAATCAGAATCTTGTGTATGTTGGGGCGGGGGCAGAATTCCAAGGACGTGCCAAGGAAAAAATTAAAACATGGTCTTTTAGGCCATATTTGGACGGGGGCAGTCCAAACCCAAGTAATCCGGACTACTGTGCCAAACCAAAAGTAACGGGCCCCGGATTTCATACGGTGACGTTTTCGCCTTTACCCGTGTCACAAAAACAATCACAGCCTATATGGAGGTATGTAGTACCCGATTACTGAGGGCTGTTGTCGGCAAGACATGACAAATTTGGAATACTGGTACGGCACGTATTATTACTATTAATTAAATAATTTGCGTCACAACTGCAATACATCTATATTTTATTTAAGTAGTAAGGAAAGTGGGAAATAGGCCTGTTCTGGCGGAGAGGGGTGGGGAGAGGGTGGATGACGTCATGTAATTAAAATGTTACGTAAAGTAATTAACATGACGTCACTTAATGAATATTTTTTTTAATCACTTTAATAACTGTTGCTCAATTAATTTTAATTAAAGACTGTTGCATAATTAATGTAATTAATGTAATTAATGAGTGTAACTAGGGTTGATTATAATAATTAGTATATTAATAAATGAATTAATAATGTCGATTAGTACATTTTTTTTTTAAAGTCATAATTTGGGATAGGTATTATTAGATAAAAAAATAATATATTTAAACATAATATATTTAAAAATAATATTGACGTACTGGACATATCCTGACCTGGACACGTGCTAAGGTAAACAGTTCATTGCGTGTCATTAGATCGATTTTTTCTTTTCAAACGCCAACTACTATATGAGAGTGACAGATGTTGAGATCATAATCTGTCCTAAATATCATTAGACTGGACATGCTATCTTGGATATAAAAATCTATGATGATCTCAGGCGAGAAGATGCGTCTTTCTTTAACTGAAGACGTGTGAACAACTCCAATGTGGCTATTTTTATGGGTGTAATTAGATTTAATAACTTGGCGTGATTCTTGCATATTAATAACAAAAGTTTATTCTTCTCGTTTTTATGGCGGTCTCATAGACCAAGGTATTCTGATTTTACACCTCACGCGATAAAGTAAATTTTTAATCCAATGACCACATGAACAAATAACATTTCGGTTATTGAAAAGTGGGCGTGTTTTTTTTTTCCCCTATAAAGTCTGACAATTCGAACCTCACGCTCATTAGAAATTGTGTCAGAAAAGCCAAGATGACAAGCATTGACTATACTTCCGTCAACAGCTATGAGCGAACCAAGAAGCAGCAAGCCAACAAATAATTTGCATTGGTGTTAAAAAAGTGGTGGTCAGCAACGCTCCCCATGAAGGAACAAGAAAAGAGACTTAAAGACTACCGTTTTGTTGAGGCTGCCAGACGTACTTTTGGGGAGATCCAGTACAAAAATCGACTAAAACACTGGTTCGATCTTCCCGTACACATGCAGGAGGAAGCACTTTTAGGCCACCGGTAACAGTCGATGAAGACTGGGAAAAGGAGTTTTTCACCGAGGCAGAGATGGGAGGAAAAAAATAGCTTTCTATGGAAAGCAAAAAACGGCCATTTTCAGGGCCACCATAATCTTAAAAAGAGTGGCTTTGTCACACACACACACTTTTTCAACAACTTAGACACCTCCATTATCCCACACCCTCACTGCCACACCCCTGTAACCCCTCACAATACCTAAATCTTTCATGAACTCCCCTCCCGCCAGGTCATCCAATACCAAAAACGTTTGGAAACCTGTCTCCCCCCTCCCGTTTATAAATAGACTTTACACCTCGACCTGAGAAGCGTGTTTAATTAAATTTTTAAGGAATGCAACTTGCTGTTGAAAATGATGATATTAGAAGCTATTTAATTTTAATTATCTTTTAATGGAATTATAACGACTGTGTACATCAACAAGATCAAAGAAAAGCAGTGGCAACTGATGAATGAACCGGTTTTTTTTCTAGCAATCACCAGATGTGAAAAATATAGATGGCAGCGTGGGAACTACTGTCTTCAGTTTGGTGATCAACAAGTGGAACACAAAGCTGTTAGTCTGTTACGCGCTAGCCAATGTTTTGAGAAGGCACAAAGAAGTGAGAATAACCTTTTTCTCACCTCAACGTTCAAACGGAAATGCAAATAACTAAGCAATTTTAACACATAGTCTTTAAATAAGTCTAATCCTCTATTCATGTATAGAGTATGTTTACGTTTGAACGTGAATGTATTTTAAAAATATGTCAAAGAAATAAAAAATTGTTTGAACGAGTGTATATTTTCAACATATGTCCAAAAAATTAAAATTAGAACAACATTTCTTGTTTACTGAGAGTTTATAAATGTCGTACAGGTTGTACATTGCCCAACATACTGAAGAAAACGGAATTTATTTTATTCGGTATGTTGGAGAATGTAAATTGTTCTGAGGTGTTTTTACATTTCCGGGAAAATCACTTGGTTCTGGTGAAAATGTGACGGCCGGTTTAGGCGAAAATATTGGAGGTCAGTTTGGGTAAAATTATGGGAGCCGGTTTGAGTCGGCTGGAGGCTGATTCGGGGAAAAATGTTGAAGGCCGGTTTGGCTTGAGGCCGATTTGGGCATATAACAAATGAAAGTGCCCAACAAATTGAGTTGATGGCTACTAAAAAGTTCCCCTGGAGATTGCAATCAAAATAACACCCTCAAATGCTGCACATATTCACAGGCAACGTCTCAAACAAAGGGCCTCCAGTTTTGACCTACAGGTGCTTTGGCTGACACTTTGCCCGTGCTTTACAAGAAAACTTGAAAATAAATGTTTTGGCGGAATCTTCGCAATATGTGTTATGTGGTAATAACAGACAGTGTTTGAAACGATAAACATAACAAACGATTCGAAACATTGAAGGGGATTACTATGGACTAAAATAATGGCTTATCAACGTGGTTAATTGGGCTGTGACACACACACACACACACACACAGCTTGAGAGAGAGAGAGAGACGGAGACAGAGAGGCAGACAGACAGACAGACAGAAAAAGAGAGGTGGGCGTTACTATACTGGTCTATCGATATCTGTACCGACGTACCGACGTTTCATTGAATGGCAGAATTTTGTAGGTGGGATTGAGGTCACTTTAGTGTTTGGAAGCAAAGAAACACTCCGCCTGATTAAAATGTCATATTATTGACACCTGATCTTCAAACACATCTGTCAGATAAATACGTTTATAATATTTATGGCCTGTTGAATAAAATGGAATCGTTTTGTTTGAATTCACTTCCACCTGTTTGAGATTTAAATCTCGCGGAGGTGACTTTATTCTAGGTCGTATCGACATCGCAGTTAATTGGTTCTACATGGGATACTCCAATGTGTTATTAAAAGTGACAATTTCGAAGTCGATCTCGTCGCCTGTAACACTTAATTAGCACAGGGTGTCCGTGTGGTGAATCGGGGCTTTTAATGCGGTATACATGTCATGCTCATCCTCTATCTAATTCGCGCTTTGTCCGGGTTGGAAGGGTTGTAAAGCAAAAGTACCATTAGCCTGATACGAATGCTCTTTTTCTACCTTCAAAAATGTGTTGTAGTTGGTGAGTAATCTCCATTGGCAATTTAGCTGTAGTCAAATGAGTGTTGCATAAAAGTTATCTTTTCACACGATCACCACCCCCACCCCCCCCCCCCCCCCCCCCAATGCTGATTATCATGTAAGCTTACCTTCTATATCTGTAAGCAATTATTGCTAATGCTATTCCGGTAACAGTTAATGCAACAGCCAAAATAGAAATCACAATAATTAATGTGATAGAAACATCTGTGCCAGAATCTGAAACTAATAAAACACAAACAGATACAATATACATTATTATAATAAAATAGTCATTATTAGCAGGGACACCGGAAACTCTTTAGTGCAGTAGAATCAACCCCCTTCAAGAAACGGGCACTTCCTCTATTGAATTTCGAAAGTTCCCAGAACGGATTTGGAGTGTATTTTAGCTTTATGTCGAGAATAAATCATTGAGCAAAATTAAGTGACGAACCTGGGAAGGGCATTGTCTGCCCTCTCTCGCATCCAGGGTCTGAAGATTTGATTGACAATATTTTATTTCCAAATAGGTATAAAATAATACAAATTACACAGGAAAAGAAAGAATACATAAATTGTGGATTGGAATATGGATCTAACAGGAAGCTGATGCTTATGTAAGCTGTCTCCATATAAGAAAAAGACTTTTGAGTTGAACCACGGAATAACACATTTATCAAAAAAATAATGACGGGATGTAATCGATGGAATGTTGTATCGTTGGGTTTAGCATTGTATGATTTTGGAAATTTAACTGCCGGGTGTAGTAACTGGAAGAATGTGTTAGGATGGATTGCCTGGTCGAGTACTAGCAGGTACCTTGGCTCACCATGGTTAACTTGAAATGGTGAGGGCCGGTAATTAGCACATTGAGTACATCGGGCGCATAACATCCGTTAACAAAACATCCATTGGTTGCAACAGGGCCGCCCGCAATGCTATGGAAGTGCAAAAGGTGGTCTATTGCACCCCAATATCAAAATGAAAGTTCCACGATGCACGCTTCAATGGACACGAGCAGGATAGTTATTACCAGCAGTTAACCTGAGGTTATGACACAAAATGGCGGTGGCAGTGACGGTGTAGTCATCAGACCCAGTTACATTATGTTTGCGTTGTCATGGTAGCCTGCGCGAGCGGCAAGGCTGGGGCACGTGTTTATGTTGTCCATTGTGTATACTGGAAGCTACCATCTTTGTTTCAGTCCTGGATGTTGCGAGTCTGGAGGGCTTCTAATTGGGCGAAGGCGTGTTTGATTGCATGGGAGTATATCTAATTTACGAAATGGACACAACTATCTAAAATCACCAAAATTCATAGAAACAGGCTCGACAAAGCAGCCATCTGCAGCTAACAAGAATAGTACATCGTACTATAGAACCATGGGGTCGACAGTCGATTGAACTACAGTGTGACTAATTACCACAAACAAGCCGAGAACTCTTTATTTGGCTCCGATTTTTATAGAATTCTCGTGTTTTTCTGGCTCCGATTCTCCCCAAATCCTCAGTTCTGCGTGTCTCTTTAGTTACCTTTGACTCCATCATGGATTTTTTAGAATTCCTTCGCACACTGATCTATATTTAGTGTCTTCTTTTGTCAACCCCCAAATACAACTCATCCCTCCCCAACCTTTCTATGAGCTAATTATATTTTGCCTCTCCAGCAGGGAACTATAGTTTTATGGGTTTTTATGCTAACTGACCTACATTTAGTAACTTTCTTAACTGATTCTCTAACTAACCACTTAACCCGTTTAATTCCCCTTAATTCCAATCGGAGTATACTTTTATATGTCCGTACATCCACTGATCTAGTTTTTGTAACTTCTGTAATTGGCCACATATCTGTGTGATTTTAAAAAAGAATCCTTTTCAATTTAACGGGTATCAAGACTGCACATCATCAATGAATAAACTAACAGAATGGTCGACCAATAAGATTTTACCCTCCAGAAATATAATGGAAAACTACGTTGGATTTCCTATCCATAGATTTGCATGTTAATCTCCTAAATGTCCGATTTTAACCCATATTTCTATAAGAAACAAACACAAACCTCGATCAAAAAGAAAAAAATCGACGGAAAAGGATTTTGACGTCGATACGTTTTCACAAAAGTCTGTCGCACGTCATTGCTACCTTGCAAACTACACCACAATCGTAAGCATACGGAGAACACTGACCCCAGAACAGACACAATCACACATGCAGTTACCTTAGAGTAAAAACGGATAGGAAATAGCGACGAGCAGCATAAATTATGTTCAACACCTACCTTTGAACAAATGCCAGCATGGAGTCTAGGTGCAGGCCGTGACGGGACCCTACCCCATCGGACTCGTTCATAAAATATCATAATTATATAACAACACCAAAGTCACACCAAAACCATCAACCCACTCGTTATCTCAACTCTTTCTTTTTCGGTAGGGGAAATACGGCATCGCAGCCCCGCTGGTAGATTGGTAGATGACCCCGGCCTTCAAAAATACTTTCGTAGTTTTCTCTAATCCTATTTTGTAACCAAAACCGACAGTGGTTCTATCATGGAATCTAAATCGACAGGGGCTATACTATGGAACCTAGATCTCCGACTGATTTTTAGGGGTGTTAAATCTTTGGCAACCCATCTCCTACATTGTCGCAGGTCATTTGCTTACTGGATGTGTACAGCAAGCGGGAGACAGACCTGTCGATCGAACGAGAGATTGTCAGTAATTGTTGCAATCGGGCCAATGCAACATCACCAGGTAGGCAGATTATACTTATCTGATGACTGTAAAAGATGTCATCACCAGAACTACAACTAGAATTGATACAGTCAGGGACAGACTATACTACAGTGGCGGATTTTACGTGCCCGATGAAGACAAACAACGAATAAACTCGGATATACCGACCAGTGGGGCTCAAAAAACGACGTCAACCTGGAGACGATAAAGGAGAACTGATGACCAACAAATTTTCTGCCCCAGAAACTGATATTGAAGATTAGCGTCAACTTTGGTTTTGTCCTGAAGTATAATGAGACTGATGAGGAATATTGATATGAGGAGACATAAAACCCTTCAGAATTTTCCATGTCGGCACAACATTTTTAAATATGTTTTTTTGTTTAGAAAACATTTAGAAAATTTTAAGAAGGATGGTGTAACATTTAAGTTAGAATTAAAAGTTGAAAGGAGACCAATAAACTGGGCACTGTTTTATGGCACCTCATTGGAACGAGCTTAATGGAGACGCCATATGGGTTCATAATTCCAATGCTTCTATGTTTATTTCTACAATCTGGAGAAGATTATCAGCCTCTCTCTGTGAATAATCTCCATGAATGCTGTCTAATCTTCTCAGCGGGTTGATATTTCTCTGTGGAAAATGATGGTCTCTGTGTCCCTTTCTGTTTTCTGATCTAGAAAGACTCTTCGCACAATATTCACTGGAGAACAGGTTTCGTGGTTCCCTGATGCCAATTGTGATTCTCCCCAAACATTTCCTCAGACTTAATATCTCCCCGTGGTCAATCATTTTTTTCGTGCCTAAGAGCAGCGAATGGTCAGGCAAATACACAAGAATTTCACATGTCTTCACATGACTATGGTCAGAAGAGAAAGGATCAAAAAGCACAGTTCACAATTCACAATGGAAGAGTCCGGGTGTATCGTGAATTGTAAAGAGAATGAATGTAAAGAGCCAAGACACCAATGCTTATAGAATCCTCTTCTGGGATACACCTGTCGCTATGGAATCCCTTTATGGGCCGTCGAGTCGTATGTGGAGTCACTCTTACTAGCAATTACTCGATATTTTTTTTATTTGCTCGAAGAGGTTGTTGGGTCTATTTGGGTGATTAGATATACTCGATCGTACCTTCAGAACACACCCGTTCTATTGAAGGACTTCCAGTTACATAGAAAGCAATCACGTGCCACCATTCTCCGACACAATGTGACCCTGGCTGTTGAAGGTGTCGGTAAACCCCAATAAATAAATAAATAACGTGCCACCATAGAAACAAAGATGGCGTCCTGAAGTAAACAAAATAGAAGATGGAAACATATCTCACACCAGCAATACGTATGCGCACTGACACCACATATCACCATAACAGCCGCACGTGAAGTCGCTTGGACACATGACTATGACGCCACTCCCCAGATCCCGACTAGGTCCCCCAAATATGGCACGTTCTCCTAATGCTACTACAAGGGCTATTTGAAGAAGTAGTAACTAATGAGAATTATCCTTAGTTAACACACAACAATCATAGATATTTACCAAGGATGACCTTATCTTGCGCATTTGCGAAAAGTGGTGATAACTAATAGATGTGCGTGTTTTGAAAAGCTGCAGTGTGTCAAATGCTAACAATGTGAAGATTTGATGACCAAAATAAATCACTGATGAAACTGTCCGTGACATTTTTTAATATCTTACAATTAGAACTAGACGATGAGATATATAGAATAAATGTATAGTGTTTGGAAGTAAAAAAATATTCTACGAGTAGGATTAAGAATGATACCGACGAGCCTCTCGCAAGTCGGTTTGATTCTTAATCCTACAAGTAGATTAATTTTTTTACTTCAATACACTATACGTTTATTTTGTTTATCCCATAAATCTTTTCCAAAGAAGTTGAGGCAAAATTGTGCTGTTATTCGACACAAAACATAGCTCGAAGTGAGGAGTACATTGGTCCATTTCGATCGACAAGAGAACATTGTAAAAGATAATAAGGCGCAGTGATACATTTCTGTCTAAAAATAATTCCCCAACAAACGTCAGCTAAACTTGCAAAAATCCTTTATTAAATGGACAGCCTATATTGTTTTGTACTGGAATTGTGTAATACTTTCAAACCTTTAAAAAAAACAACAATTGAATTGTTAATTATGCTACATTACAACACGTTCATGTAGCACTGAGTGGGTGAGAGCAATTGGGCCAAAGAAGGCCACGAATGTCAGTTCATTTTTGTATGTTGATTTTTAAAGTGTTAACGTAAATATGTTCGTGAAATAAACTATTCAATAATATGCTTGGATTCGAGAGGCCAGTATGCTGCAAATGGAAGTCGTTAATGTTAACACTTGTGCCACCATTTCGTTCTATTGAAGAAATAGTTATTGCGGTTACCCGAGATTCGTGTGTGGAAGCCATGGGTTCAACAGCACATGGGACAGGTGTGTTCAAATTATTTTGACAATGTGTGAATTCAGTTGTATTGGAAGGTGCAGGGTGTACTTCGTGTTATGCGTTGCTGTGCTGGGAGGAGAGGTGAGGTTATTCATAATTAAAGAACATCATTCACGTTCTTTCTCTCCTGAAACAGAATAATTGTCTAGCGATGCGAGGTACCGTCCATCGAGCATATGTACATCCCCAGGCAAAATCCAAATTAACACGACACTAGTCACTACTGGCATTAGGTATTTCAAAATCGAGTTTAATTTTTGAATGCTTTTGTTAATTAATTATGAGTATTCTTTATTGTTTGCTCGCAATGAACATGCGGCATATAATGTTATACCGGTACAACTCATTTAATTACGTTTATCGGTTTAAGTGATGATTGTCGTTTCGTTTCCGAGATTTCTGATACGCATAAATCAGGTCAAGATATCTCGATCTTTCGAAATGGAATGCCAGAGGTCAACATAGTATAGTCCGTTTCCAACTCCCTACTAGGGTGATAAATTTTTCGTGTGTTAAACGTATGGGGGGGGGGGGAATTTATCACCCTACTGTAGGGGTGACTTTCCTTAATTTATGATGATTCTCTATGATTGGACATTATTTTCGCGTCATTCGATTCTGAGGTATAAATGGTGGAGTAGGGCGCCAATCGTTCTCTCTTCCGTTGGCGGACTCATGCGAGACACTCGAACCTAGGTGAGGTTATTTGGTTGTTTTCTGTATGCATTAGCACAAATAAATCTGTGATCAATACGCCAGTATTCTCCTTCATTTACACATTGTGACGATACCCATTAAGCAAACTCTACACTACTAGGTAATTAATGCAAAAATTTATCAAAGGCCTTTATTGTTCGAATAAACGGCCATTTATGGGATTGGTGGCCGAGGTGAGATATGGAAGAAGAATACAGTCGACAATTGAGTGACGTGGCTGGGAGCCGGGATGCCGCCCCTGCGGTGGAGGTAACGCCGTCATTGATGATGCCGGCTGAATTTCACAGGAGACGCCGTCATGGAAGTAATGACGTCTCTGGTGAAATGGATACTGTTCTCGGGCGAGGCAACAGAAGCGTCACGACAGAAAGATCACAGTTAGGAGGCGAAAACAAAAGGCAGGATAGCCGTACAACTGCTAGAAATGCAGGAGAGAAAGACAAGACGGTAATTGTAAACCTAGGAAAAAGACGAGATCTGTTGGCAGATTTGAGACGCCAAGAAATCCTGATAGTTGGAGTGACGACATGACATTCGTCACATCAAGAGCGGAAAAAACAATGAGGCGCATCGGAGGAGATGTGTCGACATCCCAGGACGAGATTACCAATATGGAACAGGCGTCAAACCAAACAAAGTACAGTCAAAAACCCAAAAATACGGCCGGGTCGTTTTAATGGAAAAACAGCCTGGATGGAGTACAAGGCACATTTTGAGTATCGTGCAAAGATTAACGGGTGGACGCCGTCGGAAAAATCTTACTATCTAGCTGCAATGTTATCTGGTGACGCTCAGCAGGTCTTGAGCGAATTTGGCAGTGATGACGACGTCACCTATCAAGAACGGACTGAACGGCTCGACTATCGATATGGACCTGGGGGTCAGGCAGAATTATATCTTACAGAGCTGAGGAATAGAAGTCGGCGTCACAATGAAACTCTGCAGGAACTAGTCAGAACTGGACCTGGGGGTCAGGCAGAATTATATCTTACAGAGCTGAGGAATAGAAGTCGGCGTCACAATGAAACTCTGCAGGAACTAGTCAGAACTGGACCTGGGGGTCAGGCAGAATTATATCTTACAGAGCTGAGGAATAGAAGTCGGCGTCACAATGAAACTCTGCAGAAACTAGTCAGTTCAGTGCGACGCCTGACTTCACTGGCGTATCCTGAATTATTAGGTACTGTAAAAGACAGGTTAGCAAAAGGACATTTTATTGATGCTGTGACGGATACAGATTTACGAATGAGAATTTTTCAGGCCAAGCCAAAAACACTTGATCAAGATATCATGGTCGCATTTGAATTAGAAGCTTTTAGTAAAGCAGAGCAGTCTAAGAACAGAAAATTTATCAAAACTATCGGCATACAAAACGATGAAGAGAATGAGACAAAGAGTGAGTTAGATAGAATTGAAAGCAATGGGTTGATCACAGAAAATGCTACTTGTGGTAGCAAAGAAAGAGACAAAGCCACAGAACTTGGTTCACACATGTTAGATCTTTTTGAAAGGAGTACTAAAGACCTGTCTGTCATAGATAGAGACAGAGTACGAAAATTTCTGTTCTTGAACTCAGATCTGTTTGCGAGAAACGATGACGACTTAGGGAAGACAGACTGGGTCAAACATTCTATAACAACAACCGATGAAATACCATTAAGACAGACACCTAGGCGACTACCACTGTTCAAAAGGGATGAAGCAAAGAAGTTAATCAGCGAGATGTTGAATAGAGGCATTATAGAGCCCAGTTGTAGTCCCTGGGCTAGCCCTATCGTTTTAGTTCGTCGTAAGGATGGGAAAACACGATTCTGTTGTGACTACAGGAAATTAAACCAGAAGACTATAAAAGAGGCTTACCCAATCCCTAACATCTCAGAATCATTAGATTGTCTGGGTAATACTAAATTGTTCAGCACACTGGATTTACTTGCTGGTGACCACCAGGTTCTATTGACCGAAGACGCTAAAGCCAAGTCAGCATTTACCACACATATGGGTCTCTTCCAGTGGAAGGTCATGACCTTTGGGATGGCAACAAGTCCCTCAACCGTCGAGAGGCTAATGGAGAGAGTTTTAGCTGGGTTGCAAGGTGATATGTGTCTGGTCTATCTGGATGACATCATCGTGTTCGGCGCAACATTCGAAGAACACCTGAGTCGACTGCAGTTGGTCTTTGATCGTCTTCGTTCAGCTGGCTCAAAGTTGAAACCGGGAAAATGTGACCTATTCCAGAGAGAAGTGCTTTATTTGGGGCATAGGGTTACCGGAGATGGAGTGAGAACAGACCCAGATAAAGTGAGCACCATAGTTGACTGGCCAATACCAAAGAATGCAACAGAATTAAGAAGTTTCTTAGGCCTAGCGTCATATTACAGATGATACGTGAAGTCTTTCGCAGACATAGCCAGGCCGCTACACAAACTAATAGAGAAGAACAAAGAATTTCTTTGGACATCTGATTGTGACACTGCGTTCTCAACATTAAAGGAAAAGCTTGTTACTGCACCAACTTTAGGTTATCCCTGCTTGGAAGGCAGATCCATACTAGACGCAGATGCCAGTGACTCTGGCATTGGAGCGGTGATCTCACAGAAACAAGGAGATCGGAAAACCGTCATTGCACGTGCAAGTCGATCCCTATCAAAGTCGGAATGCAATTACTGTACCACTCGCAAGAAGCTACTAGCCCTTGTATATTTTGTCAAATATTTCCGCCATTATCTGCTAGGGAGAGAATTCACCATAAGAACGGACCACGGATCATTGCAATGGTTGCTCAAATTCAAGCATCCTGAGGGGCAAGTAGCCAGGTGGCTCGAAATCCTTAGTATCTATAACTTCAAAATTGAGCATCGCCCGGGGCGCCTTCATAATAACACAGATGCACTTTCCAGACGTCCATGTCAACAATGTGGATATGAGCCAAGTTTACCATCAGCTAGGGTGACTTGTGAAAATAAAACCATATCAATCTCTCAGCAGTGGGACAACCAAACCTTAAGTAAATCACAGTCAGAAGACCCAGATATAGGAAGTATCAAGAAGCTCAAGGAGCAAGGAAGTGAACGTCCCCCATACGAAAATATGTCTCGGCGGTCAAGGGCTGCCAAGTCATATTGGAATCAAAGAGACAGCTTGGAGTTAAAGGAAGGTCTTCTATACAGAAAGTTTGAAAGCTGTAATGGGACGAAAATAAAATGGCAGCTACTATTGCCAGAGAAACTAAGAAATGATGTTTTGCTTGAACTACATGCCTCAAAGACTGCCTGTCACCTGGGGTTCAAAAGGATGTTGGATAAGGTGCGACAGCGATTTTACTGGCCAACGGTTTCCAGTGATGTTAAGGATTTTTGTAGGAAACGTCCAAAATGCCCAAGTAGGAAAACTGGAGGCAGAAAGAGGTGCGCAAGCTTGCGGCAATGTCGCGTAGGATTTCCAGGTGAACGTATAGCTATGGACATAATGGGACCATTGGCCACCACTGAACGCGGAAATAAATATATCCTAGTCATCGGTGATTATTTCACCAAATGGAAAGAGGCGGTAGAGATTAGTGATATGAAAGCTACAACCGTTGCTGATGCTGTTGTGAAGGAGTATATCTGCAAATTTGGGGTTCCGAGAGACCTGCATTCAGACCGAGGCAGCAACTTTGAATCGTCCATCATTCGAGAAGTATGTGGTATACTCGGAATACACAAGACAATGACCACACCATACCATCCTCAGGCAGACGGGATGATTGAGCGGTTTAATCGAACACTTGAAGATATGCTGTCTCTTACGGTTAATTCAAATCAGAAAAACTGGGATGAGGTACTTCCATTTGCCATGATGGCCTATAGGAGCTCCCTTCATCAATCTACAGGCGAGACACCTAATGCCATGACGTTCGGGCGAGAAATCGACCTTCCCTTGGATGTCTTGAGTCCTCCCACACCGGATGAGCCACAGTCTGTGACTGAATATGCAGAAGTTCTCAAGCAGAGGCTGCGAGCTGCACATGAGAATGCCAGACGAACCTTAGAGGGTAGCATGAAGAGGCAGAAACGAGGACACGACAAGAGAGCCTTCGGCGATCCATTTGCCATAGGGAGCGCAGTGTGGCTGCATAACCCGGCTCGCAAAAAGGGGTCTTCCCCAAAGCTGCATTGTCCGTGGGAGGGGCCATTTCTGGTTACCCATAAGCTAAATGATGTTGTGTACCGCATTAAGAAAGCCCCAGGAAGCCGACCACAGGTAATCCATTTTGATAGGCTAAAACCATACTTGGGGGCGTGTGATAAGTCATGGATGTCATCATCACGGAGGGGATCCGCTGTGTCATCGACGGATTCTCGGGGAACTATTGGCAACAGCAGTGATTCTACATTGGCCGACCGTGCAAGACCTGTGGTGATAGATGTGGAAGAGAAGAGTGTGACAGTTATCTAAATACGGTTAGGAATGATACCAAGTGTAAGGACATTGAGAGGAAGGATGATGTTTCGAATGATGGTATGATAGAAACTCGTCGCAAACCTCCTTCACGATTTGGATGGGATTAACATACAATTTTGATTACACAAGAACATAATTTCTTTTCTTGCAGTAAAAATGGCCAGAACAAAGATGACTGCTCGTAAATCTCCAGCAAAGAGACCACCCGTTGCGACGTTTCCAGTAACGCAGGATATTTCCGATAGACACTCTGTTGATCACCGTTGTAAAACATGTGGACAGACTTATAACAGTGCTTCATTGTTGAGAAGACATGTTTATGACAGACACACTAAGCATGAGGACTATCGTTGCCCGGAAAGTCCAAACAGACGTTTTTCTAGGAAGTATGATAGAGACATCATAGTGTAAAGCATGCAGAAAGGGGGTGTTCAGTTGCTAGGAGTCATTCCGTACGTAACACCACTGATGGCCTCAGCAGCAGTTTCTAGAGCTCCGGATCGTGGGATGACTGGTGCACGCGAAGGAAGTGTTCTAAGACTGTGCCCTTCTGATGACGAGAGTGTTTTCTCTACTGCCAGTCACGCTCCTAAGATACGTCGTCTCTCGTGTCTCCTTGACGAAGATAATTGTGTGGTTCCAAAACCTGTCAGCATTGAGTTGGATATTCGTGCATGTTGTACATTCGTTGAAGAGAAGATCATTCAGAAGTTTTATCTGAGGGACAAATGTGTTGAGACATTGACCCGAGAAAGGACCTAGACACTGAAGCATTAGACCATTGACCGGGACGTGTCAATCACAGGGGTGGGCATTGTAGGGGTGACTTTCCTTAATTTATGATGATTCTCTGTGATTGGACATTATTTTCGCGCCATTCGATTGAGGTATAAATAGTGGAGTAGGGCGCCAATCGTTCTCTCTTCCGTTGGCGGACTCATGCGAGACACTCGAACCTAGGTGAGGTTATTTGGATGTTTTCTGTATGCATTAGAACAAATAAATCTGTGATCAATACGCCAGTATTCTCCTTCCTTTACACATTGTGACGATACCCATTAAGCAAACTCTACACTACTAGGGAATTAATGCAAAAATTTATCAAAGGCCTTTATTGTTCGAATAAACGGCCATTTATGGGATGAATCAGTTTGACTTGTTGTGAGTAATTTTTTACCCGTATATTGCATGCTTAATATGAAATAAGTATCATAAAAGTGGGTTTCAGCTCATAACAATACACATTCCCCATTTAGGGAATCTAAAAATATATAAAAGACATGAAAGACATACGTCCATTTACAATGTAGTGCTCGACGTTCGCCCATTTGTGGAAGATAAACATCATTCTACGGAAGTTGTGTAAGTACTTACTTTACCTTTATTTTGAGTCTATCATGAAAGAAGTGTGAATACAATAAGCACACTTTACTTCTTGTCTGATATCTGACTTCAGTTTATTTTGCTACTGTTTTGTTTTTGTTTTTTGTGCAAGTTTCAAATTTAGCATCAGCGTGTCAATGTTCGGTCTCATATTAGGAATAAACTGACAAAAGGAGACATTTGGACGTATTTGAGGAGGTTAAACAACAGTTTAACCTCGTTCTCAAAACAAACAAAAGTTTAAAATTAAGAACATGATTTTCTCTTGGGCAATAAATATTTAAACATGTGGAGCATAAAATGCATTGCTTCTCGACGAGGTAGGATGTCCTGAACATGCCAAGCGACTATAATGTACGAGAATTAAACAAAGCAACAAAGGAAAGCTATAAACCTTTACAACCGATACATAAGTAGTAGTTTGGGGGAAGGGAAATGACCCAGTTCTACCGGAAGGGGTTAAGGGGGTGGATGAGGTAATGTAATTAAAAAGTTAGGTAAGGTAATTAACATGATGTCACTTAATTAAGGATTTTTTTTTTAATCACTCTAGTTAATAACTGTTGTGTAATTAATTTTCATTAATGTCTGTTGCATAATTAATGTAATTAATGCAATTAATGAGTGTAATTAGGGTTAATTATAATAATTAGTATATTAATAAATGAATTAATAACGTTTACATCGATTAGTACATATTTTTTTTAAAGTCAGAACTTGGGATAGATATTATTAGATAATAAATAATATATTTAAAAATAATATTGACGGTCGACAACCATTGGATGTATATATATATACATGAATGCTATCGGTGACTCTGAACTGGATACGTGCTAAGGTAAACACTGTATTGTGTCTGCGTGTATGAGTGTAATTAAAACACAATGAAATCTCATTACATCGATTTTTTTTTCAAACACAAACTACAGAATGCGAGTGACAGGTGTGTTGTTAATAAATTCCATTATAACATTTTAATGATCAGTCATAATTTGTCATAAATATCGTTAGACTGACGCTTCAAATATATGTGCTATTGAAATTGTAATAGACCAATCTGTCACCTTATTACATTTAATAACTAATTCCTATTGTTCAAAAGTTATGGGTGTAGTAAAAACCTCATTAAATTAGCAATCAACCTTCTTCCAGACTCTGAGATTCAAATTTTCAAATTCATCGATTTTTTAATGGTCAGGTTTCTGCATTTTGACTGGTTCTCAAAAAATCAATCAGTCAATTTTAAAACAACAACAGTCACTCAGAGATAAATTTGTCATTTGTTTTGCAAACACGTTTTTGGCAATTCAAGTTTTATTTCCATCGTATCTACTGCGTTGTAAGTAATCGAAATGGAAAACAAAACCTTTACCTGTGGAATTTGTGAGAAAGGATTTTCATCCAACGACCACAAAAATCACCATGAGGCTACTAATGTACATGGAAAGATGCTATACATGGCTGTACTTTATGCCCCAAGACTTTCAAGAGATGAGTTAACGGATCATCTGAAAAGCCACCAAGAAGGTACTTTGAACTATCAATTTTGTGTTTCAGTAGCAAATTCAACAAAAGAGAGGCAGAATACATCGTACAGACTGTGATGTCAAGGAGTTCCAGTGCACGTTTTGTCTGAAATCCTATAGTAGGAAAGATACATTAGAAAAACATATGGAGAAATGTCAAATCTCAACATTTAACTGCGCAACTTGCGGTTTCAGCTGATTCACCTTAACTGTCATAATGCCGCAAGAAGCAGAGATGCATAACTCGATGTCGATTGGCCAGCGGAGCAACTCCTCATCAAATAAGGGGGGTCAAATGAGGTTATGAGGAGGGGTGAAAGAGACAAGTGTGCGGTCATATGTTTAAAATTTAAATTTTAATAACCTTTATTACTATGAGGTAGTCCCGCTAATAAATAGTGTATATTCATTTAATATAATATATTAATAATTTTTGTTAAAGAATCTATAATTCATTTTTATTCCACAAGACACTCCTCGAAAAAACGAAATGGTGGGTCAGTTTGATAGAAATACATGTATCGATTTAGTCATAGCTGTCTATTGCTTATTAAACCAGCCCTTAGCTTTTTAACAGTTAATTGTGGATCAGTGCATTTTAAAATTACAAATTCAAGTAATGTCCGGCCATCATTTTTCTCAAAGTTGATTACAATAATAACTTTTAAAAATTTTTAAAAAAATGCTAAAATTTGGGTGATAACACTACGGCCTGTGTTTAATCTTAGAAAAATCACACCCACGCTATCATGTTTTATTTTTGAACGTTTACTGAAGAATAACCCACCCATCTAAGTAAAAGCATGAAAGACATACCACTATCTAATTACCCATGTGCAGGAGGGGGTGGGCAGTAGCGTTGTGTACTATGACATACTACCTTCAGCCAATTATAACCCTGAGTGGAACTTTGACAGTTGTTTGCCTTTGCATGGTGGTTCTTTCCAGATTACTCCAACTGTCATTAAACAAATAAATGAAAAACTACAATTCTATAATAACAGGCCAAGCCCCCCCCCCCTTCTTTTTACAAGTTTTGTAAGGGGAGAAATCAGCAGTACTTTCCCCCTCATTTTAACAGTTCAAAAACGCTGTTACCTGATCAAAAATGGTAAAAGGATACGCGATTCTGTATTAACTACCCAAAATTGCCGACTTGGGAAAATATAACTCACCTAGAGCTGCACCAAAGTTACGTACACTATTCAGACTCCTGCATTGTGTCCTTGGGCAAGGTAATTAACCCCAATTATCCACATGGGTGCATGATGACACCATGTACTAAGGTGTACTGCACGTCGATGGTATGCATATCTTCGAACAATCTAACCCTACCTGTGTGAGAGTGCCGATTTACGATGTTGGTGAGTTGACAGTTACTCGTCGTTGCTCGGTGGTTCTCTTCGGGTATTCTGGTTTCCTCTACACATAAAATAGTCACGGTTATGATTAGCCATCGAGCATAAGTATATGACCTTAAACACCAATAAATAAATAAATGAATAATGATAATTAGGATTTTAAATCCATTAAAACCTGAATAACTTATGAATCGGTACATCTTATTTGATTCTACAGAGTGGATTCACAGTGACTTCTGAACTGTGAGCTGGACAACTCTGTGTTTATTTAGAATAAACTGCAAACGTTTAATTATAACTTGAACTTGATGTCCGGATGTAATAAAATAGCGTATTTTCTGCAGACATTCTGTTAAATTCTGACATAGATTTATTCATGTAAATGCAGCTGGTTTACAAACCTGTATAATTTTTTTGTTTCAGTTGAGTAAAAATATTTGATAGTTACTGATGTAACACACCAATTAGCATGTTTAATGGATCTAACTAATGATTAAACAGTGTGGAGTGGGGAAGGGGTGGTTCAGATGTGCTAGCTCGGCTTGTCATGAATGTGACTTTGATGTTTCTTTTTTGAAGTAAACTATATCAATTTGTGTGAAGTTGAGCAAAAACGTATTTTACCCCAGAGCTCTATCACTGTAATTTCCCACAATGCACTGTGGGAGAATTTGAAGTAATCAATGATCAACAGGTTGGGGTAGAACCCACCTTATCTTGGAATATAATTACCCAATCAGCGACTGACAGGTTGGGGTGGGACCCATCAAATTCATACATATAAATGGAAGAGTATTGCCACTCTATTAACTCGCTTCTGAAAAGGAAAGAATGAATTCATGCTATGTCTGTAAATTGTGTCAAAAATCTTACTCTCATAAAACTAATTATTATCGACACAGACGAAACTTACACAAAAATGTAAATTTTTTACACCCAATTGGGGGAGCGAACCCAAATACAGCCGTGTTTACAACCAAATCTATCTGTAACCACCTACCCTATCCTCCTCCAGTGTATATGAAATCAGCCTTTAGTTGGAACAATGCATTAACAAGTGGTAATATTTTGGGGCTTACAAATAAGCTAGAACCAGTAAAACTGCAAGTGTTGGGGGAATCACTGAGGGAAAAACCTGTAGATGACTCAACCAGCCTACCCTCAAGGAGAATTCAGTGTATTGAACCATGGGGGAATGAAAAGTTACAGGAAGAACACACCCCCTCGAATGCTGTAGCTGTCCTACCCATAGACCAGGGTATTAGGCCAATTTCTGAATCTTCAACATCGAGCTCTGAAGAGAAAGGGATGCTCTACAAGGAAATCTTTTAGCGCCATTCAAACTTACGCAATTGAAACACCAAACCACACTCCTCAAAGACTAGGTTTTCAGTGGAAAATGAGTCGGACTGGTTGGTATGTGAAGAAGAGGGTGCTTTTGTTACTCCAGATAATAAAGAATATACCCAATTTATCCTGGGTTGAGAAAGATAGACTCATGTATAACGGCATTACAAATTTGGACTCCAATATGTGTGATCTAATAAATGATCTGCAGCGAAAAAGAAAAGATTTTCAACCAACAGGCTGGAAAATTTTGGCAAACATCATTAAAGATCAAAATATCCCAAGGTGCCTGATCGGAAATAAAGAACGTATGGACTTTTTTCTTCCAGAAAACAATATATCAGCAAAGCTGCGATGGACCAGTCTTTAAAAAACATCCACAGGAAAAGACTGCTAAAGTGGAATGGACTTCGTGAAAGCTCTAATCAATAAGCAAGAAACCGGACCAAAAAGTGAAAACTCTCACCAATAGGGTGTCATTCCAAATAGCTGCATATATTGGTGTTCATTTCACTGCAAATTTCATATTGATTTGCAATTTAATACTAATCAGTTTGATTAGTTTCGACCTCTGGTTAATATGGATATTTAAATAAATGCAATATATCTCATTTGTTCATTGTTTTATTTGTGGTGTCTCCTAAACTGCAGAGTGCCTTTCTTGACAAGTTTGACATTCATCAACTTCAGGAAATATACATAATTTATGAAATTTAAGCAATTATTCAAACTCTGTGATCTGATAAAAATTTGGCTGTTATCAAGCGGGTACATTAATAGTATTCGAGAATGTATAGAGGACATATTTTATCAACAAAAAGCTGGTACACAAGGCATTCTCGCATATTATCTTGTTTTTGTATAGGTATTTGTGAGGAAAAGGTCTTGAGTTTTGTACAAAAATAATCATTTTAGCACATAGTTATGCCACGGTCATAGCTGCTGATAGCGGCGCATAAGGACATGCTTAAAAAAAGGTGTTTGAATATTAATTTTTGACATGCACTGCAGTATGGTTCAATGAATCAGATTTCATTTCGATTTGCACTGTAAGGGGGTGGTAGAAAAAAAATAGAAAAAACAACAGTTTGAATGTATTTAGTTGTGACCCGTACTGTATCATCGATGTAGACTGAAAGCTGTTGGTGAGGATGGAGAGAGCAAGAGAGAGAGAGAGAGAGAGAATCAATTGAAACGTTTGTTGTGATCATGGTGGGTAAAAGGTGCCGTGGGCTGGAGTAGTTAGATCCATTAAACATGCTAATCAGCATGTTACATCAGTAACTATCAAATATTTTACTCAATTGAAAAAAAAATATACAGGTCTGTAAACCAGCTGCGTTTACATGAATAAATCTATGTCAGAATTTAACAGAATGTCTGCAGAAAATGTGCTATTTCATTACACCTGGACATCCCGTTCAAGTTATAATTAAAAGTTCGCAGTTTATTCTAAATAAACTCGGAGTTCTCCAGCTCGAAGTTCAGAAATCACTGTCAATCCACTCGATAGAATCAAATAAGATGCGCCAATTCATAAGTTATTCAGGTCTTAATAATTTTAAAATCCTAATTATCATTATTTATTTATTTATTGGTGTTTAAGATCATATACTTATGCGTGATGGCTAATCATAACCATGACAATTTTATGGATAGAAGAAACCGGAATACCTGAAGAGAACCACCGAGCAATGACAAGTAACTGTCAGCTCACCAATGTCGTCAATCCACACTGTCACACAAGTAGGGTTAGATTGTTCAAAGATATGCAGTACACCTTAGTACATGGCATCATCGTGCCCCCATGTGGATAATCAGGGTTAATTACCTTGCCCAAGGACACAATGCGGGGGTCCGAATAGTGTACGTAGCTTTGGTGCAGCTCTAGGTGAGTTACATTTTCCCAAGTCAGGCAATTTTGGGTGGTTAATACAGAACTGCATATCCTTTTACCATTTTTGATCGAGTAAAAGCGTTTTTGAACTGTTAAAATGAAAGAACCACCATGCAAAGACAAACAACTGTCAAAGTTCCACACCGGATTATCATTGGCTGAAGGTAGTACGCCATAGTACACAATGCTACCGCCCAACCTTCCCCCACATGGGTAATTAGATAATGGTAGCTGTTTCATGTTTTTACTTAGATGGGTGGGTTATTCTTCAGTAAACGTTCAAAAATAAAACATACAGGCTAGTAAAACACGATAGTGTGTGTGATTTTTCTAAGATTAAACACAGGCCATAGTGTTATCACCTAAATTTTAGCATTTTTTTTTTAATTTTAAAAGTGATTATTGTTGTCAGCTTTGAGAAAAATGATGGCCGGACATTACTTGAATTTGTCATTTTTAAACGCACTGATCCATAATTAACTGTTGAACACCTAAGGGATGTTTTAATAAGCAACAGACAGCTATGAATAAATTAATACATCTATTTCTATCAAACTGAGGCACCATTTCATTTTTTTGAGAAGTTTCTTGTGGAATAAAAATGAATTATAGATTCTTTAACGAAAATTATTAATATATTATATTAAATGAATATACGCTATTTATTAGGGGGACTACCTCATGGTAATTAAGGTTATTAAAATTTAAATTTTTAAACATATGACCACACACTTGTCTCCTTCAACGCTCCTCATAACCTCATTTGACCCCCCTTATTTGATGAGGAACAGCTCCACCGGTCAATCGACATCTAGTTATACATCTCTGCTTCTTGTGGCAATATGAGGGTTAAGTTGAATCAGCTGAAACCACAAGTCGCACAGTTAAATGTCGAGATTTGACATTTCTCCATATGTTTTTCTAATGTATCTTTCCTACTATAGGATTTCATACAAAACGTGCACTGGAACTCCTTGACATCGCCGTCTGTACGATGTACATTGCCTCTCTTTTGCTGAATTTTCTACTGAAACACAAAATTGATAGTTCAAAGTAACTTCTTGGTGGCTTTTCAGATGATCCGTTAACTTGAAAGTCTTGGGGCATAAAGTACAGCCATGTATAGCCTCTCCCCATGTACACTAGCCTCGTGTTGATTTTTGTGGTCGTTTCCATTTTGATTACTTACAACGTAGTAGATACGATGTGAATAAAACCCGAATTGCCAAAAACGTGTTTGTAAAACAAATGACAAATTTAGCTCTGAGTGACTGTCATTGTTTTAAAATTGTCTGATTGATTTTTTGAGAACCAGTCAAAACACAGGAATCGGACCCTTAAAAAATCGATGAATTAGAAAATTTGAATCTCAGAGTCTGGAATAAGGTCGCGTGTTGATCAGTAATTTAATGGGGTTTTTATTACACCCATAACTTTTGAACAATAGGAATTAGTTATTAAAATTAATAAGGTGACAGATTGGTCTATTACAATTTCAATAGCACCTAAATTTGAAGCATCAGTCTAACGATATTTATGACAAATTATGACCAGTCATTAAAATGTTATAATGGAATTTATTACCACTCACAAAGCCGTAGTTCGTGTTTGAAAAAAAAAAATTGATGTAACGAGATTTCATTGTGTTTTAATTACACTCATACACGCAGACACAATACAGTGTTTACCTTAGCACGTGTCCAGTTTAGAGTCACCGATAGCATTCATATATATATATATACCTCCAATGATCGGCAACAGTCAATATTATTTTTAAATGTATTATTTATTATCTAATAAT
Source organism: Pictodentalium vernedei (assembly GCA_031216915.1). NCBI lineage: Eukaryota > Metazoa > Mollusca > Scaphopoda > Dentaliida > Dentaliidae > Pictodentalium > Pictodentalium vernedei. The sequence continues at coordinate 472,571,726 of CM062291.1, forward strand.
ATCTATCCAAAATTATGACTTTAAAAAAAATATGTACTAATTGATGTAAACATTATTAATTCATTCATTAATATACTAATTATTATAATTTACCCTAATTACACTCATTAATTACATTTATTACATTAATTATGCAATAGTCATTAATTAAAATTAATTATGCAACAGTTATTAATTAAAGTGATTAAAAAATATTCATTAATTAAGTGACGTCATGTTAATTACCTTACGCAATTTTTAAATACGTCGTCCACCCCTTCACAACCTTCCAGCAGAACTGGGTCATTTTCCCCCAAAACTACTACTTACATACCACTAATTTAGTTGAATGACCTATCACCATATAAATCAGAAATCTCCATCAAACACTCAAGATGCTTAAAATTGAGAATTGATTTAAATCCTACTGAATGGTCACAGGAAGAAATCAGTGAATCTTAAGTATGCTTACCATGTTGACACCCGCCACCAACATATCCTTTTTTGCAGCCACTTCTACAATACCCATCAGGCTTACCACATACTTCTCCTGTATCGTGGCAGTTACATTTATATTGGCAGTTTCTGCCAAACATTCCATCTGAGCAGTCTAAAATTATAAAATTAACACTGGAAAGATTTGAAAAATGCTAATGTTTGCTGCTGATTCCCTGGTTATTTATGTTAAAACATAAACAATCAGTATATTGGCCAACGTTGAATAAGGCCCCAGAAAACTTTAAACTCAACTGCGAGACGTATATAAGAAGTATGTTTCAGGAAGAATTAATGTATCATAATTCCCCTGTTACACGATTTCCCAAGGAAAAGAAAACTTGGAGGAACCGACTTATTCGCATTGTTCGGGCAAAGATTTTTGATTGTAAATTATTAGCTTTTGGAGGTTCCAAAAAGTTATTTATTTGAAGCAGGTTTGTAAAGTAAGAAAGGTCTGTTAGATCGACATGATACATCTGGCGTTAATGCTTCTGACAATTGGTCTCTCAGTACATGCCCTATAAATTTATTTTTTTCAGAACAGTATGGATACTACATGTAACCTCTAGCCTATACATTTCTCATGGCAATGCCATGGCAGAATGGGCATTTAGAACAAGTGTGTCAAAGAATTGTTTAGGTCCTTAGATTATAATAATATTTATTTAAATCATATCATGGTTACAGTCCAACATAGATATGCTTTTAAAAAGTGGTCAACTTTGTCTGATATCAGAGAGAGAGAGAGAGATTGAGAGAAAGAGAGAGAGAGAGAGAGAGAGAGAAAGAGAGAGAGAGAGATAATATATAAATGGAACTTGGATAATAGAGTCGACATTTTATGATTTTGTCTGTTTTTCTTCCCTCAAGGTTGCTGATGAAATTTCTACTCAAAGACGTAAGTGTGTTGTGGCAAGGTCGGGATCTGTTTCAGAAAGAGACGTCCCTGTGACGTATGTTAGAGTTACCATAGAAACACAGAGTATCTGAACAGAAAGCGATAAGACAAAGTTGTGTTCAGTCTTATGGACATTGGACATGGACTTTGGTTGTATTGTGTTGACATTGACAGCCGTCAAAAGTGGGTTAATTCTGTGTAAGAGGGTTTATGGATTTATTTATTATTTATGTATTGATTTATAACGCCACTACAACATCTAAGGCTGTATCATGGTGATAAACCCGTTTTCAGGGTAAATATATATTATAAATATCTTGAAATTAAAATAGTTTTTTCATACCAAGATAATGTAACACAACAATTATACAGAAATAAGTGGTGGTAATAGTAATGGGTAAGGGTATGAACAGTTTCAGAAAAATATGAAATCAGTGTATTGATAGCAAAAGATCCGAAGATGAAAGTAGATTAAGGAAATAAAAATTTTTAAAATTCATTAAAAATGTTGATGTGCTTGAGAAACGACAAAATCACACAACATTTGTTATTATAAATTAGCCACCTTTGAAAAACCACATTATAATATTTTCGTGTGATATTAACATCTTTGAACTGTACAATAATGTACTCACTGACAAAATATGCTGGCTAGGACCAGGTTCTGGTTGCCTTCTACCTTACAACCAAAAATGAAAACTATTTGTCAGGTAAGTACAAAAAAGTTAAAAAGACAAAAAAAAATTCTGTTTGCAAGTTATTCTTAAGAACTGTTTTATGGTTTTACAAAAAACTTTTTCATAAAAATAATTTGCAAGCATAAAAATAATTTTTTGATTCTGAAGTTTCAAAATATAAAAATAAAAACATTTTGTGAAAACATTTTTTAATAAAATGTTTTTATGTTTTACATATAAACACATTTTCGGAAAACTTAATTTGCATGCCAGTAAGAATATTTTCATTTTAAAAATAATTTGACAGTGCAAAACGTATTTGTGTCACACATACGTTATGTGGAACACAAATATGGTGTGCATTATAGCATTTGAATTGCATTACATGGTGCTTAAAATCACATTAGTATGAGATAATTACATACTTTCTGATTACCAGGGAATACATATAAGCTTTTGCAATGACAAACGTAAACAGTCAAAACATATGGGAACTATGAGGCATACACCTCTTGAATTGAATAAAAGTCTTGATGCTAAGACTGCCAAGTGTGTGTATCAAGAGTTTTCTCCGTTACAAATATGTGATGGCCCAAAAAGTCCTGTTGCTTGTTTCTCTTTAATCTCTATCCCAGCACAATTATTCCATTCTCTATACACCCTCTGTTAACATTATCACCAGTAACAATGGGGTGATCACCTCCTCTTAACCTTTTTGTCGCGGATGTTATCCCTGGTGACATTTCGTTGTAAATATTGTTGCATTTCGTCAAATACTACTGGAGAACTTATCTTGACTCCAGCTCTTCTTGCAAGTTGTCGTAAATTATTTCTTGGAATAGTACTGGTTGATTCCCGCTTTATTCCACCTCTTCGAATCTAATTTCTTTGTTTCGATATCTTCACGTCTACGAATAGCTGTATTCTCATAGTTGGTTGAGTATTAAGAAATACCTCAGCTTTTTTCCTGTAGGTAATATTATACTTACTTCAATGCCATGATCGTAAACATTGAAAATGATTGATTTTTCTGCCTTATAATCAAAATAGCACATGAGCAACCTTTATACGCATTTTACACATCACTTTCAAAGTGCATGGCGTGTTAATTCATAAACTATTTAGGTTGGAAGTTCCAAACAACATTTTTGCTATGGAGAATTAAAACAAGGAATATATATTATTGTGTGAATTTTACGTTGTACTGTTGTAAAAGTCTTCAGTGTTTATGTCTTCTTTCTATCCCCTCTATGTCTCCACTAACACAATATTTCAAAAAATGGTATCACCTTTATGAATGTGGTGAAGGGCTAAGGAGGATGAAGATATGCCAAGGTAAGCAACTGTCACACTTTTGACAGTTCATCGTCTGTATATTAAATTGGATAACATTTCAACCAATTCAAAAAACGAAACTTCTGTCTTTCTGAACATGCAGCTGAACGTTGATATCTGGTATTTTATGATGTCACATTTCTACGAATCACTTTAATCATTATGAATAGTACTCCAAGACGTCTGTTTCAAACTTTGCCTGGACGCTGATGTATATGTGATAGAAAACAAGTGTCCCACCTGTTGTTTGCTGATCTCTCGCCGAAATATTAGAAGCTAATTAAAATGTGTTTGCACTGTGAATTTATAAAACTCCAGGACAAAGGTCTAAAAACAGGAAACAAAAAACAAAAAAAATATTGTGCCTTGAATATTTTTCAAAACAAACGAACAGATTTTATTTTTTTTTTATTCATCATTTTATAGGTCACCAAGTTAAAAAACCTCTCGACTTAGAACGGAAGATGATATCATGAAAGGTAAAAATGCGGGAGGAAAAAAGTGCTTTCACCCATAAAAATTGGTTTGGGTTTTGCCAGAAGTTTTTGTTTCTATTTTTGATGAAACACCTTGCTTGAAGACTTTATAACATTCACATTGTTTTGTTTCCTCCTGGTACCCACTGCTTTATTGAATTCTGAGGATTAATAAATCGTTCAGTAAAGTTGGAGTCGATTATCTTTTATCCGTCTTTTCAGTCTGTTCGTCTAAGGGTGTTAGTAAATAACTGTGGAACCTACCTACCTTCAGTACAGAAATCGCCACGGAAACCTGATGTACACGCTTCCAGACACTTTCCTTCCACGTGATCACAATCTGAGTCTGCACATGTTTGACAAGCCTTTGAACAATTCATCCCATAAAACCCCTTTTGACAAGCTGAAAAAACATCAAATGAACAAGTTATTTATACTTTCCTTTGTTTATCAATATCTATTACACTGTTTGTTAAGTAGTTAATCTTACCTTCACTGCAAAAATCTCCCACGTAACCAACGACACATGAGCCGGTACATCTTCCATCCACGTGACTGCAGTTTTTATATTGGCAGGTGTCACAAACCTTTGAACAATTATCGCCATATGTCCCGAACATGCAAGCTGAAATTCATAAATACGACACTTAATTTAAAACTTTGAACTTTTGTGTCGTAGATATTGGAAGAAATCAAAGAGTAGTAGTGGGGATGGAGGGAATGCACGAATGCAATCTGATTCTCCTCAGCTTGCCATTTCATGAACACACCGCTTTCAAAATTTCTTTTATATTTTTATTTCAGCCACACTGCTGTCATTGTGAGCGCATTCCACACTGGAATTGCAGTACTCGTGGTTTAGAGAAAACTGTGGCAAAACTTATATGTTTGTGATAGGAACTCTGTCGAGCCTCACCATTATATTTCCGGTCCTGAGACCGCGTGGATCCCCATGGGAACACCACACGCTTGTTGCGTTTCTGCCCCTGGGTTTCCTCTCCTATTCCATGCGGGAACTTGAAACTCATCACAATGTACACACGTTTCCTACTCATTCATATTAATCTCAGTTTATGTTGTCAAATGTGAAATGTACAGAACGTTTGTTAACCTTTCTAAATGTGAAATGTACAGAACGTTTGTTAACCTTTCTAAATACCTTAGCGTTTCTAAAGAGTATGTAAAGAATGGAAAGCATTTGAAGTGAGGCAAACACGTAAACAATAGGGATAAATTGAATACTAGAAAACAGTTATCTGCTAATTGTTTGGCTCTATAAAATACAAAAACTTCTTTAAAAAGGCTATGTCAGTTAATTTGTATGCTATTGACGTCAATAACGTTATATTAAACTCGTCAAAAACTGTTGAGAATTTTTCAGGACGGTACTAAATTGTTAGTTTTTGTATTCGTTGGAGATGATACATCCAAACTATGAATGATGGAGGCACTATACAGGAGCTCATATTGAAAGAGAAAACAACAATGTTAAAACTACCATTGTTTTGGATAAAGGTGTGGATTTTAAAATGCCAAAACGACGTGTACTGGGCCTAATATCAACCAACAAAATTGTGAAGTTTCACAGCAGAAGGTGGGTAATGCAAATGCTATGCCTGCCAACATTTTGAGATTTTGGAAATGGCTAGAATGTGACGTAGAATCATCAAAAATGGTGATAAATAGAAAAACTTAAAAACACACATCTGCAAATTTTTTAGCTCTACAAAATACAAAAATTTCCTACAAATCTCTCCGCAAATCCAACATCATTTATTTTATTTTTATGACACAGACGCCAATCACGTCACTCTTAAATTCGGCCATAATCGTTGAGATATTTCCCAGGTCGCTTCTAAATTTTTAGATATCTTTTTCTTTGGGGAAGATGATATTTCCAAAATATGACTGAGAGAGGCTTGATACAGCAGATGACAGTAGCAGTAGGAGAGCGATGAAACATCCCTTATTGGGGGGATCTCTTTGGGGATCTCATATGTGACGTCATAGTCACGTGACCTGGTGTCGCCATGTTGTGTTGTCATGGTAACCCGCGTGTGCGGCCATCTTGTGACGTCATTTCCATTGTGATGTGTGTGGTGAGTGCGCATGCACAGCACATGTTGTTAGGGTGACACGTGTTTCCATCGTTAATTTTGTATACTGGAGGCCGCCATCTTGGTTTCTATGGTAGCACGTGGTTGCTGTGACCAAAACCCTTCTAACAAGACAGCGGTATGTTTGGAGGGTATGTTCCTTTGTAGAAGAGTAAATTCCCAGTTTGTAGAATTACCCAAATAAACCCGACAATCCCTCCAAGTCACCGAAAACGACTTTATTTACTATGGATTCCCCATTGTATCGGTGTAATGCTATAGTACCAAGGGGTATAAGGGGTGTGTTCTATTGTAGAAGAGTAATTTTCTTGCTTAGAATTCTCCCAGAATCCTCGTTTAATTACCCAAATAAACCTGACAAGTTGTACTATTTCAAATTCTTTCAGAATCCTATTTAGGATCGCGAAACTTTTTATTTATAATAGTAGCACGTAGTGCTATAGTACCAAGGGGATACAAGGGGTGTGTTCGATTGAATAGGAGTAATTGTCTGGTTTTGTATTTGCCCCATGTGGTTTATAATAGTAGGGAGGGGGAGCCCTGTGGGTAATGTTCCTTTGGACTACAGTAATTTTTTTTCCTCCCAATAAATTGTATAAGAATAGTGCTATATGACAGATTCCTTTGGTCATTAACCAGAACACTTTGCTTCTACCGTTTATAAAAATTACAAGTAGGGCTCATATGTGTACATGAAAGCCACGAAGCTAACTTCAAGTTCCACCATATACTCATGTGAGGATCTACCCATATGCGTCATGTGAGGTATAATTTACTCTCTTAGCCTTATTTTAGTATTTGAGGATACATTTTGGGTTTGTTAAAAAAAAAAAAAAAAAACACAATTTTTTACATTTTAATTTCTTTCCTTCAACAACAAACACATACAACATTTTATGAAATCTTCTATGGTTTGTAGATTGTCAGATATTCATAAACAGTCTTTCAGCATATTGGACATCTTCTCAGTGGTTTACAGCAGTCTTTGCACCTTACAAATGGTTAAATGGTCGCAGAGCGACATTGGCTTCAGCTAATAAACACAAACTACATTTCGTCCTCCGTTAATCCTCATCTTCAAAGGATGTGTCCATTTCTTCTTTGATGACCATGTCTTCTTCTTTTTCATTGTCAGTGAATTCAGATGGTACATTATGAATGTAATAACAGTTTGGAGAATATTTTCTGTGTTCTTCTATAACATCATCTTCTGTTTCCCAGAAACGAACAATAATACCACAATGAAAACATTGAGTTCTGTCTTCTGTCCCCAAATAAAATAATCCAGCTTTTGTCAGTTAATTCGGGGTTTTCACACTTTCACTTTGTAACATGAATTGAAATGTCTTGAGACGATTTTCCTCCAATGCATACTTGATGTGTTTTGGTGTTTTGGTGGTCTTTGTTCTGGTGTCTTTCTTATTTTCTCTTCTCCACGAATAACTGATCCAGTACTGGTGCTGGAACATCACGAAAATACGTTTCGAATGAAACGCTCATTCTCTCTAGAAAATCTCTTGTATTTCTTATTTCTTGATTGATAATCACTCAGTGCCATCTGTATCAACGACGGAATAGTGAACATTCTTCAAACTTTTCTATCTTCATTCTTCTTTGGTTTTCTTTCTCTCTTTGGTTTGGGTTCTCGTATTTCAAGGCTTCTCTTTTTTGCAATATCCACTGTTTTGGTATTTGTTCCCAATCTCTTGTGGTAAACTGGAACCCTACGTCGTTCTTGAACAGTTGAATCTGTAAATCGTTGTTAAGATTGAAGACGGTCACATTTGTAGGCATCCTTCTTCTTTGGCGTTCGAAACAAAAAATGAGCTGAACACCAAGTGCACTCTTTTTTATAGTTTTTCTTCAATACAGCGACATCTAGTGGCTGGTTTCCGCTATGACGTCATTAACCAACACATCATTATCCATTAGATCAGTCGTAAACATGTTGGATATGGTGTCCATCGGTACACCTCGATAGCGATGTTTCAAGCAAAATAGGCAGTATTTTCCACACACTGGTAATGGTCATTGAAGGCGTTTTGTATTATACTTCCAATATCTAGAATTCTTCTTCAGGAAATTCTCGAATGGTCTGTGTTGTGGTGGTAATCCATAGGAATCAAAGTATTCTGCATTGCGGTGACTCACAAAGAGAGCCACCCAATGTTCTCCTTTTCTGTGGTCTGGATCCGCGTTGACTATCAAAGCCACTGGTCTGTGATCTGGTAATCTTCTTGGTAATTTGTTTCTTGCAAATACTCCCAAACATATTCTCTTCAAACAACTATCTGATCGAGGTGCATTCTCTAAATGCAACGTGTTCATGTTGAGTAATCGAAGATTACTTTTCTATTCTTATCCACTTCTATGATGTTCTGAAATTCTGCATACACCAGTACGTTGATTGTGGTTGGTAATGGGTTTTCGAAATGGACTTCAAGTCTCAAAGTTCCTCTCTTCACCAGTTCGAAGTTTTGTCCATGTGATAGGTCTGGAGTCATGTCGAATACGAATAGGGTGTATCCATTTATGTACTCTTCTCGGCTGATGTGATTTTCTTCATTCTCATACATTTGTCCAGTTCCTTGGAACAGTGCCACTTCTTGTTGTTCGAATCGAGGTTGTAATGGTTTGGCTGGAATCTGTTGGCCACCCACGTACAAAGCCAAGTAATTTATTTTGTAGTACTTGAAATTATACGGATTCTTTGAAAAGTTTCCATTGAAAGCATCGTTGTCTACACATCCCACTACGATGCGTTTAGGTAGTTGGCCTAAAAATAAATTTTCTTGTGTGATGCTCAGATTTCCTTTTGGCACTAAAAACACCTTGATTTCCACACGATCGATGGGATATTTTGCAGTTGCTTTTGTCAGTGCTTTCCCGTGAGCCATTCTCACGAATGATTGGAGTCTCTCTTTGCGTACAGACATGGATACATCTAGAATTTTGATCTTGTATGTATCGGCATCGGCCATCAATGCGAAAGCATCTTTGGCTCTATTCATTTTAACATGGACATTAACTCCATTCAGCAAGTAGCGAGTTTGGAAAAACATGTCCAAATGTAATCTCCCAGTCGTGTCCACGATTTTACTCTTCTCTATAAATTTCTTTCGAGGAAGAAATCCCTTGTTGTCATCTGTCAAATCTTCCATGTGTCCGGCCGTATCCTTGTACCATAATGCATTAGTAAGTTGTGACTTCTTGGCAGCTGGTTCATACCTCAACAAAGTTTCTATGAAAGCTCTGTAGTGATAAGTGTTGTTGGAAGGAGATACCAGTTTTTCATTCAAGCTGATATCGATTTGATTAAATAAGGAATGCATCCATAAATTGACTGGGCCCACATTGGCTTCGGGTGCAATCGATGCCCCATTGGAATCTACAACCTTTGCTTTAACATACAAATATGTGTGTGGCAAATTCAAATAATCATCTCCTAAGCCTGCAATGTGGAATTCTATTGGCCCACTCTTTCCTATGGTCGCCAAAGGCCTGTGCTCTACCCATTGCCCATGTTCCACGCTAGTCTGTGTTGGTGGTATGGAAAATAAGTCGAGTTCGCTGTTGACACACTCACAAGATTTTTCATTGATGAGAGACATCACCCACCAAGAATGTCTTGGGTCTGTATAGTTCTTCGTTTGTCGATTTGCCAGTTTTGCGTGGCGCAGGCCTTTTTATACTTTTCCTGCCGGGTGGTTTTGAACCGCAAACCACTTCTTTCCAAGCTCACGCACCAGCCTCTTTGACTCTTTTGATTACTGCCGTTTTAATATTTTTCCCTTTAATGACATCTTCGGCAAAGGCCGCTCCTTTTCTCAATAACTGTTTTCCCATGGTCCTGGCTGTAGTTTTCAATACAGGTAACACCATATTCTTCAGTCCTCACAATATACTTCCCAAACCATAGCCTCTCTGTATTTGAGCTCCAGAAAAAGCTGGTAGGCCGTTCCCAGCTTGTTTCGTGTAATATTCTTCCTATAATTTGGACTTACAACAGTAAGTCATGTTTATGTGAAATGAAGAGATCTACGATTTCTGAAATGAGGTGTCACTGTCACTTTCCCGAACTCGAAAAGTACTATGGCACCTGTGTCGTCCCTTATATACACCTGGACGGTACTGAATTTTTTTCGTTCTACTGGTAAATAATACACATTCTCAAAAGTTTTAGAGATGATATTCCCATATTTTCCACGTACAGGTACGATACGAGGAAGAGGTATTCTTGTGTCTCCCACGACTTGGTCTTGAACCAGGTCACATAGAGTGAATAAAATCCTTTGTTGACATCAGCAACTCTGGAAGAATTGTAAGTTCCTGATTTAAAAACACATTCATTAAATCCCAAAATATTGTGAAGAGTAGGGCTCAATGTGACCACGACTCCATCACGTACCATGATACGAACTTTACCAGTCACTTCATCCAATTCAAAATCTATCTTATCGTGACGAGGCAAGAGAAATTCTTTAACACCATTGATAGCCCGTATCACATCAGTGGGATCCGAATATCGACCTTCCTTGAGAGTAAGTCGATAATTCTTTTTCGAAGACCAGAATACAGCTTCTTCCCCACGAATATTGAACCAAGTATTTGGATACTGGATCTCTACTAAACCTACTTCCCATTCACCCGTGAGATTCACTGGTTGTGATAACTGAGTGGTGTACGTAGTCAACGTGTTTTCAGGAAACACGTCCATACTTAGTAGAGTCAAATAAAACATTACTTTTTCTTAATGGTTGGATTAGGTAACAAACATCCTATGCTACTTCTCAAGAGAGCAGTCCACAATTTGCTGTCTGTGTTCTCGAGAGTGAGATTAACAACACTGGTAATGATGATGATGTACAAAATGATTATTTGTGAAAAATAAGTGATCTCGCTCCTTGGAATTCTTTTTCCAAACAGAGGCCAAGAACCGTTCGATCCTTCTTCCATTTTGAAGAAACCTCAGAGGTTCACTTCCTTTTATAGGCGAGCTGACTCTGCTTGATCCACGAATTAAATGAAGCAGGGTATCCTAACCCCTTTACGAACAATTCCCTTTTCTTACCACGACCATGTGTCTTGAGTACGTGTTCGATTTTGTAAATAGTTTTATGTGAAACTCGCTGAAGCTCTTCAGTGTAGAACGACCCTTTCAATATTTCCCCATTATCATCATGATTATATGATTTCACCAACTTTTGAAGTGAAAAAATTAGTGTATCATTCTTGGTAAAATATTTCCACATTTTGGTTTTCAAAGTTCTATTGAATCTTTCTACTATGGAACATTTTGTTTCCACATTTTGTGTAGTGAAAAATTCGACTTTGTGATCTTTGAGAAAATTCTGAAATTTTCTGTTTAGAAATTCTTTGCCTTGATCAGTTTGTAATTTTATTGGTTTACGACCTTGTTTAAATATTTTAGAAAAAGCTTTAACGATGGAGTCACCAAGTTTGTTTTTGAGAGGTATGACCCAAGCATATTTACTAAACACATCTATACATGTCAACAAAAATTTTGAGTTTCTCTTGAATTTACTTATGTTTGCTACATCTACCAAGTCAGCTTGCCATTGTGCATCGATACCACTAACTATCACTTTCCTTCTAGGAAATGTACGACGAACAGGTTTGTGAAGAGTGTAAGTGTCTTTTTCTTGGACGGTCTACAAAGAGCGTCTATACCACCAAAATTACCAGGAGCTTCAGAATCATAGTATAATGTTTCCATGACTGTCTTTTTTTCATGTGTCAGCCCTATTTATACCCTTTTTAGGTCCACTTTGGCGTTTCTGTTTTCTTTGGTTGTTTAGGTTCCGACTTTATCAGTGCCTGTTTCATAAAATCCCAACGTTGTTTATGACCAATCAATTCTTGGGGTATGTTACTATCTGTCAAAGCTTCGGCCAACACTTCCCATCCCTTTGGTTGGAAGGATTTTCGTCTTCTAAGTAAATCGTTTAGAAAATCTGTTACATTCGACCCTACCACTGTTTGATCTTTGTAGACTAATTCACCGTTCTCATTCCAAGATATATCTGGGTCACTTCTAATACGATTCAACAACAACTTTTCCTTTCTTTCATTGTCATAGGTACAGAATCGAGAATGTCTTCATCTTTATTATTTTTCTCGATTTCGACTTTAATCAGTCGAGGAGCCATTACCTTTTGTTGAAATGTCAAGTATCTTTGTAAAATTTGATTATAATGTGTCATCTTTTCATCAGCTGAAAGAAAAGGGGCATCGAGAATATCTCTCATTTCTCGATCCAATGATGAAACAGCCAGTTCATTCGGTTGTCTTGGAGTCTCCTTTAGACGTTCCAATAACCTTGGTGCTACTAAAGCCATCTTCTTTGCATATTCCATCATTATCCAAAAATACCTTTAATAGCACCCAACAGTACAGGAGGTAGCAATGCCCCCAAGAATCCCCCTTTCTGCAAGATTTGTCTCCTCTTTTTGTCAGAGGTACCTTTATTTGCCACTGCCCTCACTAGTTGTTTCTGATGAACGAGTTTGGTTCTCTGAGCTTTGGACAGAGGGACTGCCCCTTTCAAGATATTCGAAGCACAGTCACACAAACAAGTAATCAATTCTTTGTCTGCATGTTTTAGTATGGATTTGACGAGTGTGGGTTTCGATTTATTAAGAATCTTGAGAAGAACGATGTTGCACCTGAGATGGTCAGACATACTTCTGACTTGAGATGGACTTGTTGCTCCCCTTTTATACTTTTCGGAGGTAGACATATTGGGTTTCCCCTGGGAAAATTTGACTTCACAATCTCATATGTTCAGGAGTATCTTGTTTGAGATCTATTAAAAGGTAACCAAATGGGATCGAAGTAGCATCTTCGAAAACTTTTCTCAGAAACTTGGAATGTCCAGGATACATTTGTGCTGCCAAATGTGAGATTTGAGAACGATCCCTAGGATTTTTAAACAAGATCATGTAATGACTATTGAGAGCTATAGTCCTATGGACTTAATTTTTGTCGAATAAATTTTGAACAATGTACATCACACTAATCTTACGGTGATGACTACCTTTAGTAAATAATCTAGACACTCGAACATCTGCATCGAGCATCAGATCATCCAATATGACTAAACTATCAGATTTTAATTCTTGAGGGAGACCCTCTACGAATTCTCCTTGGGATAAAGTATTGTATAATGGTTGCCATTCACTATTACACCAAATGATGTGATTTGGAACAGGTGATATAATATTTTGAATGTTTTGAATAACCCGATTTGCAAAGGATGATTTACCACTACCTGTGGGACCACACAATAAACAAGTGAATGGATGCTTCCAACGAGGATCCATGTTTGTTGTTTTATGTGGGAACTACTCACCCTTTTATACGTTTTTGGGAAGGGGACAGCGAGTTAAAAAAAATGTGTATGCGTGTACTGAATGCCGGGAAACTAAATTTCATTTTTGTTGAAAGAAAAAGGTTCGTCCTTGCCGAAAAGTAACCTATCAGGCGACTTAAAGACATGCTCGACACCTTTTTCTGTGGTTTCCAAAACAAAATTCAGAATAAAATGTTTCGTCCTTGCCCAAGGGAAACTCATCAGGTGGCTTAAGGGCATCCACAACATTTTTTTTTTTTTTTTATTTTTTATACTTTTTTTGTCTTTTTTTTTTTCCTTTATTTTATAAAAAAAACATCTATTTACATCTTCATACTGAGTGGTTTCCTGAAGGTCATGCATTCAATCACCAAATCCATAATACAACATCTCTGTTCATTTGTGAGAGGTTTCTCGAATATATCTTCATACTCTTTCTGTACTGGTGGTGGATTCATTTCAGAAGTATTATGGTGCCACAGTAGATGGACATCATTCTTGTTAACTCTTTCAAGTGCCTCACTAAAACATGTTGTAATCTTCTCTTCTTCAGACATCACGAGGCATACATTATGCTGAATCTGACTTGGATGATCGACTGTACATCCATAACATTTTTCTTTTACTACAGCGTCAATATTCTCTTCCACATAATGAGCATATTCCAAGCAAAGTTCATGTTGCAAGCGAACTTGCCTGAGTTCAATCTCAATTTCATCAACGATCAATGGTAGTGGTTTGGTTCTTCTCACTGTGATCTTCTTCTTCTTCAAAGGTTATCCCTTGGCTTTTTGAAGTCATCAGAAGGTTTAGTATCTTCAGTTAAAGCTCTGTGTTGGGTGTTGATGGCTGCATCTATTTCATCTATTTGGGATTTCAGTGCATTCCATTCTTCTAAAGATAGAGCAATCCCAGTCTTCGTTGGATAAGGTTTCTGGTCTTTACCCTCAAAGTATCTTCGAACATGTATCTTCAGTTCACCCTGGTACTGGGTGACATTAGTGTAAGTCTGCTTGCTACCAAGTCGGAACATCTTCTCTGGTCAGTGGTTCGATCGTGAATGATGCCAAGTCCATTTTTCATCTAATCTTATATATCTTTGACAGACGTGTTTGAAAACACCACCACAGTTCAGCAAATTTTGATCGATATTTTCATTCTTGATTGGAGTTTGTGTTTGTTTCCTATTAGATTATAGGTTAAAGTTAGAAAAATTAGAAAATTAGTGTAGAAAGTAATGGAAAAGAAACACAATAGGAATACATTAATCTGATTGGTTGATTAACTTCGATCTGATTGGTCAGTTTGACGATCAAACTGCAATCTTGATCCTTAAACTGTAGGATATGGCCATCTGCATTTTTATACTGACTTGGAACAGGTCAAGCTACAAACCTCTGTCCTATGGAGATAAGTCAAATAGCTTGAGTGCATTCCCACTCCCCACAGTTCGTACTTTTTTTCTATTTCAATCCTGTATGAAGTGTCCCTCTGCATTTTGTACTGAACTTGGGACAGGTTAAGTTTGTCTGCTATTTGTCAAGAAGATAAACATCAAATAACTTGATAGCATTACCACCCCACAACAGGAATTTTTTTTTTTTTTTAATTTTTAATTTTTTTTTTTTTTTAATTTATTTTTTTTTAATTTTCTATAAAAAAGGTAGAAGGAAATTTGTTCAACAAAGAATGATGATGATGATGATGAATTGACAACATGAATTACTCCATTGGTAGGGATAACCTAAACCATTTTTTAACTAAATATAATTGGGTATCATCTGGTTCCAATAGGAGTAACCTAAAGAATACCAGGAATCAACTTTTTTAAAAAAAATAAATGAAATGAAACTAAACATAAATGTTTGAGTATTTTGAAAAATAAATATAATTAGATATCATCCGGTTCCAATAGGGGTAACCTAAAGGATACCAGGAATCAACTTTAAAAAAAATAAATAAATGGAATGAAACTAAACATAAATGTTTTGAGTATTTTGAAAATAAATATAATCAGATATCATTCGGTTCCAATAGGGGTAACCTAAAGGATAGCAGGAATCAACTTTTTAAAAAATAAATGGAATGAAACTAAAAATAATTTTGTTTTTAGTATACTTAGCCTACACCAGGAGTGTACAACATGAATGATAGCTGTTGAAGAATACATTTCCTTCCATAAACTATTTACAAATATGAACAAGTAATTATTTTCACCCAGCCCATGAGAAAAAAAAGAAGAAAATTTTAATCTTGGATAGCCATCTCTGTAAATATAAAAATAATATTGATTGGGATAATTTGAATATTTATTTCTGCAAAGATTGTGGAAGAATATTGACTGGTTGTAGAAAAATTATATTGTCAATGGTAAAGTGGTTACACCATCATCTTGAACTAGTCGTTTTGGATAAAAATAAGATAAGCCGTCTTTCGTCTGTACGTAAGTAAACATGTCATTTCCATTAAGTCTAAAGCCTTTATTTTTTCCTGTTCCTGTTTGTTTGTTTTTGATCACTTTTAAATATGTTTCTTTTGTTAAATCATTTTGTCTTTTATTTATTCCTTTACAACTCAGTTTGTTTGATAGGCCGAAACAATAGTAAGTTTTGCTGCACAATCCAATAACCCCCTCTCCCTCCGATTCAATTTTAAAAAGACCCGGGGTTCTTTTATCAAAAGCTTTCCTGTCCCTGCAGCATTGAGATGGTATCCAGTTATCTCCCAATAATTTAGTGTTTAGATAATCTTCCATATGGGCATCACAGGTTTCTGAGGGTAACCATTTATGTGCTTGGCGATAGAATGATTCTTTTTTCTCTGGTCTGACTACTTCTTCAAGGGAAGATCCAGAAAGGGCTATGTATAAGCTGTCTGTGTCCGATTCACAAAGTTCAAAATCCTTACGATCAACAAAAACATCCAAAAAACCATAGTAGAACTGGAGCATACGTAACTTGGCATATTGATACACGAAAAAAACAATGTGGTGGGGCAAGTCAAGTTTGAATCTGCTTTTATTTATTTCAATTTCATAAAGTTCTTCAGTGAGGGTGTTCAATTTCCGAAAGGCCATATTATTGATGAGGTTGGACACATTATCTTCATCACAATACACTACATTCCTATGTTTTACATTATTGGTGACTGTCTTCCCATAGCCCGAATTACCTAATAGCTTCATCGTGTCAGCTACGATGGCTTTACATGGGTCAGAGTCCCCTTCCCGTCGGGCCTGTGATACTTGATCACCACATGTTTGGAAGCACGCCTTGGGCTGGTACTGGATGACTTGACACACCCGACTGACTACCAGTCCGTGCTCCAAATACCATTTCAATAATGGTGTAGCCAGCAAGAGTTTTTCGCCAAACTAGCTACCAATGAGACTACGGCGAGGTTGGCGCATAATGTTGTTGGCTTCAGCGTAAGCCTTCATGTGTGGCCCGATATCTTCCCGAGAAATATTTGTATTTTTGAAGATTGGTGTCTTTTCTTCAAAATAGGACTTCAGTTGGTCGGGTACAGAAATGTCGCACTCCACTAGGCCAAAGATATTGCCTGTGCGGATCTTCTCGAGAAGTTCGCTGGATGTCATTGAACCATCCACCGAATTCCCATACTTTTCCCGGAGAAAGGTCTTTAAGTCTGCACTGGTCTTCTTCTGCTGATGCCACACACATTCCCAGATTTCTATTACATCATACCCGAGGCTCTGTAGGTACTGGGTGGTTCCCTTGGTGTTTTCCCTAAGCTCAGACATGGACTTACCCCGTACTGCATTGTGAGTGGCCAATGTACCGTCCTTCATATTCAGATAACATTCATGACCGTGCCAGAAACATCCGTGAAACTGATAAACAGTTTTGATGTCTTTACATCAACCATCTACGGGCACTTGACGTCTACCAATCTTCTTTTCTGTATCATTGTATTCGTGTCGGATGTGGACACCGTCCCTGGTAGACATATATTCCAGCCACTGATGGGCCTATCCTACCAGAATATTCTGGTTTAAAGCCCGTATCTTAATTGCGTCTAATGTAGAAACCTGTTGGCATTTCCTGCATTAATGACCATAAGTACAAGGCGTTGGCATCATAACGTACAACACCTCCACATCCCTTTGCTTCTGCGCCATACTTAAATTCTCTTATGTTGGTAATATTCTTCTCGTGATAACGATTGAATATAATAGAAGCCCCCCCCCCCCCCTACAATATTGTCCTTGATGAGATGATGTAGATCCTTGTTCTTCTCGTTGATGTTCTCGAAGGATATACCTTCGTCGACGGTACTGAATAAATATTTTAGGGTCAGTCCTGGAACGCTAATACCATCCTTAAACATATCGATCCCCCTTTTCAAGTAAAATTGTGTTTGTTTCTCAATAGCCCCTAGGAATGGCTGGACATCTCTATTATTATACCAAATCAGGATGCCCCTAAATGTCCTCTTCTCACTTCCCCAAAAACTTGCTGGTAGTAAGCATATTCTTCTTCGGTAATGTTTTCCTTTTTAAAGAGCTATAAAAGGAATCATGGGGAGGTAATTCGGTAGTGTCCAATTTACCAATGCAGTCAATATATTCATAGGGAAAAATCCTTTAGTAATGGAAGACCCAAAAGCCTTGAGCCATTTATCATAACTAAATCCAGGGGCTAAGTAATTGCAAATATCCAAAGATTTCAAGTGATCTGTTTTCAAAACCATAAAGTTGTTACAATAAAAGACAGTGGGTCATACTTTTTCAGATACTCAAGCAGTTCTCGTTTAATCGCGTTCACATCATATTTTCCAGAATTAAAACCTAAGACGGGCATTTCCTTCATGTAACGATCAAATTCGGCAGCTAATTTTTCAAATGGGTGGGGTTTAGAATCATCTGTACCTTCCTGTGTCAAAGCATCTTGAATCATTTGCCTGAGGGATAATATGGTGGCCATGTGAATCTCTTGGATGAGAGAGTAACTTTTCTGAGAAATTTCCATTAAATAATTCATCATATTTTCAACCAATGTCTGTGTGTCACCATCAGTAATAAAACATTTGGGATTAACAAAACCGGGGACATTACTACATACACTAACACTGAGGGGTTTGTGTTGAGCTTCCCAGACAGACAAGAGTATCAGTTGAAGTGGGGAGAGAAGTTTCATCAAAATAACATTAAAAATCAAATGTTGCCCTATAGGGATATGACGGTAAGTTTTCTGGAATAACAATACCTTCTTCATGTAATTTTTCAAAAATGGTCTTTGGGGTGTAATACATACCACCAACATACTTATAAGACACATCATCAGTACAAGTTTTTTCGTGTTCATTGAGTCTAAACCCTGTTTTCCACAATTTACCACATTTACGACAAGCAAAGGATTTACAATATTGATTAATGTCAGTGAAGTAACTAAAATGGTTCTCATACAAATTGACATACATGGTATTCTCAAAATTCCTATTAGACCTACGTACAATTTTAGCCAAAACTTCATCATCTTCTAATAAGAGTTAAAAAACTTCAACATTCACTTCAAATACTTTTTCTATTTTGGGCAGTTCATCTAATTTCACACCAGGAAAGTTATTTTTTGGTTCATTTGTGTATTTACTATACAGGGTCTGAGTAGTAGTATTCAAAGAATGGTAAGTAGAACCGCCCCAGAGGGCTAAACACCGGAATAAACAGAGTTGTCTTTGTAAACAATATGGTTGTTCTCATCACTGACAAGGGCAACAATCGAATGATTTTCCAAAATATACTTG
The DNA here is from genome assembly GCA_031216915.1 of Pictodentalium vernedei. NCBI lineage: Eukaryota > Metazoa > Mollusca > Scaphopoda > Dentaliida > Dentaliidae > Pictodentalium > Pictodentalium vernedei. The sequence goes on from CM062291.1 coordinate 472,590,844, forward strand.
GGAAGATTTTCAGGGACCCCACCAATTGGATGATTTTTAATCTTGTTTACATAAAAACTTACATTGGTTAATTGATGGACAATCCATTTAGAGTTGGGTCTTTGCTGCCTAGCCCATTCCAAAATATCTTTCTGTTCAAGGTCTTCAAGAAAATTAGTGGCCTATCAAGAACCCGGGCATTATTTTGTAAAGGATGATAAAATTTTAGTTCTTCTGTTTCATTATTTCGTAAAATGAAGCCGTAGCTTAAATTAATTTTGAATTTATTTTTTTGAGAATGAAAGATTGTTTTATTTAGTTCATAATTCATGGTGGATAAATCAGTTGTGTCTAGCCTGTAATTAAAAATGTCCTGTATTTTCCTCTTAGTTATGTGATGGGTCCGAATAGTATTCCAATTCCTACGATAAATTTCTGAAATTTCATCACTTGTTTCTGCCAAAAGGTCCTGATCAAATTCAATGGGCGAACGTCCAAAACAGTACGGGTTTTTTTCAGGGTTGTTGCCGGTCGTTCAGAATTCCGTTTCCTCAAATTCCTGTCCAAATTCCAAACATGTATATACATCTAAAAAGTTTTTTTTTTGGTTATCTAATTTACCTTTCCTAGTAAATGTCTTATAGCAGTTGTTACAGTCAAATGTCTTACCTTGTCCATGAGCTGTCCTCCTATGTCGATCCCGATTGGTCCTGGCCGTGAATAGTTTCCCACAATCCTCACATGAAAATCCAGAAGTCTCCTTAGAATAATGAATGCACAAAAATAGCACACACACAAAAACAATTGAATATTCTGAGTACACATAGATGATCCTTTTCCGTCAAGAGATGAAAATGGAATGAAGCCGACTCCGCAAAGTCGCTGAATTTATTTAGAAGTGACGGACGTTTGAAAACGTCATGACGTCACAGCATTTTTTTATCGATATTTTCATTCTTGATTGGAGTTTGTGTTTGTTTCCTATGGGATAATAGGTTAAAACTGGGAAAATTAGAAAATTAGTACAGAAAGTAATAGAAAAGAAACACAATACGAATACATTAATCTGATTGGTCGATAATTCTGTTATTTCATTGGTCAATTTGGAGATCCTAAAAGGAATCTTGATCCTCACATCAAAAAAAATAAAGTTAATGAACTTATTAAAATAGTGATGGGGGGTCATTTAAGGATGTTACTAAAAACAGAAACTATATAAAAAATAGAGGATTCTGGATAATGACCAAAGGAATTTGTCATATAGCACTATTCTTATACAATTTATTGGGAGGAAAAACAGTACTCTAGTCCAAAGGAACGTACCCACAGGGCTCCCCCCTCCGTACTATTATAAACCACATGGGGCAAATACAAAACCAGACAATTACTCATATTCAATCGAACGCACCCCTTGCACCCCCTTGGTACTATAGCACTACGTGCTTCTATTATAAACCAAACGTTTCGCGATCCTAAATAGGATTCTGAAAGAATTCGAAATAGTACAACTTGTCGGGTTTATTTGGGTAATTAAACGAGGATTCTGGGAGAATTCTGAGCCAGAAAATTACTTTTCTACAAAGGAACACACCCCTTGTACCCCTTTGTACTATAGCATTACGTGCTACACCGATAAAATGGGGAACCCATAGTAAATAAAGTCGATTTCGGTGATTTGGAGGGATTGTCGGGTTTATTTGGGTAATTCTACAAACCGGGAATTTACTCTTCTACAAAGGAACATACCCTCCGAACATACCCCTGTCTTGTTAGAAGGTTTTGGGTCTCATAGCAACCACGTGCTACCTTAGAAACCAAGATGGCGGCCTCCAGTATACAAAATGGACGACGGAAACACGTGTCACCCTAACAACACGCGCTGCGCATACGCACTCACACCACACATCACTATGGAGATGACGTCACAAGATGGCCGCTCAGGCGGGTCACCATGACAACACAACATGGCGCCACCAGGTCAGGTGACTATGACGTCACATATGAGATACCCCATGAGATCCCCCCAATAAGGGACGTTTCATCGCTCTCCTACTACTGATAGTAAACAAGAGAACGAGTAAACGTTAAAACTGGTGTTGTTTTTAGATAGAGGTGAAACCTGAAAATGATAAAATGACATGCACTACAAATTTTACACATCACTGTCAAGATTCATAGCTGTAGATGGTGTAATGTGGAAGTTACAGCAGGTGTCATAATTCTAGAGGTTTGAGGATATAAAACCTGCAAAATCTCGTGAGATCGAAACACTTTTTATAACGCTCGTATCTACTACTTTTTAGCTCTTCAAAATAATAAAGAGTAACAAAGATATGATGTCATTTATTTTTTATGACTCTGACAATAATGTCACCGCCTTTACCGGCAATGTTAGGGGTGAGTCAATTCTTGAGGAAGCAGGTTCAGTAATTAGTTCCGCAGTACAATAGCGTAACGGCCAAAACCGGTCAGCGTTGTTCACAAAAATCGCCAATTAATTTTCAGAATTTCTTCATTTTTGTTTCAAAAACATAGGTTATGATCCCTCTTTGGAACGAGCTCGTCGAGCTCGTTCCAATGAGGTGTCGTAACCTATTTTTGTCAGACAAAAAATGAAAAAAAATTAGTTATTCAAGAATGTTGTTTGCAAGTGTCGTCTGCTTTTCATGTTAGGTGGAAGGTTAAACCTGGACTAGTTAGTGTATCGGTATGGTATTACGAAGGAACTAAACTCCTCCAGCCTAGGCTGATTGAACATGTCCATCAGCTTAGGGTTGTCAAATGTGCTGGTCCGATTTGTGTAGTTCATTATTGGTTTAAACTTATTTTATTTGTCATAAATTTGCAAAAAGGATTGGAGTAGAAGTTATACAATTTAAGTTAAATACAACAGAAAATCAATACATAGATGCGGCTGTAAGAGGTATAGATTGGTTCACAAATGAACAGAGATTTACAGTATTTACAACTGAAATGTATGTTGTTGAAACAGGCAGCCAAGTAATACGGTTTGAATACATAGGGCTGGACACTGAAGCTGTCGACTTTCTCTTCATTATTTTTGGGGGTATTGGCGAAGCGAGACCGGCTCTCGTAAGATCACCGAAGTTATGCGACGTCGCTCCAGGTTTATCTCTTTGGATGGGTGACCACTGAGCGATCAATTCGGGTGCTTCCCTAAGTAGTAGCTGTGTGTGATCAGCGAAGTTTGAGTGTGTGACTCTGCGACATTGAATTATGTGCCAGTTGTGAACGTTGGGAGAATGTTCACCAGTAATACGCTACCCGCTATCCCCACCATACCTAGGTGTAAAATAAGGATCTGTTGAGGCGCTTGCCTTGCGAGCCCGCCTGTGGAGTACCGGCAGTATGCTTCGCTGAGCTGTGGTGGATTCTGGACGTTAACATTGCATTATTGTATTATTATTATTCATTGGTTCATTATTGGAGCGACTACTGCTGGAATGGTCGTTATTTCAATCATTCGTTATACATCTGGTCCATGGCTGATTACGCAGCTCATGAGATGCCCAATCCGGGATCGGTACGGCCATTCCGACAAGGGGAAATGGAAGAATACGCACCCCTCCCCTCCCCCAAACTAAATCTGCAGTTAGGGATGTGCAGGTACAATGTGTGGGAGACTTGTGAATGGGAAAAAGCTAATCCCATGTATCAGTTAGTGATGGCAGCCCTTCGCCGACACGAAGACATCAGAGGAATGGTGGGGAAAAAACTGTTGCGTATGTTTGGAATCAGTAACCACACACCCAAACATTGCATTCCTGTTCCCACATTGTTTGCAAAGGGTACATGAGCGTTATGTTCGAAAATGAATGGCCACATCTCAAACTTGCCAACACTACAATACAAAGTCTCCATAGAGTGAATACCTGATCATGAAGTTGCACGCTCCAAGCAGGCGAGCATAGCGTGTAGGGGTATAAATTGATGTGGAAATCGATCAGAATTCGTACAGCGTTAAAGGGATATTGCTCAAGCAAAATGTCGCATTTGGCCGAAGCTCAGAGAAATAATGTCATTGTCCGCTTGGAAATAGACGAATTAACTTCGAATGTAGCGCGAGTGTACATTGTCTCACCGAGCACCATCACACGCCTGTGCAACCGCTACCAAATCCAGGGACAACGCGGGACCTTCCAAAATCCGGGAGACCCCAAGTGACCACCCCAACTCAGGACCGATACATCCGGTTACATCATTTGCGGGAGAAGACACCCACAGTGACCTCTAACGCGTCAACGCTACCAGGTCGGCGGGAGATTTCAGATCAGACCGTTCGCAACCGTCCACGAGGCAGTCTGCGTGCTAGATGGCCAGTTCGTGGCGTCATTTTGACAATGCTGTCAGATACAAAGGCATGGCCTCATTAGAGATGGAGATTGGTATGGTTCAGTGACGAGTCACGTTTCTTTCTTCACCGAGTTAGTGGCCGATACCGTGTGTAAAGGCGTCACGGAGAACTTTTTTGCGCGTAACTGCGTTCGGGAGGTGAACAGATTTGGTGGAGGTTGCGTTATGATGCGGGCAGCCATCTCGCAACTTGCTAAAACGACCTCGTCCATGTTGAGGGTAACTTGACGGCGCACAGGTACAAAGATGGAAGTTTGCATCCACACATGCTCCCCATTATGCGGAATGCCAACGCCATTTCCCAGCATGATAACGCCCGACCTCACTCCGCAAGGCTCACACTAGCTTATCTACAGGATAACACATCGAAGTCTTGCCCTGGCCCACAAGATCGCCAGATTTGAACCCCATCGAACATCTATATCCGGATGCTTGGCCCCACGCACTGTCAGAGACTATCGCGAATAATGCCTGAAAAAATAGCGTCTAGTCAAAGAATGGGATGCTCATACCTAGGTGTTATCTGTGAAAAACAATGATTCAGCCTAACAGTCCGAGTGGGAAGAGCAATCGTCTAAGTACTACCTCCACTTACATCAAATGTTAGTTTTTACTCTTGTTGTTTTTTTCTTCTACTTTTCTGTTGACTTTATTGTTTATTTTAAATACAGTGGAGCCCATTTAATTCGATATCTCTTAATTGTATATCCTTGTTAATTGAATATAATTTCACAACACAAAATCAGTTACCATACCTCCAGTACAAATCTGACCTGTTAATTGAATATAGGTCATACAATAAACTTCTGTTAATTGAATAAAAAATCTTGCAAACTGTCGATAAATTAACCTGACTCTTCCTAGTTTTCATTTGTTCATAGACCTTTTTGGCCTCAGTACATCCAATACAGGCATTTATTCTATTATATCTTGTTTGACAGAGCTCATGGAGCTCTGTCAAACAAGATAAATTAAAATAAATGCTAAGTTTATCTCTAGAATACAGGAAAGTGACAATCCGTGTTAATTGAATACTCCTGTTAATTGAATAATTTTCATTGGTAAAGTGGCTATTCAATTAACAGGGTTCCACTGCACATACTTTCAGTCAATTTGAGTGCGTTCTCCATTTCACAGAGAAGTGGACTCATTCAGGAAAATGTTGCTTGATTGAAATATGTATATATATATGTGGAAAGTTGTGTTTGTGACAAACCTTTAGTTGCAAGTTCTACCGAAATGTTACATAATGCATTATTATCTGTGAATACTTTCAGATCATGAGAGGAAGGGTTGCTTTAGAAGTCATATATTATCTATATGTAAGTATTAAAAGGGGGGTTTGAAAGGCATTGAGAAAGACAAGATGTATATTTCTATCATTCAGACACCCACACAACACGGCACAAAAACGGTTCCGGCAATTTTATCCGGTCACCCACCCTGCGAAGAATACGTCAAATAAGTGTATTTACCTTTTTCGCAGAATTTACCCATGAAACCTGGTTCACATCCTTCATTGCAAATTCCCTTCACATTGTTACAGTTTGTATCTTTACAGTTCTTGCTGCAAAACTTCGAACAATATTGTCCATAACGCCCTTTAGAACAAACTGAAATAAAATTAGATTATTTTGAAATCGCAAAGCGAGTTTCCAAAAGTCATTCAATGAAACCGTCCAACGATAGATCGTCCCACATAAAAGGAGAGAAGTTTGTATATCTCAAGGGCTAAAATGTCCCTTAATCTAAACCTTGTGCAGTGAAACTTAATCATGACGTTTTCCGGGAGTCATTGGGAACTGCGTTGTAGCATTAAGTAATCTCTGGCAATGTTACAACAAATGCGATGACACATAACTCTAACTATTCCTCTCTGGATATGCAAAAGATAATGGCTCTATTTGAGGGATTGTCTTGTGTCGAGAGGTACTCACACAAAATTGGGAGAAAACCCACACGTTATTTATATATATATTTTCTACTTGGGATTTGGAACCCAGAGTACTATTAGGTCGTGCAGTTAAATTTATTTTTGAAATTAACTATTTTCCGACAAGGAATACAATGAAACGTCACTTCAACTATTCCTCTATGTGTATTTAGAATATATTGGGGCCATGTGATCCAATAAGAGTAAAATCCTCGCTTCTTTGATTGGATGAGACCTGGCATAGTTTACAGCTCCAGTAGCAACTGTTACCGTCTGACGTCACAACGTGAAATATTTGAAATTACGTCGCCCGTTTCGTAATTGCTTCATCAATGGAGTGACTAGCAAGCCACTTCATTTTTGTAGATTTTTCACATGTGCAACAAACAGTGTTTCGGATGAAGTGTTGTTTAAATTACAAACCAATTTACGATTTGAACTGAGATAGAATGGATTTATCTGGTTTACTGATTATTTATCCAGTGCCGTCGTGGATACACGAGAGGTTTATTTACAAAACCTGTGATCGTTAACACTTGAACAAGGCAACTTTTATCGATCACAAGTTTAGTAAATAAACCTTTCGTGTTTCACGATGAAGGTTTTAGGCTATGGGTAGTGTCTTATTGGAACATATACATTATTGTGATGAGTTGGTGGTAACATGGTCTGTGGTTTGCGACGCAGGGCTTATGTTCAATCTCGACGCGAAGCCGCAAACCTCAGACCATGTTACTGTCAACTCATCACAATAAAATTTATAATGTTGCAGTTCTTCATGCAGGGGTGCTTCCAAACTTGGATTTGATGTACAATCATATAGTGATGTAAAAACGTAGAAAATAACGTTAATTCAAACAATCTAAAAATACATATCTTTTGTTTGTTTAAGCTCTATGCCATGCTGAAATGTTATAGAAACCAGACGAAACTTTAATTTTTGCGACCTACCGTGACCTCAACGATAGTCGGGTCGAATTCTTCGTCGGCAAAAAAACAGATTGCATTTGCAGGTATTGCTTTTATGTGCGAATATATTCAAATCTTTTGAGCGTGAGAGCTGAGTAAGTTGGTAGGTATTTCACGAAAAGGACGTAAAGTTTACGTTGTTTTGGACAAAAGGGAAATATGGAAATAGTAACAAATGCACTTAACAGAGGTCCAGTGTTAGTAAATGTGTTGGTAAATTCATAACTTTGTGTATTGTTAATACCCAGCTGTCCGTGGGAAAATATCTGCGTTTTAATGAAAAGTGTCCAATGTTCGCAATATTTGAAATGACGTTAAAACATCACAAAATGTTTGGATAACTTATTGCTAATACAGATCTGTCCGTGGAAGAACATCGGCGTTTTAATGAAAAAGTGCCAAATGTCCAAAATATTTGAAGTGATGTTAACCCTTTGAACCCGAGCGGCCGTTTTTCCAGCCCATGAACATGATGCGTCATAATTGCATTAAGTCTAATAGCTGCTAAGTGAATGTGTGGAGTAGACCGATCAATAATTTCCACGGGCAGCCCGAAAAATATTTATTGGACTACCCCCAAATAATCAATATGGACTATCCCGATTACTGTCATAGAAGATACCATTAGGGTTCAACGGTTTAAAATCTCCAATAATGGCGATAACCCCCAAAAATATAAAACACATGTTTTCTACTTTTTATAAGCTTTACCACACACTAAATTTCATGGAAATCCAAATTCGGTTATAACCGTTGTTAATTTCCGATTTTTAGAATTGTTTATTTGTTGGAGACGCTGTTCACAAAATTTGAAAGAGGGAGGCTTGATACAGGATATGATATTAAAAGATGACGAACACGCATAAATTGAGTATTATTTTGGGTGAAGGTCGAATATCACAAAATCGGGCTTCGGTTCCCTCAGAGTCAAGTTGCAATACTCGTGCAAAACTTCAAGTGTGTAATTTGAAAATTGTGGCCATGATTGTCTGAAGGAGAAGAAACAAATTGATAAAAACAATCGCGATAAGTTATTTCCGCTTTGTTGAATGATTTAACAAATCAAATATACTTCTTATGAATCTATCAGTGAAGACTGGTACAAATTTGATAAACGTTATTAGGTTATTAGAACATACCTTGCGAACAGAAATATCCAAGATAACCAGGATTACATCCTTCAATACAGACTCCATTTCTGTGGTTACAATTGCTATTTATACAGTTCTTGCCACAATCTCTAGAGCAATTCATTCCATAAGTTCCTTTTTCACAAACTGAAATATATTACGTATAATAAATTTTAATTTATATAAATGTATTTCCTCTGAATAAAACAGTAATTTATCTCACCTCCAGTGGACTGGTTAGTAGATGTTTTATGTCATGAATTCGAGGTACGTATATCTAGTATCTAATGTGTATCTAGTCTTATTATGAATCTTGGATTATATACTTCTGAAAGTTTGCCAAGCACCACATATTTGACACATCATTGTGAAATTTGCTTGTGACATATTTGCGACATATTTGGTGGATATGATTGAGGAATGTATTGAGATGGTCCCCAGTGTTTACATTAGCTCTCTTGACTGGCAGACTTTTCGTGACAGTCATGGAAAGCATGTACCCCTTGATTTTTATAATGTTTTCGTGTACTGTCCACATGTACATGACATGTGTAGGGTATTCGATCTTAATTTTAACACAAACCCTTGTGATTTAATGATTGAATATGGAGAATGTAAATGTAAGAAGACATTTGTCTGAAGCGGAAATGTGGCGGGCTGTTGGGATGGTGGAGCAAGGGGCTACGCATGGTCAGGTTGGTGAAGTCTCTTGGTGTGCACCATACGCTGATCACCAGAGCCTGAGCAAGATATCAGCAGTATGGCACACCAGTAAGACGACATGGTGGTGGCAAAGACAGGGCAACATCTGCAGCTGAAGACAGGTTTTAGATCATTTAGGCCCGTAGGAGCCGCTTTGCAACAGCAACCCATCTTCGCAGTGCCCTTCAGAATTATAGAGTTTTTTTTAGTACAGACTATAGCTGTTTTATAACTGTTCTGTGATTGGCTCAATTACTGTGGAAGTGCGCATGTGCTAGCGCCAATATATATAGTGCTTTGGGCCATGAATCTCTCTCTCTCTCTCTTCTTTTGGCTCCAATGTATGAAGAACAATCAGGCGCGGGTACAACGGGTATAATTTCAGGAAGACTGTCTTTTCGTTTATATGTTTTCAGCTGTAAATATCTCATAATAATAAATCATGTGTTACTAGTTAAGGCGTCTGTCCGTCAGTCGTTCTGGTTTTAGAGTAGACCATATTCGGTACAACTCTACAGAATGCATCCGGGGTAATGTGTCGACGCAGGTTATCTATTGCACGAAGGTGGTCTCCGATCGAGAAGACCATGCATTCGCATTCCTCTGTCCCAAAACAACCGCCAGACACGATATGAATGGGCTATGGACCATGTTGGATGCACCAGAGAAGATTGGCGACATGTCCTTTTTACAAATGGGTCAAGGTACTGCCTAGACTACACAGATAGGCGTGCCAGGGTATGGAGAAGTCCAGAAGAGCGATTCCATGCAGCCAACATTTCTGGACATGACCGCTATGGTGGAGGGTCAATAATGGTCTGGGGCGGCATCAGCTGGGATGGACGTACAGCGCCCTGTGACCTTGCCCGTGGTACATTAACTGCACAGCGGTATATTGATGAGATCCTGGATGCCCACGTCAGATTGTATGCAGGTACAGTGGGTGATAGACTCATTCTGATGGACGATAATGCCCGTCCTCATGTTGCCTATGTTGTCCGGGAGTACCGACAGGGGAAGTGGATTGAGCGTATAAACTGGCCAGCGAGATCCGCTGACCTCAATCCAATTGAACATGTCTGGAATGAGTTGCAGCTCGCAATTTCAGCCCGTCCAGTCAAGCCAGGACGTGTCCACGAGCTTGGTGCCATGATGGTCCAAGAATGGAACAACATCCCACAAAGGACCATCAGGAACCTGTTTGGGAGCATGGGGAGGCATTGTCGAGCTGTAATTAACAGTAGTGCGTCTCATACTCGATACTGAACCCATACCAGTTCGCTCCGTCAACTTTTAGGCAAATTTGAAAAATTTCCTCTTTTACCAATAATATCCATTTTCCATGGCTATCGTATTCAAAGGCTAAAAAATAATGTCAAACACAAATAAAATCTTAATTTCTGTACTAAGATCACTAAGGATATAATTAAATAAAAAATATATACACTTTTTATAACAATATTTCAACTGAAACGTAAAACAGGTAGTTGGATATACTTGGTGCTTAGCAAACTTTGAGTAGTATATATTTGTACACTGAAATCTATTCGAGAAGTTGTTAATTCTCGCAGATTATAAACGGGATTCTTTGAGGTTGCGCGTTAGCCCAGCCTTTAGGACAGCAGACAGAATCAGGGCTAGGCGGTGGCTGTCGTAGTGCCGGATAAGAAACAAATCGATGATCCTCCTCTGGTCTTCCTAATGTTCAGGCCAATTCGGTAAAATCACACGGCATTCGGGAATTCGTTCAGTAACGGATATATACAATAACACGTTGGCCTCGTGCAAAAGGAAGTTTTCGACAGCAGGAGTTTCTAGGGCTGCCTGCTAATTTCATTTGCCTTCGAAAATTACAGTTACAAGGTGCTGGTTCAAAAGTTAAACCGCAATCTCAAAGAGGCTTTTCTTGGGTTGTTAGGTCAATTGTGCCAGACAGGTTAACCACATTAGTTCTTAATCGTCATTCTGTTGGGCGGTTCTTACCGTTGCCTTTACTTAGCTTAAATCTACATGAGCAACCAGTGATCGTGCATTATATTGGCAAGTGCAAGTGGTCCAACGAATACAATCATGAACAACATCAAACTTCGCATCATTAATTGTTGGTGTCACTTCACCTCACTTTCCGAATAGTTTTATTGATGATGTCCAACGTTCTACTCTGCGCCTATTTGAGTTCTTGATAAAAGTTTAGTTCAGCAAAATAAATTGTTGCTGATCTAAACTTGACCCTGATATCGCTACGCATATTCCGCAACTGCTTAAATTACAAGATTAGTATTTTCACTTCATGAGTTTACGAAAATATTCAGTAATATTCTTCGAGGGGTGGACTGGCTCCCGTACCCTTTTAATCATAGAGCGCAAATGATTGAACTTGGCACTGTGGTAACACTCCATCTGGATGTCCGAGTGGGGAACTCGATCAATGTGTCCTAAATGTGAGCTGCCAATCATAAGGATGTCCTTTAGTATGAAATGAGCGGTCCGAGTTGCGGCTGGATGATTTGACTTTCTATGAGTACGATATACCTAGTTGAGCCATACTAGAAGAAAAATAAGTAGAAGTAGGAGGAGTAGAAACAGATGTAGTAGAAGAAATAGAATGAGAAATACAGGAAGAAGAAGGAGTTCTAGCAAGAGCAACAGGAGCACCAGTGAAAGAAGGCTGAAAAGGAGCAATGTGAGGTGCCGGAATAAGATGAGTGAGACTGCGTTACTCAATTTGCGAGCATCTTTAGCCACAATATGGATCGGAGATGATTGCAATTTAAGGCGCATACTCTGAGAGAAAGCAGTGGGAGAGGAAGAAGGAAAGAAAGAGGAAAAAGTGCTTTGCCCTGACATTTTCTTGCTTTGTTTTTCTTGTTGTGGTAGAGACAACCGGGAGAGAGTTTGGTTGCTCCCTCCAGTATTGTTCTTTACTGCAGACGCTTGTTGACGATCCGAAATATAAGACGCATAGGTCGAAATCGTTTTATGTAAGGCTATATTGTGACAGATAGAGGCACAGAAGAAATGGGGTCGATATTATTCAATCATCCATTTGTCTGCTGGCCAGTTGACAAACTTAGCCCGGCCGTTAGTTAATAAGTACGTCTTTACTGGTAAGACAGGACAACTGGCGTTCCCACAGGATACCTAATAATTCAACAACAATCGTTCACAACCAAACATTGGTGGTCAGTCACAAAGTGCATGGATGTAGGTATTATAAATAAATTGTCTGGTGCAAAAATCAAACCCGACCAGTACAATGCATGTTTTAATATACACCTTCACGTCCGTATATTTACTTGCATACATAATTATACAGCAGGCATAAAGGCAAGAAAGAAGTCCAAGCCAATTCTATACATTGGGCTGTTATATAACTGGTGTGACACATGTCGATATATTTATTGTTGAAGAAGGAGAGAGAGTGCGTGCGTGCGTGACCATCGAAGGAGGGCTGGGAGAGACAGAATCCGCCAGGTACGACTGGTATTACGGGATTATAAAGCAGCCACACAGCAATACAAAATTGACAATCTTTGAAACGAGCATCTTATTAATTAACCCTTTACCCAACGTAACGGCCAAAACCGGCAGGCGCTATTCTCAAAAATCGCCATTGAATTTTTATTATTTTTTCATTTTTTGTCTCAAAAACATAGGTTATGACCCCTCGTTGGAACGAGCTCGTCGAGCTCGTTCCAACGAGGGGTCATAACCTATGTTTTTGAGACAAAAAAATAGTTATTCAAGAATTTTTTTTGCAAGTGTCGTCTGCTTTTCATGTTAGGTAAAGGGTTAATCGTGAGACCTGTTTTGCTCATTTCAAACAGTTTCTTCGATTCTCAGAAGTGCCTCTACTCAACCTCCCGCGAAATATAACACACACCTAACACCATTTAAACGTGTATAAAACTGATTTCAAAATGATATTCAAATTTTTCAGATAAAATACTGTTTATACTTGTTCATATCAAAATCAAAATGCTATCTTCAGTTTTCGGGAGAATGCCTTGACATCTACCATAAGTTGGAACGTGAACAGTCAAAGATCAGCGGAGTTGTATCCTCCCGAACTAAGTTATAGTTCTATCGATTATGCGAGTTAATTTGTTATAGTGATAGAGCAAGAGTACGTCGTGAGTGTAGAAATAACTGCCGGCGGATGGGGGGTTTGAATGGAAGGGAAGAGAGCTAAATTGTTACGGTAAAAGTAATAATAGTACGCCGTTAGTGAGGTTAGAGTGCGTGCGTGCGTGCGTGCGTGCGTACGTGCGTTACACAGACGTTTCCCACTGAAATGTTCGGGGTTTTTTGTGATAAGCCGCCAAAATATTGTTTTCTTTAACAAATATATGTATTGAACCTTGATGGGTTTAAAACATGATAAAAATACACAAATTTGATTTAAGTTATGTGTTCAGCGTAGGTATTGGTTAAACTACCTGGAAGTTTTTGATGTTACAGATTAATCGGCTGCAATTTAGTCTTTACCAAGATGTTACGCAAGCTTCTGTTTTTCTAAGAAGCGACGACAGGTGGAATATTTAAGGTTCCTTGAATTTAGAGTTGGTAACGTTGAATTCATCTTTTAACATCTTTGCTAATTCAATTCTATGTTATGTATGTTAAAGTGAAAGGAATGATCGACCTCCTTTCGTTCTCTCCCGCTGATATATTCACATCAAATGAGAAGAGGGTTTCAAATGTATTGATCAAAAAAGCTTCACGTTTTTTTTTTTCTAAATCCATCTGTTTCTTCTAACGAGTCTTTAATTGGTGGCTGTTGAATAACATTTATTACAATTATAGTAGTAATATTAAGCCGTGAGTGGTGTTAGGAATAATTGTTGAATGTATGAGAGAGAGGGACAGAGTTCAAATTATTACTATGTTCACCTTCCCTTCAGCAGCAGCATGAGTATGGAAAACGCATTCGACATCTTTCGTGTGGTAAACGTACGTCCATAATCATGACATTTTACTTCATCAGCCTCATTCCCATGAACCCCCCCCCCCCCCCTCTCTCTCTCTCTCTCTCTCTCTCTCTCTCTCTCTCTCTCTCTCTCTCTCTCCCTCTCGCTCTCTCTCATCTCTCTTATTTTCTCTCTCCCACTCTCTCTCTCTCTAGATACTAGTCCTAGTCCAACTACACCACTTCTGTCTGTTAGCAGAACACAATCCGTCCACACATAGCCACATTCATTACGATGAGCACAATTATCATCAGTTCGGCAAAAATCAGCCAAATGGCGCATCATTGCCCCTTGATATTGATGCCATAACACTATAAATTATCCACGATAGGAGTTTATTTAAAGTTATAACATGATCGGTTAATTTTTTAACATTATGCGTTGAGAACAGTTATAACATTATGCGTTGATTTTTGTAAATTTATGCGTAAGAAAAAGTTAGAACATTATGTAGAGTTTATAACATTATCCGTTGTTTACATCTTTTGTAATATTATGCGTTGGTGTAACATTATGCGGAGTTGTACCATTTTAGGTTTTAACAGGCTTCAGATTAGAGGAATTTAGAGTGTTAGTTACTGATCACCTGCCGGGAGTCGAACCTACGGCACCCCCTCCCCCCCCCCCCCCCCGCCATGGAAATCAGGAGTCCACCACCTAAACCACTAAACCATTGAACATCGTCAAGAACCTATGGATGGTAACTAGCTTTTTAGATGAAGTTCTCATGATTACATGGTTCACCTTCCTTTAGGCAGCAGCATGAAAGTGTGGAACGCGCTGGGTGCAGTCCAACGAAAGGTGGCCTCAGACAAACACTGACGCGGGTCTGGGTGTGTTTTTCAAATAAAACAACCAAGTTTTACAGGAATGTAGAAGGCTGGTCTGTGATCCCTTGTCTGGGGACGAACCCTGGGCAAACCCGCCTTGCACCCGAACGGTTGGACAATTGCACGCCGTAAAAAAGATAACTGGAATTTAGCCTTTTAAATGAAGTTCCCATGACTACTTGTTTCCCCTTCCGTTCGGCACCAGTATGAATGAGAGACGCGCTGGCTGCAGTACGGCAACAGTGTTGTAGTTGTGCTCAAATAAAAAGACGCACGGGCCTGTCTGTTTTCCAAAAGGCACAATCAATCATGTTTTAGAGGAATTTAAAGTGTTGATTTCTGATCCCGTCGGGAGTCGAAACTTCGACAACCCAGCCTGGCAATCAGAAGTCCATCACCAAAACGCCTCGATAATTGCACACCGCAAACACGATGGTCGGAATCTAGCGTTTTAAATGGAGTTCTCATCATTAGTTGGCTCATCTTCCCTTTGGCGGCAGCCCGAAAGTGTGGAACGCGCTGCTTACGGTGCAACGAAAGTATCATGGTTGGCCTCAAACGAGACCTGGCCTAGGTCTGCAGGTGTTTTTTCGCGAGACACAATTAAGTTTCAGAAAATTTAAAATGTTGGTTTCTGTTCAGCTGTCGAGATCGACCCCTCGGCAACCTCCTCTGGCACCTAAATCACCAGACTATTGCACGGTGTCAAAACCGATGCCGGCATTTATCTATTTATATGAAGTTCTCATAAGTATTTGGTTCACCTTCCTTTCGGCAACAACATCAAAGAGTGGAATGCGCTGGCTACAGTACAGCGAAAGTGCTGTTTGGGCCTCGACTAAAAAGTGACACGAACCTGCCTGTGTTTTATGAAGGACACAATTATGTTTTAGAGTATTTAGAATGTTAGTTTCTGAACCCTGCCAGAAGTCGAACCCTCGCCAACCACGCCTGAATATCAGGAGCTCAACACCTTAACCATATAGACCACTCCACACTTTCACAGACGATGGCTGGCATCTAGATTTTTAGAAGAAGTTTTCATGAACTTGGTTCACCTCCCTTTCGGCAGCTGTACAAAAGTGTGGAAAATGCTGGCTGACTACTTGGTTCACCTTCTTTTCTGTAGCAGCATGGAAGGCTGGAACGACATGGCTACAGTACGACGAAAGTACTGGGATTGGACTCAGGTAAAGACTGAGGCGGCCTCTGTACGTTTTCCGAAAGATACAGGCATGTTATAGAGGAATGTATAATGTTAATTTCTGATCCCCTGTGGGGGTAGCACGCTCGAGAACAACGTATGGCAATCGGGAGTCCAACACCTTAGCCTCTTGGTCATTGTTCGCCGTCAATAACAATGGTTGGAACCTAGCTTTCCATATAATGTTGTCGTAATTACTTGGTTCACATTCCTTTCGGAGACAGCAAGTAAGTGTGGAACGCGCTGGCTACTGTTCGAGGAAAGTGCTGTGGGTGGTCTCAGAAGAATACTGGCATGGGGCGCTGTGCGTTTTTCGAAAGACACACTCAAGTTTTAGAGGAATAGAATGTTGGTTTCTGATTTCCTGCCAGGAATCGAACTATCGGCAACCCCGCCTGGCAGTCAGGTGTCCAACACCTACACTGATAGATCATTCCACACCGTTAAAAACTATCGCCGGAACTTAGCTTTCCATATGAAGTTTTCAGGTTCACCTTCCTTTCGGGAACAGCAAGAAAATGTAAAACGCGCTGGCTACCGTTCGATGAAAATGCTATTGCTGGTCCCAAAATAAGTCTGGAACAGGCCTGTGTGTGTTTCTCTAAAAACATTTTCATGTTTTAGGGGAATTTTGAATGTTGGTTTCTGATCACCTGCCGGAAGTCTAACCCTCAGCAACCTAGCCTGGCAATCAAGGGTCCAACACCCAAACCCTTTGATCAGTGCACGCCGTCAACAGCAATGCAGAGATGTAAGTTTTCAGGATTTTTCCTGAATTCAGGATTTTTCACGAAAATTGATCCGCCAGTTCAGGATTTTATGTAAATTTATAACAAGCCTTGTATATTCTTCCAAAACCCAAAGGTTTATTACCAAGATTTTTTAAGTGTACACCACTCAAAACAAAAAATATTCTTGAGTTTGTTGTCAAATCAAGCCATGGCTGCTAGCCATGGCTTGATTTAACAACACATTGAAGAAAATTATGGCTCTCTGTGTACTGGTACTGTACCCTTGTAAGAACCCTATTTTAAGGGTAGATGGGCAGTTTCAGGATTTTTCAATGACTTTCACTTACATCTCTGGCAATGGCTGGAATCTAGCGTTTTACATGACGTTCCCATAGTTACTTGGTTCACCTTTCTTATGGCATTAGCATGAAAGTTGGGAACGTACTGGCCACAGTGCGACGAGAGTGGCATGATCTGTGTGCATTTTTCGAAGGGCATAATCATGTTTTAGAAAAATTTAGAATGTCGGTTTACTGATCCCCTGCCGGGTTTTAAAAAGTACTTCCATGTTTGGGGGTGGCACAACACAACACGATTATTGATAACAGTGAATGTGGTAAATCCCAGTTTAATAACGAATTCCGCATATTAGTATGTATAAATATATACGGTTGCATTTTTGGGTTTCCCAAGTCAATTGAATCGACCTGGGAATTCACTACTTCATGATCGGGGGCAAATGCCGCCCCAGTATACACGCGCGCTAAATAAGGTGCCCGTGTCCCCGAGTGTTTGAGCTGCAATTTAGCTTGAGCAATGAGAGTGAAGATGCTAATTTTTTAATTGTAGCTACAGTTTAGTAAATTGTATCTGCACTTGCTACATTGTAGCTGATATATAGTAAATTATAGCTACAATTTACCTAAATTGTATGTGCAACTTAGTAAAATGCATGTACAATTTAATAAATTTCAGCTGCAATTCAGCTAAGTTACATCTGCAATTTATGAAACTGTAGCTACAATTTAGCTAAATTGCAGCTACAATTCATTAAATCGTGGCTACAGTTTAGCTAAATTGCAGGTGCAAATTACTAAACTACAGCTGCAATTTAATTACTAAAAATTACGACGCGCTAATAGACCGCCGTACTATTATCTCTCCAAAATACTATATATTTCATGAGTATCCGACGTCATTTCTTTTTTATGCCGCTGACATCAATTTTGTCATTCTCAGTTTCGGCTATACTCGTTGAGAATTTCTTAGGTCGGCATTTGTAGATTTTTTTTTTTGTCAGAAAATATATTTCAAATATTTAAAGAAAGAAAGCCAAATAGATAGGATGATATAAAATTAAAGAATGAAAGAAAAGTTACAAGTGATGTTGTTTTGGATAAAGGTGGACATTTGAAAAGTTTAAACCGGTGTGCTCTTGATCTGTAAATCCAAACGGAGGTTGTGAAATTCATGGGTTATGCTTGTCAATATTTTGACGTTTTAAGGTTTTAAAAGCTGAACAAAGTGCTAAAATTGCAATTGACACAAAACGTCAAAATGGTGATAAATAGAAACAATTAAAATCAGGTTTCTGCTACCTTTTTTGAGCTGTATAAAATACTAAAAATTTAAAATCTTCCACATCATTTTTTTTTTATAATGCTGACATCAGTAACATCACCCTTATATTCTGCCACAGCCGCTGAGATTTCCCTAGCAAGTCGGTAGCAACATTTTAGATAATAATGTCTTTCGTTGGAGACTATCAAATATAACAGAGGGGATGTGGGACTTGAAATAGGAGTTGGCATAAAAAAAGAGAAAAGGAAACGTTAAACTGATGTTGTTTTGGATAAAGGTGGTAATCTTACGCAAGTAACGTTTTTGGCGTTCTCATGCTTTGAAACTGCAATGTGATAAAATTTCAGTTAAGATAAAAACGTCAAAATGGTGTTCATTTCATTAAATCGAAAAACTACATATGTAGAGAACAGATATCTGTTCATTTCATTATCTGTTCAAATTAGAGAACATATATCTGTTCATTTCATTATCTGTTCAAACTAGAGAACATATATCTGTTCATTTCATTAGCTCTTCAAAATACTAATAAAAGTTCACAAAAGTCAGACGTCAATGAATGTTGGTGTTATTCGGATAAACGTTTGATTGTGAAAGTAAAGAGTGCTAAGATCATTTCAACTTCCCTGAATGACTTAACATGGCATACGATCGTTACAGATCATGCCAACTTCGCTGAATGACTTAACATGGCTATCGATCGTTATTAGTCATTTAAACTTCGCTGAATGACTTAACATGGCTATCGATCGTTATTTGCCATTTAAACTTCGCTGAATGACTTAACATGGCTGTCGATCGTTATTTGTCATTTAAACTTCGCTGAATGACTTAACATGGCTATCGATAGTTATTTGTCATGTAAACTTCGCTGAATGACTTAACATGACTATAGATCGTTATTTGCCATTTAAACTTCGCTGAATGACTTAACATGGCTATCGATCGTTATTTGCCATTTAGACTTCGCTGAATGACTTAACATGGCTATCGATCGTTATTTGCCATTTAAACTTCGCTGAATGACTTAACATGGCTATCGATCGTTATTTGCCATTTAAACTTCGCTGAATGACTTAACATGGCTATCCGTCGTTATTTGCCATTTAAACTTCGCTGAATGACTTAACATGGCTATCGATCGTTATTTGCCATTTAAACTTCGCTGACTGACTTAACATGGCTATCGATCGTTATTAGTCATTTAAACTTCGCTGAATGACTTAACATGGCTATCGATCGTTATTTGCCATTTAAACTTCACTGAATGACTTAACATGGCTGTCGATCGTTATTTGTCATTTAAACTTCGCTGAATGACTTAAAATGGCTATCGATAGTTATTTGTCATGTAAACTTCGCTGAATGACTTAACATGACTATAGATCGTTATTTGCCATTTAAACTTCGCTGAATGACTTAACATGGCTATCGATCGTTATTTGCCATTTAGACTTCGCTGAATGACTTAACATGGCTATCGATCGTTATTTGCCATTTAAACTTCGCTGAATGATTTAACATGGCTATCGATCGTTATTTGCCATTTAAACTTCGCTGAATGACTTAACATGGCTATCCATCGTTATTTGCCATTTAAACTTCGCTGAATGACTTAACATGGTTATTGATCGTTATTTGCCATTTAAACTTCGCTGACTGACTTAACATGGCTATCGATCGTTATTTGCCATTTAAACTTCGCTGAATGACTTAACATGGCTATCCATCGTTATTTGCCATTTAAACTTCGCTGAATGACTTAACATGGTTATCGATCGTTATTTGCCATTTAAACTTCGCTGAATGACTTAACATGGCTATCGATCGTTATTTGCCATTTAGACTTCGCTGAATGACTTAACATGGCTATCGATCGTTATTTGCCATTTAAACTTCGCTGAATGACTTAACATGGCTATCGATTGTTATTTGCCATTTAAACTTCGCTGAATGACTTAACATGGCTATCGATCGTTATTTGCCATTTAAACTTCGCTGACTGACTTAACATGGCTATCGATCGTTATTAGTCATTTAAACTTCGCTGATTGACTTAACATGGCTATCGATCGTTATTTGCCATTTAAACTTCGCTGAATGACTTAACATGGCTGTCGATCGTTATTTGTCATTTAAACTTCGCTGAATGACTTAACATGGCTATCGATAGTTATTTGTCATTTAAACTTCACTGAATGACTTAACATGACTATAGATCGTTATTTGCCATTTAAACTTCGCTGAATGACTTAATATGGCTATCGATCGTTATTTGCCATTTAGACTTCGCTGAATGACTTAACATGGCTATCGATCGTTATTTGCCATTTAAACTTCGCTGAATGACTTAACATGGCTATCGATCGTTATTTGCCATTTAAACTTCGCTGAATGACTTAACATGGCTATCCATCGTTATTTGCCATTTAAACTTCGCTGAATGACTTAACATGGCTATCGATCGTTATTTGTCATTTAAACTTCGCTGAATGACTTAACATGGCTATCGATCTTTATTTGCCATTTAAACTTCGCTGAATGACTTAACATGGCTATCGATCGTTATTTGTCATTTAAACTTCGCTGAATGACTTAACATGACTATCGATCGTTACGGGTCATTTCAACTTCACTGATTGACTTAACATGGATATCGATCGTTAGTTGTCATTTAAACTTCGCTGAATGACTTAACATGGCTATCGATCGTTATTTGTCATTTAAACTTCGCTGAATGACTTAACATTGCTCTCGATCGTTATTTGTCATTTAAACTTCGCTGAATGACTTAACATGGCTATCGATCGTTATTTGTCATTTAAACTTCGCTGAATGACTTAACATGACTATCGATCGTTACGGGTCATTTCATCTTCGCCGAATGACTTAACATGGCTATCGATAGTTATTAGTCATTTAAACTTCGCTAAATGACTTAACATGACTATCGATCGTTATTTGTCATTTCAACTTCATTGAATGACTTAGCATGACTATCGATCGTTACGGGTCATCTCAACTTCGCCGAATGACTTAACATGGCTTGGGATCGCAACGAGTACGAGTCATTTCAACTTCGCTGAATGACTTAACGGGGCTAGCGACCGTTACAGGCATATCATCAACTTCCCTGAATGACTTAACATGGCAAGCGATCGTTACAGGTCATGCCAACTTCGCTAAATGACTTAACATGGCTATTGATCGTTATTTGTAATTTCAACTTCACTGAATGACTTAGCATGGCTTGCGATCGTTGCTGGTCATTTCAACTCTGTTGGATGATTTAATATGGCTAACGGTAACTACAGGTCATTTCAACTTCGTTGAATGACTTATTGACCGACAGGTGATGTCTAAGTGTATGATGTTAAAACAAGAAAAACTAAACACGCTAGCAAGTGTGCAACAGCGTTTTCAGTATTTTCGGAATGTCAGATAAAAATTTTCAGCTATTTTCACCAAAAAGTAAACATTTGTCGATCATGTTGACGCATTTTCATCCTCAATATATTGGCGTCAAATATAATGGCAATTGAAAAACCGTACAATATAGGCTGGTACAGGTATATTTTTGCCCCAGACTTTACGCCTCTAATCAATTTGCTTGTCGGCAATCAGACGTCATACACAAGAGCACGTTCCTGCGGCATTTTAAAATTGAGATTGCAAAACGTGGATTCTCGTGACAAACTAGAAAAACTATGAGCACTGCTCACTAAATGATGCCACCCACTCCCAAAAAGAAACATTTTTTAAAAGTGTGATTAAGGAAGAGAGCACAAAAACTGACACCAATGTTTGAAGGTTTCATTGAAATCCATTCACCAGTTTAAAAGAGGTCGTGGATAACAAATGTCAACAACCCCTCCCCCTACCCCCCATCGCCCCCCCCCCCCCCCCCACAAGCTTTAATTGACAAAGCCCCTTTTTAAATATGAGAAACCCTAAAAATTAAAATATCTGAAAACAAAACAGGAGGTGCACACCTTCAATATATGTAAAAGAATGTCTGAAAGTTTCGATGAAATCTGATCAATAGTTTAAGAGGTGTTGCAGATAGCAGATCTGCACAGAATGTCAATTGAATTCGACAAAGTTCATTTTTCAATATGAGAAACTGTAAAAAAGAAAATATCTGAAAACAAAATAGACGGTGCACTTCTTCAATGTATGTAAAGAAGGCCTGAGAGTTTCAATGAAATCCGTTCACTGGTTTAAGAGGAGTTGCGGATTGTAGATGTGTACATCCCTAAAGCGTAACGGATGGATGGACGGACATCGAAATATGAAAACATCTGAAAGAAAAATAGGAGGTGGACATCTTCAATGTATGTAAAAGAAGATCTGCGAATTTCAATGGAGTTTGTTCAATGGTTTAAGAGGATTAGCGGATAGCAGATCTATACCCCTCCCTACTAAAACCAGAATTGACAAAGAACATTTTTGAATATGGGGTTACTGTAAATATGAACATATTTGAAAACAAAATAGGAGGTGCACATCTTCAATGTATGTAAAAGAATGTCTGAGAGTTTCAATGAATTTTTTCCAATGGTTTAAGAGGAGTTGCGGATAGCAGATCTGTACAAAATGTCAATTCATTTTACAATATGGGAAACTGTAAAAATGAAAATATCTGAAAAAGATAGGAGGTGTACATCTTCAATGTATGTAAAAGAAGATTGTCTGCGAGTTTCAATGAAATTCGTTCACTGGTTTTGGAGGAGTTGCGGATAACAGATGTGTACCCCCCCCCCTAAAGCGTTACGGACGGGCGGACGTACGGACGGACCAAGTGAACACTATATACCTCCCACTTTTCAAGTGGGTGGTTTAATAAGTGTGGGCACGTTTCGTACTAAGGACTCCTGTTGCTACAAAGTTTCGTTATCCGTTTTCATTTAATGGCATGTTTAGATTCGTTTTCTAACTTTGTCAATCAGAGCTAATGAGCGGATTTCAAATCATTCTTGTATTAGGTGATTTGCCAAAGATTCGTTATATATATAATGGTCTATGGTCCCAGCTTTTAAACACAAGACTCTCAATTTATGGAAGATATGTGAAGATGCAACTGCTTGAATTTAATTTTATATTGCCTATGTCAAGCATGCATTCCACCAGCCATTGTACTGGCACCGCGCCACTGGATTGGAAACTGTAAAGTTTTGCGGAAGGTAGTCCTGACGGAAGTCGATCCCGAGTCTACGG
This sequence comes from Pictodentalium vernedei, assembly GCA_031216915.1. NCBI lineage: Eukaryota > Metazoa > Mollusca > Scaphopoda > Dentaliida > Dentaliidae > Pictodentalium > Pictodentalium vernedei. The sequence goes on from CM062291.1 coordinate 472,614,464, forward strand.
CACCAAACCGCCTAGCCAAAAATGTTCTTCCACCATACCAACTGAGCCAACGGCAACCCCATAACATTTTGTAATTTACTCAGCCAGTATATTTGTTCACATTTACAACCCGCCCCTAGACCGATATTCGAGAAGTGACAATTACTGAATTCTATCAAAGTTTTGTCCATACAAGAATATCATATATGAAAAAGTTAAAATTCTTTATATGTCTATATAAATCACTGTAATCCACATTTACATAGAATACAAATAGAAGGAATCCGGAAATATCTGCACACTGATGATGGTGTCAAGTATAGATAAAATGCGTGAATAGTCGACTACCATATGGCGCAATTCACCATCATTGTACATGTACTACGGTTGTGTCACAGGCCGACCAGTGTCTATCCTTTCGGAAATATCTGCGCCGTTCGCATAGTTTGTGTGGAAGCTTTGAATTAACATTTTATTGTTGGCACTTCTTCAATACTTGTGATATAGTACATATTGTAAATTACTTGTTGATTTGTTTTTATAGATAACTTCTATAAAACTACGCCGTTGCAGACATTACTTTCAGCTGTATCTGAACCATTCGAAACCTGTAATTACGCATGCTTTAATTGCAGGCTAGAAGTATTCTCTCTTGTAACAGGTTATCTGGTCTGAGATATATAGACAGAACGCGATGTGTGTTTCAATCGGTGGGTGTTTTACATAACTCGTTGGAATGGCGTAGTCATATTCGGCGCGAGAGAACCGTCCTTCGCCAATTTGACCGTAACCGTTCCCCAGAAAATGAGTGATTCTTATTTTCAGTTTAATTTTTTTTTTTTTTAAATCCTACCATAGCCAAGGGCAAAGCATAGTCCATTCAATCAGCATGTTGGAATTCTAAACGATACGAACAGGAATATGATGGCGGGAGGGAGGGGGGTGGGGGGGATACACGTTATGTGCAGGCCTGGAAACAACTCGCAAACGACCGTTCGTTTAGTTTACGTCAATTTAGAATACGTGAATGAAGTACAGGTTGCAGCGAGTTATGACGCGAACTTTGTACAGGTTACGGCAGGTTGCAGCAAGTTATGTCGCGAACGAAGTACAGGTTACGGCAGGTTGCAGCAAGTTATGACGCGAACGAAGTACAGCCTATGACAGGTTGCAGCAAGTTATGACGTGAATGACGTATGGGCTACGGCAGGTTGCAGCAAGTTATGACGCGAACGAAGTACAGCCTACGACAGGTTGCAGAAAGTTATGACGTGAACTAAGTACAGGTTACGGCAGGTTGCAGCAAGTTATGACGTGAACGAAGTACAGGTCACGGCAGGTTGCAGCAAGTTATGACAAAGAAAATTTAAGAAATACAACATAAGTTTATTAAATTACCAATTTGAAAGAAGTTCTGTCAAGATAATTAGCAACAGCTAACATGCGTTCTCGCTTCAGCAAAATCACACTTTAGTTGTTGATATTTATACATGCCAGAATCCCATTAACCCTTTTGGTGCGGAAAAATCTGAGAAAAAGAATTCTTTGCGCCTAATATTCATCAGGAATTTTACAAAAAGTATAGGTTGTTAGACTAAAGCGCTATTATTTTAATAAAAGATGTTCAAATGATATCATTGACATTTTTTCAAATGATTTCCTGTATATATTTAAATGGCTCCTTTATACTTTCAAAGGACGATATCGTTGTTCATGGATAGGACATAAATGGTGTATGAAAGATAAGAATACGTATGTTTGTTCAACCCTTTACCCAACGAATCGGCCGCACCCCCCCCCCCCCCCCGCGTAATATGCAACTTTAGCAGTTGAAAAAAATATTATTTTTCAAAAAAATTCAACAAAACCATATCATGTGACCCCTTGTTGGAACGAGCTCGTCGAGCTCGTTCCAACGAGGGGTCACATGATATGGTTTTGTTGAATTTTTTTTAAAATTTAAAAAAATGATATTTAAAATGATAAATTTTGATATCGTCTGCGTTGGGTAACGGGTTAAAAACACTTGGAAATGGACACACACAGTTGGCTGAAATGACTACTGCAGTACCTGTCCGCGGACTGCCGTCTGTCGACTTTAGTCGCCTATCGCGCCAAAAGAGTTGAGACGTCAAAAAGCATGGTAGCATAGTAAAAGCAAAGAAGGTAGAGAAGCACAACAACACCCTTTCTTATGGGTTACAAACATGCTATATGGCGTAACCTGCTAAATGGGTTACGATTTAGATCATTTATTTCCAGATCTGTATGTGGGGGGCTTTTTTGTGAATATCCATTTTGATTTATCAGGTATTAAATATGGGTGCAGTGCTGGTTTCTAAATATTATTTTGTTGTCAGGTATTATTACCACTTCAGCGGGCGTTCTGTAATATTTTAACACAGAGTGTAGTAGGGTTCTAAAGCTTCTAATTCGTGGTTTCATGCAACAGGAAACGGGCAGCGGGCTGTTAATGCAAACAACACTCATTAACGGCCCGTCGTCATAGTAATAAATAAACATGGAAATAACATGAGTTTGTCAGGTGACCCGGTTTATTAACGACACTCGAGAAATGAATAACAGCCCTCTGGCTTATCAACGGCCCTCTACTTCCTCTCGGGCGTTAATAAACTTTAACACCCTCCAAACTCATTGTTATATACTACTCAAAATTTGCTAAGCACCAAATAGTTGACACATCATTATGAAATTTGCTTGTGACATATTTGCAATACTTTTGGTGGATAGGATTCAGGAATGTATTGAGATGGTCCCAAGTGTTTACATTAGCTCTCTTGACAGGCAGACTTTTCGTGACAGTCATGGAAAGCATGTACCCCCTTTATTTTCATGATGTTTTCGTGTACTGTCTACATGTACATGACATATGTAGGGTATTCAGTCTTCATTTCAACACAAACTCATGTGATTTAATGATTGAATATGGCAAATGCAAATGTAAGAAGACATTTGTCTGAAGCAGAAATGTGGCGGGCTGTAGGGATGGTGGAGCAACGGGCTACCCATCGTCAGGTTGGTGAAGCCCTTCGTGTGCACCATACGGTGATCACCATAGTCTGGACAAGATTTCAGCAGTATGGCACACCAGTAAGGCGGCATGGTGGTGGCAGAGACAGAGCAACATCTGCAGCTGAAGACTGATTTTTGAACATTCAGGGCCGTGGGAACCTCTTTGCCATAGCAACCCTGCTCGCAGTGACCTTAAAAATGTTTCCGGGGTAAATGTTTCGACGCAGACTATACGGGCAAGGTTACACGAAGGTGGACTCCGATCGAGAAGACAATGTATTCGTATTCCGCTGTCCCATAACCACCGCCAGGCACGATATGAATGGGTCATGGACCACGTTGCATGGACCAGAGAAAATTGGCGACCTGTCCTTCTCAAGGATGCGTCAAGGTACTGCCTAGACCACACAGATAGGCGTTCTTTGGTATGGAGAAGACCAGGAGACCAATTCCATACAGCCGAGCATGGCCACTATGGTGAAAGGTTAATCGTGGTCTGGGGCGGCATCAGCTGGGATGGACGTACAGAGCTCTGTGTCCTTGAACGTGGTACATTGACTGCACAACGGCATGTTGATGTAATCCTGGGTGTCCGCGTCAAATTGTATGCAGGTGCAGTGGGTGGTAGATTCATTCTGATGGACGATAATGCCCGTCCTCATGTACCGACAGACGGAGGGGAATGAGCTTTGGGCTGACCAGCAGAATCCCCTGACCTTAATCCAATCGAACATGTCTGGAATGAGTTGCAGCTTGCAATTTCCGCCCGTCCCGTCCAGCCAAGAAGAGTCCATGAGCTTGGTGCCATGCTGGTCCAAGAATGGAACAACATCTCGCAACGGACCACCAGGAAACTGATTTGGAATATGAGAAGGCGTTGTAGGCTTAATGTAGGCGACTGTAGGCTTAATGCTCATTGATACTCGCACGTCTCGTCACTCGCCCGTGGGACCTATTATATGAGTGAGAGAGGGACAGATGTCGTCACCTGGGTGCTTGAGTGCTCTATGTGCCAGTGGGACATAGGACACTCTAGCACTACGCATACCTTAAGTCTCCATTGACGTCAGTACCTTAAGTATGACGTCAATGGCGACAGGATATCGTCCTATTTGCCAATAACATTCCCACCTCCTAGTTACAAACGAGCCATATTCTAAATACTTCTGCTCAAGGCGCAGACTGTTCGAGTCTTTCCTGCCATGAAAAAAAAGCATTCTTTATCGTAGGACGCCATTGTCAGCCCATGCCGGTGACTTCACCAGTTATCTCATCCCACCCGACCTCGAATTAATCTCCTGTGACGAGTTACGGAGCGAACGTCCTTAAGAGAGGAAAAGTACCTACGCTGGAATGGTTTGACCTAATTTACCCACACAAGAGAATTGACGCACCCGACAGTATATATGTGCGATTCTGCGAGAAATCAATAACATACAAACCGAAATCTGTTCCATGCGAGAGAAGTAACAGTCGATAAGGTAACTATAGCAACTAGGCTTGAACAAAGCCAGTTGCAAAGCAGAACAAGTTGTAGAGTGACAAACTGACAATACGCCAGTGGTATTAGGTGTCAGCTGCGGACTGCTTCTGACAAGGTGACCACTGGCCGGTGTGACAATACAACAGTACAACAAGTTGCAAATGGCAAACGTGACTCAAACAAGTGACAACTGACGCAGAAGCCAGTCGTCTAGGGTTTGAGGGAAAACACCAGTTGCATTAGCAGCAGTAAGACTGTATTGTCACAGACTAGATACATTGCGATCTGTGGGTTGGTTGGGTCAATCGTCCTTTCGCCAGTTGTGATTTTCGATAGGTGAGGTACACCAGTGATTTGTTATATGACAATACGATCGAAGCACGACGTATTTAGGACACTGACAGGTCAGGTAGACCATTTGTATATAAATAACTTAGTTACTTTTTGCCAGTTGACTCGAGTTAAGCGACTTGATAGTTTATGTCCCAGGGGACGAGAAGGTTATAAATTAGATTAAGACTCTACCAAAATATTATTAATAGACCCACAGTAAACCCGGCGACAACTGGGTTCGGACCTGGTAAGAGCATTTTGCTGGAACGTTACAAATTGGTGGCAGAGGTAGGATTTTGTGGGTCTTTCAAATTGTGCATGTTTACAGACTGACGAATGCACAATGGCAGATTTAGAGAGAGAGATTTTTGAACTTAAGAGATCAATTGGCCAGTTGAAAATGAGTTTAAAAACACAAGGCCCCTTCATACATTCAACACCAATAAATACCCAGGGCAGTACGTATGTGTATGACAAAAGTAGGGATTCTGGCTTAGCAACTGGCAGATCAGAATGCGAATGGGAAAATACATCCACCAGGTGGGGAGGTGGTACCAACTCACGATGGCACAGTGGTGGAAAACCAAAGGTTCATTTCCCTACAAGTAGTATGGATGGACTCACTGGCACCTCTGTAGAAGAGTTTGATCACAAAGGTGCAAGGCCAAAAGTTCGTTTTCCTGCAAGTAGTATGGGTGGACCTACTGGCACCAAAGTGAACACATTTGATCACATGGCAAATGACACTACTAATTTCCAGAGGAAGACAAAAGTTGACATAAAACCAGCGACCTACGATGGGTCAGGGTCATGGGTGGATTACAAGTCGCACTTTGAGGCATGTTCAAAGGTGAATTGCTGGAACATGGAACAGAAAGGGTTGTTCCTGGCTGTCTCTTTGAGAGGCCAAGCACAATCTGTATTGGGAGATTTACCACAGGACACTTGTCAACAGTATGAAACTTTAGTATGCTCACTGGAAGAAAGATTTGCCCCTCCAAATCAAACTGAGGTATATAGAGTCCAGTTGCGTGAGCGCAGACAAAAAGCATCAGAGACTTTACCAGAATTGGGACAAGCCATACGACGTTTGACAAACTTGGAATATTCAACAGCGCCAGGTGATGTCAGAGAGACACTGGCCAAAGACCAGTTTATTGATGCTTTATTTGACTCAAATATGCGCATAAGAATTAAACAGGCTCGACCCAAGAACTTGAATGATGCAATTTGAGTGGCTGTTGAACTGGAGGCATACAATAGGGTAGAACAGTGCAACATTGAGGGTAAAGGTCATCTGCGAGCAGCATGTGCAAATGATACAAACACTACAGAAACAGTGGAAAGCAATAAACTAGACACTTGGATGAAGTCTGTTGAAAGCACTATGAAGGCAATGAGTGATGAAATTCGTGAACTCAAATTGTCCTCACAAGATAAGAGCCGACAAAATAGTGGAAGGGATTATCAAAAACCACCTGTGAAATCCAAGGAGATACGCTGTTTTGCATGTGACCAAATCGGACACATCAAGCGAAATTGTCCCAACAGGAAGGCATCTGCTCGAGTAATAAAACCCAAGAAGCAAAACAAGTGGAACAGAAAATATATCTCAATTGGTAATGGTCTGTCAACGGACGAAGCTGGGGTGTATATAACATCAGCTATACAAGGTACAAAAATCAATGTGCTTGTTGATACAGGTGCAACAGTGACTATACTGTCACAGGATATCTATGCCAATATACCAGATGTACTTAGACCAAAGTTAGAGCCAGTTTTACAGACAATCATAACAGCCAATGGCACAGAATTATTAACCAAAGGCCAGGCCAACTTCATATTCACATTTGGTGAGCTGTCCTGTCATACAAGAGCTATAGTGGCAGATATTAAAGTAAATGGTATCTTAGGTTTGGATTTTCTAAGAACAAATGACTGTAGGATTGATGCAGCCAATGGCATACTTGAAATAAAGAATACCAAGATACCAGTACAACTGGAAGGTTTACTTGGTTGCTATCGTATCACTGCAGTGGACATGATCAGTATACCACCTGCATGTGAGGGCATTATCACAGGCCAAGTTGTTGTACCTAATGGGAAAATACTGCCAAAATTCGAGAGTATGGTTGAGCCATTTAATGATCAAAAAATAGTAAAAGACAGCATTCTGACAGCACGAAGTGTTGTGGTCCCTGGAAACACTTATACTGTACCAGTAAGATTATTGAATTTTGGACAGAATGCTAAAACTATTTATCCAGGTACAGTGATTGAACAACTTAGTAGTGTGAATGTTGTTGAAGAAACATCAAAGGAAAGCCAACAGAATACTAGAAGATTACCATTGGAATTAGATAAACTTTTGAACGAGGCTTCTAGGAATCTGTCTGAAGAACAGAAAAGGCAAGCTGCAGAATTTCTGCATGACTATAAGGAGTTGTTTGCATCCTCTGACAGAGATTTGGGTAAAACAACTGTAGTGAGACACAAGATAAACAGTGGTGGCAGTAAGCCAATCAAACAACCAATACGACGGACACCAGTACATTTGGAAAATGAGCTGAATAAGCATATTGACGACATGCTAAAGCATGGAATAATAGAACCCTCAACTAGTCCATGGGCCTCTGGTGTGCTGTTGGTCAAGAAGAAGGATGGCACATTTAGGTTCTGTGTGGACTACCGCCAGTTGAATAGCTGCACAATAAAAGATGCATATCCCCTTCAAGGATAGATGAGTCATTGGATCATCTATCGGGTAGCACTTGGTTCTCTACCCTTGACATTTGCTCTGGATACTGGCAGGTGGAGATGGATCCAGATGACAAACCAAAGACTGCATTTACACCTAGGCGAGGACTCTTTCAGTTCAAGGTCATGAGTTTTGGTTTGACATCAGCCCCTGCGACTTTCGAACGTCTCATGGAAAGTGTACTATCTGGCTTGCACTGGGATATTTGCTTAGTATATCTTGATGATATTATAGTGGTTGGTAAAACATTTGAAGATATGATATCAAATCTGAGAAAAGTCTTCAATAGACTTAAAGGAGCCGGGCTAAAAATAAAACCTCAGAAATGTTGCCTATTTGCAAAGGAAGTCTCATTCCTGGGACACGTAATCAATGCACAAGGTGTAGCAACTGACCCAGCAAAGATAAATGCTATAAAGAATTGGCCAATCCCAGCCAATGTTACTGAACTTCGATCCTTTTTGGGCTTATGTAGCTACTATCGGAGATACATCCAGAACTTCTCAGCCAAAGCCAAATGCTTACATGTCCTGACTGAAAAGGGACGACCATTTGTGTGGTCAGACAATTGCCAAGAAGCATTCGACCAACTGAAGTACCACTTGATGAAGGCTCCAATTCTAGCCTTTCCAGACTTCACAAAGACATTCATACTGGACACAGATGCCAGTAACAGTGCCATTGGAGCCATACTATCTCAGGTATTCAATGGGCACGAGCGAGTAGTTGCTTATGCAAGTCGAACATTGTCAAAATCAGAAAAGAAATATTGTGTTACCAGGAAAGAACTACTGGCAGTTGTCTGTTTTGTGAAACAATTCAGACATTACCTGTATGGACGCCAATTTACAGTACGTACAGATCACAGTTCACTGAAGTGGCTGTTTAAATTCAAAAATCCAGAAGGGCAGTTGGCCCGCTGGTTAGAAGTACTTAGTACTTATGACATGAAAATTGAACACAGGCCAGGTGCACGACACCACAATGCAGATGCATTGAGTCGAATTCCATGCAGACAGTGTGGATTCAGCAGCATTGGGGCGCTGGAAGAAGCTTCCAAAACAGACAAAGTAATGCTAGTGACACAGGAACAACCTGTTCAAGTAAATAAAACAACTGAAAGGGACACCCCAGTTACCATAAAAGATAAACAGGATGAAGACCACGATGTGGCTTTGGTCAAATGTTGGGTTAAGAATGGCAACAGACCAAGCTATGAAACAATAAGAGGGGAGGGACATATAGTTAAGTCCTTGTGGTCCCAATGGAACCAGTTGGTTGTTGAAAATGATTTACTGTACAGGCAGATGATGAAACAAACAGGTTGTAAGAAGACAACATTACAAGCAGTAATTCCCCAGTCAGAGAGGCGAACTATCTTACAGTTCTGCCATGATCATAAAATATCTGGTCATCTTGGCTTGAGAAGAACACTGGCAAAAATCAGAGAAAAATATTACTGGCCAGGTTTGAAGTCAGATACAAGGAATTATGTTGTTGGATGTGACAATTGTAGCAAGAAAAAGAATACACAAAGAAGACGCCGTGCTCCCATGCAGATGGTTGAGACGGGTACACCCATGGACAGGATTGCAACGGACATCCTTGGTCCACTACCAACAACTGATTCAGGAAACAAGTATATTCTTGTTGTGTCCGACTATTTTACAAAATGGACTGAAAGTTTTTCAATGGATAATATGGAAGCTGAGACGGTGGCAAAACTAATTGTTGAGGAGGTAATCACAAGATTTGGAGTCCCATCAACCATCCATTCAGACCAAGGACGCCAGTATGAAAGCAATTTGTTCACAGAGATGTGTCGCATTTTAGACATAAAAAAGACACGTACTACACCTTACCATCTGCAGAGCGATGGCATGGTAGAAAGGTTTAATAAAACCCTTGCCACAATGCTACGGATGTATGTTGATGACCACCAGAGAGACTGGGACAAATACTTACCTTATGTAATGATGGCCTACAGGTCATCCATTCATGAAACAACTGGATATACACCCAATCAATTGATGTTGGGTAGAGAAGTTTCCACCCCGTTAGACATTATGTATGAAATGCCTGCAACCATGAAATATACACCAAACAACCAGTGGGTTTAGGAGCTAAAGGAAAACTTGAAAGATGCACACAGAACAGTCAGAAAGCATAGCAATCAGGCTATGATCAGACAGAAGACGTATTATGACCAAAAGTTATCATGGCAAAAATACGAACCTGGGATGGAGGTATACATCTACTTCCCCATATGCAAGGAAGGGTGTTCAGCCAAATTAACATGCTACGGGAGAGGTCCCTATGAGATAAAAGAGAAAATCTCTGAGGTGACCTATAAGGTCAGCTGTGGTCGAAAAGGGAAACCACAGGTAGTTCATATAGACAGGATGCGCCCAAAGCATGACCAAGTATTATCTGGGGAAAGTGAGAAAAACAGAAATTATAGTCCTCAGAATGCAGTTAATAACTTTGACAATATGGACAATGACAATAATACTCTACAGGCAGCATCTGACAGTGACCGACTCGACAATGGCAGTACAGTCTATGAAAATGACATTACTGGTTATAATGACAGTGGGCTGGAGGAGACAAACTTACGGGGGAAAAGGGACAGAAGACCCCCTAGGTGGCTCATTGATTATGTGCCTTGAATGAGTATGTACATTTTTAATCATGTATATTTTTTTTTTGGTTACTGAATATTGTTGTAAATATGCTGTACATATGTTAAGTTCAACATGTTAAGGGTGTGCTCTTTTTTTAATTTTTTTTAGATGATGGCGAAGACAAAGCTTACAGTAAGAAAGGCAGGAAGGCCATGTCCATTTTGTTTTAATGAAATTGTTGGGGAAGATGCTTGGAATAAGCATATAATTGAATGTGGTAAAGAGGTTTACTGCTGTAAACTATGTAAATACAGTGCCAAGAAGAGGTCCAACTTCATCAGACACATGAAAAGAAATCACGAGAAGAGTGATCATGTTGATGATGCGACAGCCAATGCTAAACCTGTCGAAGTCACAGCTTTAGAGGAAGACTGGAAGTCACAGAACCCCGGGAATTTGAGTGAGCTAATGAATGTTAGTTCCAGCTCCAACAACAGTGACAGTGAAGATGAACAGGTTGACAAAAATCTTAAACTAATGGATGGACGGCTATTTCGGAAAAGAACCTGTCCTTTACCACTTGCAACTTTGGTGAAGAAGAGCAGACTAGTAAGCCAGGAAGTTCACGAGGTGGTGAACGATTACACCAAAGCATCAACAACAGAACAAAGAACACAGTTTGAAGTTGTTAAGTTAACAGACTCATTGCCAAAGGCCATAGGTATACAAACAGACAAGTTAGTCACCCATGATAAGTTTTCCAGTGCATCAATGCAAACAACTGAGTGTGTGGATAAGGAGTCACAAACTGACCCAATTTATTACACCAAGTCCCTCGTGACAACTACAACCTATTGGGAGGGAGGTAAGAAGATAAAGATTAAAGAAAAGAAGATAATTGTTGATGTTTAGATACTCAGATTTAGAGATTTGGCTACCATGTGACACTGATTTAGTTATGTCAAAGGAATTGACCATTAAAGTTTTATTTTAATAAATATGAAACATGTTAATTATTAAAAAAAAAAAAAAAAAAATCTACTGTTGAGTTTATATTTTACATGCGGGATGCATGGCTTGGAGGCGTGGGTAATGTGACGAGTTACGGAGCGAACGTCCTTAAGAGAGGAAAAGTACCTACGCTGGAATGGTACCTAATTTACCCACACAAGAGAATTGACGAACCCGACAGTATATAAGTGCGATTCTGCGAGAAATCAATAACTTACAAACCGAAATCTGTTCCATGCGAGAGAAGTAACAGTCGATAAGGTAACTATAGCAACTAGGCTTGAACAAAGCCAGTTGCAAAGCAGAACAAGTTGTAGAGTGACAAACTGACAATACGCCAGTGGTATTAGGTGTCAGCTGCGGACTGCATCTGACAAGGTAACCACTGGCCGGTGTGACAATACAACAGTACAAGTTGCAAATGGCAAACGTGACTCAAACAAGTGACAACTGACGCAGAAGCCAGTCGTCTAGGGTTTGAGGGAAAACACCAGTTGCATTAGCAGCAGTAAGACTGTATTGTCACAGACTAGATACATTGCGATTTGTGGGTTGGTTGGGTCAATCGTCCTTTCGCCAGTTGTAATTTTCGATAGGTGAGGTACACCAGTGATTTGTTAAATGACAATACGATCGAAGCACGACGTATTTAGGACACTGACAGGTCAGGTAGACCATTTGTATATAAATAACTTAGTTACTTTTTGCCAGTTGACTCGAGTTAAGCGACTTGATAGTTTATGTCCCAGGGGACGAGAAGGTTATAAATTAGATTAAGACTCTACCAAAATATTATTAATAGACCCACAGTAAACCCGGCGACAACTGGGTTCGGACCTGGTAAGAGCATTTTGGCGGAACGTTACACTCCCAATCATGCCTTGCCCCATCATCTCACGTTTAATATTATTATCCAAATTTGTAGTCTACCGTCCTTTTGCACTCGCGCATATCGGGTGCAGTCTTTCGTGTACATTGGGAAGGGGCTAGCATGTAGTTTCGAGGTCTTCTTTACTCTCATCATTCATTCAAAAGCTAAGCCATAGGCAGTGGTACGTATGAACAAAAATATCCAGTCTACTCCATTTCTGTGTAGTCATTTCTGTGTAGTTTTTCTCACTTCCTGGGGGCAACAGGAAGACAGCCAATGTGGCTATGATGTCTCCCAACAATTTCCAGTGTATCCTATATATGTATAACTCTTTGTACAAATCTAACATGTAAATTTTGTATTTTGTTGAATAAATTTCATTTCATTTCATTTCATGACATTCTCTCGTTCATTAACATTGTTTAGTTAGGTAATTAAATTATACAACGCACAGCAAGTCACATGACGTATCAGGATACACGCAGATATTGAAAATGATTTTCATTATCCGCCCATGACCCGATACGCCACATGAACTCACATCAATTTATTTTCAATTGGCAAATTGTCTCCCTTGTTTGTTTTCATCCCAGGCAAAATGTGAGCACCCTTGCAACAGAAAATCGAGTACGTGATTAAAGTTCTGAAACGTTTATTTAATAATTTCATTAAACTATTGATTTGCAGTTATTTTGAGGTTGCTTGAATGTCCTCTGTTAGTGGCAATAACAGTAAAAAAATGACTTTCTCGAGTTTTACGGTTCTATTAGAGGCCCGCCAGAAGTGATTAACAGCTCTCTCTCGCGGGCTGCTTGTAAGACCCGAGCATGTTAATCATCTCTGCTGGGCTACAAATGAACAGTAATTAATGCCATTGAAAATCATGTTATTGTTATATTTACAATTCCTGTTGGCAATTGTTAATATCTGAAAACACAATATTATTTAGAAGCAAGCACAACTGTTAGGGACTGGGCTGTTATCTAACTACAATAAGGGCCAAGTCCGTCCTGAAGGTACCAGTATTGAATATGGGTGCAGTGTTTGTTTCTAATTTTTTTTTTTGGGGGGGGGGGTGGAGGCATGTATTAAAAAATGCCGTTGATAGCAGAATAATATTTAGAAACAAGCACATATGTTCGCTGATAAAGTGGTAATTAAATGACAGTTCCTGTTGTCAAAATAAGCGACATAAGCTGATAGTTACGCATAAGTGGCACCGATTTAATAGTATGAACAAACAATTACAAAACTATTTACCACCTTATGAATTGTTATTTAAAATGTATACAGCAGACAGAGTCTGTCACAGAGTCTTTACTTTATCTTCGTACAAAATCAATTGTGGGTGGGGGGGAGCAATAGAAACAAAAGATCAACATTAACCCTTTGCCTTGACATGAAAATCGGACGATTCTTGTAACTTGGTGTTCTTGTACCAAACGGTATTAAGGAGAAATGTTAGCGTGCTGCACCCAAGTTCTTTACTCTACCATATCTTCTCTTCATCACACATTGATAATGGATCACTTTTCTTGGGTTTGTTTCCAAGTCCTTTGCCTTTTAACTCCTCACGCCTAATTTCAAGAACTTTGCGACTTACCGAAAAATAGTCACTTTTCAAGATGCTCTCTGATTTGCCTTCTTCCCTGAGAAACCGATCAATTCCTCGATGGAAGCTGGTCAAACTATATGGCTCGTATTTTATGCCATACGGTTTCTTGACCGTTAACAGAAATCCACCAATATATACATCTAACTCAACCGAAGGTATATCTGTGATGTTTCTGTCCTCATTATACTGCTTTATGACATATGCAGAAACTTTCCTCATATATTGTTCAGGTTTTCTTTACAGTATTTGGGGTTCTATTCTTTTCAACATAGTTTTTTTAAGCTGACTGCACAATTTACTGCAGTTGGTAGGAATTGGTGTTCATTTCGAACATTAATGCTATCCACATCTGCTAATGTTTGGACTGTAATGACTTCTGTAGCCTATTCTGGAGAACGTGGGGTTGGCATATTGGAATTTGGAGACCTGCTACCCTGAATGGCACTACAGGTAGTACTACATGTGGGTCTATTTTCCGGGCAGTACTGGATAAGGGTACGGCTATTTGCATTTACTTGAGGAGATAGATTGACAGTGTGAACAGTTTCAATGGCAGTGATACAATTTCTGCTACCACTAGTACCACCAGTATCGGTAGCTTTTTCAACATCTTCAAACTCAAAATCGAAAAAATGTTTATCAATTATGTCAAATGTCCATTCCTCAAATTCTCCATCACTCTCAGATAAATTAAAGTCAGATAAATTAATTGATTCATTATTCATTTCGAAACAAATCTCGACGAATATAAAGACGACCAAATTAGATACAAATTATAATTGTAATGTAAGTATAATTGTAAGACCCTTACTAAGGGATCCGCAGACGACACGTGGGTGCGGCGGGGTTAATGTCGCTGTTGGAAATGATTGGTTTTTAATATTATCTCTTTTTGGGTTAACTTATTTTTTTGTGAAACAACTTTAATTTGCTTTGGACGTTTCCATTTTCACGCTACGCGACAGACGATCGATAAGTCTATAACGAAATTTGGAAAGTTTTCGAAGCGTAACTAAAGACGCAGCGGGAAAGGAACAAGTCTAAACGGTGCGGAAAAATGTTTCCGGTTTGTACATCACCCGTTGAATACAGAATTATTTCTCTTAAGCAAGTATCTAGATTATAACTCTATTATGTATTCTCTTAATCCCCCAGGTATATTTTTTTTAAAATGTAGGTCTGATCAGACTTTAAGTGTCGAAAATATAAACTGAATCTTTTGTTTATAGTGCAAAAATGACTAAAACGTTTTGTATTCCATGTAAAGGTGGTTTACCGTGAATTATACTGACATATAAAGAATTGTTTGAAACTGGTATCTTTTACTTTTTTCATATATATATATCTGATTCTCTTGGGGATTCCTCTACAACACGATTCATCTTCTTATCCGGGTCACATCCTGGTATTTGGTCCCCCAAGCAGTTTAGCGTCTAACGCGAATAATACCTTAAGGGAGAGAGTCTAGACATAGAATATGGCGGCAGCATAAGTTGTTCATTTTGTAGCTCTCTGACACTTTTCTAAGCTTAAGGGAATGAGTTAACGTACATGAATGTTTCCCTAATGGAATGTTAAAGAAGGGTGTCAACTGTATGGTGTGTTTTCTTTTGCCTTACTTTCGGAGTTTATTTCCTGGATTGTTTGCTGTTTTTGCAGTTGGTCAAAGCAGTTATTTAGATTTCGCGGTAACTTTCTTTGTTTTCCATTTCGTCATTTCGCCAGTGAAAGAATATGTCCTCTGGGGATTCCGAGTCCACATCCAACGCTTTTCTAGAGCCCATTTCATCTAAAAGTGACAATAAAAAGGACAGGAAAAAGAAAGTGCTAGAAGAGAGGTCGGCAGTGGAAATTGGGACCCACCGAAGAAGAAACTCCCTCGGAGATCTTTCACAAACATTCCCTAAATTCGATGCAGTGCAGTCAGGTAAACATGTTTATAACTTTCCACAGCTCGTCTTTTCAGCTCTTAAAAATCCTGAATTAATGAAACCACACTCAACTCAGAATCTCACAATACCAGTATTGGACGAGATTAAGGAATCCTTTCCCAGCGATGTTGGAAAAGTGATAAAGAAATCTGTTGAACAGTTTGTAGCCTCCCAAATGGGTACTGAATTCAAGATTCAAGAAAGTCACGGGAGTTACTGGTGATATAAGAAGTTTACTTGCCTCATTTCATTCGGAAATCCAACTTTTGAGGGAGGAAAAACTTGAGCTCGAAACGGAGGTAATGTCACTTCGTGAAAAAGTTCCCAAGTATGAGGCTGATATGGAAGATGCCGTGCAGTATTGGAGGAGACACTGCCTGGAGTTTCGAAACGTGTTGGTCCCTTCTGACTACTAGTCACATTAAATCTGCTTTCTCATTCTGTAAACGCCCCCACGAAACTTGCCCCATCATAGCCCAAGCAACTGATAACCTCTCTGCGCCAATCCATAGATTTCTTGGTACAACGCCCTGAAAGAAATCATTCCTATCGAGATGTATAGAGAGAACAAATTAAAAATTGGACACCTGGTACACATTGCACTTAAGCTTAAGATGAAATTACACTTGTTACTTTCCACTAATGCTATTTCACATTGTTGAATCCTTGAATTTTTTTCACTTGTTACTTGGCTCTCTATCTTCTCTACTTCTTTTTATTGTATCCAGAAAAAAGTCTTCGTTGACTCAGGGCGCTCTAGTGATAAGGTGACGGACAGGGATTGTTGTGACATAGAGCTTTGTGCGGAACCTGAAGCTTCTTGTGATGAAAAAAACGATTCATGGCCATTCCTCACGTTATATCTTTCGGTGATTTGCCATGGCGGTTGATACAACTCAATACCGTACTACCGTGGGTCTATTTATAATGCTGTTTATTGTAATGTTCACACAAAGCAAAGCACAAATTGTCAGTTTGCTTTTCGTGTCAGGGGGCGTATCAAATAGAGAATTCGCAATTTGTTTAATTGGGGTTATGTTTGCTATGAGGCTTCTAGACTTCCTGTCTGGGGGTGTAGATGAAAACCCGGACCCCTACACAACCGATGGTGAATTCCCTCCTCACTCATTGTCTGTACTCCATTACAATATACAAAGTATTCGAAATAAAATTGACGCATTAAACGACATATTAGATGAGTATGGTATTCTCTGCTTTACGGAAACCCACCTTGACACGTCAGTCAGCGATGACGACCATTCGCATCTCAGATTTTCAACCACCAGTTAGACACGACAGAAATAAGTTTGGTGGGGGTATCGCAGTTTACTTTTCTGACAACCTGTTTTTCAAATCTTTACCTAGCCTTCGGTTTGATGTGGACATTTTATGGTTCAAAGTTGGTACAAAATGGTACAAAATCGCGTTTTATCTTGTGTGTAACGTATAGGTCAGAGAACGTTTGTTCCACAAATTATTGGGAAAATCCCCATGAGAAAACAGAACAAGCCTTAGCTCTGAATTCTTCGGTAGTGATTGTAGGTGATCTTAACCGCGACCTACTAAAAGTGCAGTGGCCCTCGATATAATATGATAATAAGTTTAAACATGAGAAATGTCATTAAAACCACCACCCGAGTCACACCGAGAAACCAAACACTCCTTGGTCCAATTATTATAAGAGTCGAAATATTCTCCGGTACCATGGATTTTGAACTTTCCGCTCACAAAGCCACATTCATAATCTTAAACCAAACCCGCCCCAACACACTGTAGTACAAGATATGTTTGGAACTACAATAAAGACAATTTTGGTAGACTAAACAACCTGATACACGACACGGATTTTGAAACTCTTAGCTGTGAACCAGACAATATCAATGAATCAGTTACAAATTTTCGATGTAAAGTTTCGGAACTAGCGCAATCTTGCATACCCAGACATAAAGTAACACTAAGGAAATATGATTTGACAATAATCTGAGAAAAATAATCCGCCAAAGGGGTAGAATAAGAAGTTTAGCACTAAAATTTAAGACCGCTTCGCTTTGGGAAAAGTACAATATGAAAAAACAGAGAAAAAATTGTTCTTGATAAAGTAAATGAGTCTCTATCTGTCAACACCAATTCTAACCAGTTCTGGCACGTAGTGAAGACATTTCTTAATAATTTCATAGACAACTCAGGTATTCCCTCACTACAATATACTAGTAAGTGGGACTGAAAGTTGTCGATGATGTCAAGGAGAAAGCGGAGCTCCTCAATAACATATCCTTAAAGAACAGTAAATTGGACAGCCATAGTAAACATCTACCCTTTTCCGACTAGATGTGATAATATATTAACGGATATTGAATTCACAGAAATAGATATAGTGAATATCATAAAGACACTACTGTCAACAAAGCCATAAGCCATAGACTCTTGAGAGAAACCCTAAATACAATCTGTTTGCCCCTGTATTTTCTGTTTAGATAATCCTTGTCATGTTGTACTTATCCAAGTGACTGGAAATTAGCAGATGTAACACCAATATTTAGGAAAGGTAATCGCCTCGATACCAACAATTACAGACCAATATTCCTCCTATCATGTGTTGGCAAAGTTATGGAAAGAGTAGTTTTCAAATACGTACTCACTCATTTTGTTGAGAATGACTTATTTTCTAAGTACCAATATGGTTTCCTTCCTCAAAATAGTACAAGTATATCACAATCTTTTTAGCAACTTTGATTCAAGACAGTTTACCTGTGGTGTGTTTTGTGATATTTCTAAGGCTTTTGATCGAGTGTTGCACCGGGGACTGGTATTCAAACTTGAATATTATGGAATAGCTCGCACCTTGCTAAATTGGTTCACTGATTATTTATCCAATAGAAAACAACGTGTTTTCGTGAACCAATGTTACTCCAACTACGGAACTATCGAAGCAGGTGTCCGACAGGGTTCAGTACTTAGTCCCTTCCTGTTTTTGGTATATATCAACGCTATAGCAGACAGTCTGGACTCTCTCGCAAAACTTTTTGCTGATGATACGTGCCTCAGCAAAAGCGCATTTTCTGCAACTGAAGTAACTAACGCCCTGAACCGAGATCTAAATCAGATAAACCTATGGGCTGATACCTGGCTTGTTAGGTTTAATCCCGATAAACCAAACCTAGTTAAATTTACTCTTCAGAGAGATGTTTCCTGTCCAGATATCGCGATTTTCGAACACAGTTCTGACATGTGCAGAAACACACAAACAGTTTGGACTAACCTTACAGGGTAACCTGTCCTGGGATCACCATATCAACATTATCTGCAAAAGATCGAGTGCTAGACTGTCACGGCTCAGACAACTAAAATATACCCTTAACAGAAAAACACTGGAGCGCGTGTATCTATCTTTCATCTTGCCTATTCTGGAACATGCAAGTCCAGTGAGGGGATTCGCAAGCGCCTATCTGCTGAAACGTCTTAATGACATTCATTACGATGCAGCTCGAATTGTTAATGGGCTGACTAGGTCTGTTTCACGTCAAAATTTATTGTTTGAACTTGGTTGGCAGAGTCTCGATGTCAAACGATATTCCCAAAAGATGTGCCTATTTTATCGAATTATAAGTGGCTCTGCTCCCGATTACCTTGTTGAGCTGTAACCTCAGCGATTTAATGAAATTTCCCCATACAATCTCAGGGTGCTTCAAATTTTGCACCCACTAGGACACGAACTGAACTTTTAAAGCGATCCTTCATCCCATCATGTGTTGATATCTGGAACATTTTACCCGGTCAGTAAAGAGTTCTACTTCAGTGCTCGAATTCAACAAGAAGTTAGGACCTCCAATTTATAAGCCTCCCACACATTTTAATGTGGGGAGAAGAAGAAGGGTGTAAGAGTGATTTTTGTGTGGGTGCACGTGTGAGTGTGTGTATGCGTCCCTGGGCCAGCCCAACCCTTACAAAATTGACCTAGCTTAGTGGAAAGTTTTATACACCAATTATTTAATCAATGAATGTATCTAAATTAACTAGAGCCCTTTTCCCTTCGCGTTTGCCTTATCTTCCTACTACACATTTGTTCGTTAATGCCTTTGTCCTTTTGCTTTTCTCTTTTTAATCTGTAAAAAATATCTTTATTTTTGTACATTATCAGCTGCTGTCATAACATACTGGATTGTTAATGTAATGGAGAGGAGGCTTAGCTAAGTGTTGAGCACCTGTCCTCCAATCCCTTTGCTTTCTTGTTTGCAAATAAAATATTTTTAATCTAATCTAGAATATGATGCTCACCCCTCAAGCGTTATCTGGGGAAAACAATGAATCAGTCTAACAATCCGAGCAGGGAAAGTTTGTTTTTAACTCTTTATGTTCTTTTCAAAATTTGCTGTTGATTTATTGTTTTTTTTCTCAAATTCATACTTTCAGTCAGTTCTCTTGCTATTTTTACACAGAAATGGGACTGTCAAAAGAAAATGTTGCTTGACTGAAATATATACATACCTGAGGTAAGTTGTGTTCGCAACAATCCTTTAGTTGCAAGTTCTACCGAAATGTTATGCATTACTCTCTCCGAATACTTACATATCATGAGAGCAAGGGTTGCTTTAGCAGTCATATATTATCTATGTATTAAAAGAGGCGCTAAATAGGGATCCTGAAAGACAAAATGTGTATTTTCATCATTCAACCACCCACACAACACGGCACAAATACGGTTCCGGAAATTCTATCTCTCGTCCAGGAAAGAATACGTCAGATAAGTGTATTTACCTTTTTCGCAGAATTCACCCATGAAACCTGGTTCACATCCTTCACTACAAATTCCATTTACGTTGTTACAGAATGTATCTTTACAGTTTTTGCTGCAATACTCCAAACAATATTGTCCATAACGTCCTTTAGAACAAACTGAAATAAAATTGGATTATTTTGTCTTCGTAAAGCGAATTTCCAGAAGACATGCAATGAAGCACGTCCAATGCTGGATCGTCCCACATAAAGGGAGAGGGTGGGGGGGGGGGGGTTATATCTTAAGGGCTAAAATGTCCCTTGATCTCAACCGTGTGTAGTCAAAATCAATCGTGACGTTTTCCGGAAATCAGTGGGAATTGTGTTGTAGCATTAAGTGCTGTCCGACGCTTCATCTAGGGATAAGTAAAATATAATGGTTCTATTCGTGTATGTGTTTGGGCGAGAGATCTTCACAAAATGGGAGGTAAATCCTCATTTTGTTGTTGTTTATATGTCCCCACGTTCCGGTATCTGAATTCGGATTTTCATTTTTCTTCACCTTGGCATTGGAAACCAAGAGGACTATTATGTCACTTAATTTCAACTTCGAGCAGTTAAATTTACTTTCACCGTTTCCGGGCGTCGGTGGGAATTGCGTTGTAGCGTTAAAACTGAAAAAGCGACGAGACACTACTTCAACACGTGCTCTAGGGGTATGCCAAATATACTTGCTCTATCTGTGGTAGTGTTTGGTGTAGATATGTTCACAAAACTGGAGAAGATTCTACCCGCGATGTTTTGTCATATCTCAGGTATCTGACGTCAGCTTTGTGTTTCGGACGATAGGTGCTTTAATTACCTCGATTTTAACTTATTTGTTACGTTTTCCGGTCGTCGATAGGAATTTCCTCATTGCGTTGAATTGTTTCCGGCAATACAACTAATACAATGAGACATTTCTTCAACTATTCCTCTCGGAGTATGTAACATATAAAAAGGATATATTTTGCAGTCCTTAATGGAAGGGTGCTCCCAAAATGGGGTTTCGTGTACAGACATAAAGTGATGTAAAAACGTAGAAAATGGTGTTAAATTAAACAATTTAAAAGCAAATGTCTTTTGTTTGTTTTGGGTAGGGCTAAACCATGTTAAAATTTCATAGAAACCAGAAAAACTTTTTTTGCGACGTTGACGGCCAACCATGGCCTCAACAACAGTCACGGACGAATTGGTCGTCGGCAGAGAACAGATTGCCTTTTCAGGTATGGCTTTTGTGCGAGAAATACTGACATCTTTTGAGCGTGAAAACTCAATAAGTTGATAGATATTTAAAGTTCATAAAATGACGTAAAATTGACGTTGTTTTGAACAAAGATGGAATATCGAAATAGTAACAAATTCCCCTAATAGAGACCCCATGTAAGTAAATGTTTGCGTGTTTTCATAACCGTGTGTATTGTTAATACAGAGTTGTTCGTGGGAGAGCATCGGCGTTTTAGTGAAAACGTGCCTAATGTCCGAAATATTTGAACTGACGTTAACCCTTTGAACCCGAGCAGCCGTTTTTTCCGGCTCAAAAATACGATACGTCATAATTGCATTAAGTATGATAGCTGATAAATGAATGTGTGGAGTAGACCTATCAATATTTTCAACGTGCAGCCCGAAAAATATTTATTGGTCTACCCCCAAATAATATATGGAATAGACATATCAATATTTTAAACGTGCAGCATGAAGACTGCACGTTGAAAATATTTATTGGTCTACCCCCAAATAATCAATATGGACTCTCCCGATTGCTGTCATTCAACTGACATGGAAGATATCATTAGGGTTCAACGGTTTGAAATCTCCAATAATGGCGATCACATGAAAAAACTATAAAACACGAGCTTTCTACTTTAGCTTTACAACATACTAAATTTCATGGAAATCGACCGTAATTGTTTTTCTTTTGAGACGTTGGCGTCACATTCGGCTATAACCGTAGATAATTTCCCAGGTTGGAAACAGATTTTTAGAAATACTTTTTGTTAGAGATTCTATTTACAAAATTTGATACAGGAGTGGATATTAAAAGATAACTAAAACGCGTAATTTGAGTATTGTGTTGGGTGAAGGTCTAAAATCAGAAATTGGGCTTCTGTTCCTTCAAAGTCTAGTTAGCCCTTAATACTCGTGCAAAATGTGTAATTTTAACAAATCAAGTATACTGTTTATGGAGTGGAGACTGGATTAATCTTGATAAACGGTATTAGAACCTACCTTGCGTACAGAAATCTCCAAGATAACCAGGATTACATCCTTCAATACAGACTCCATCTACGTGGTTACAATTGGTATTTAGACAGTTCTTGCCACACTCCTTAGAGCAATTTATTCCATAAGTTCTCTTTCCACAAACTGAAATATATTGCCTATTTTAAATTTTAATTTATATAAATGTATTTCCACTGAAACAAACAGTACTTTATCTCAACTCCAGCGGACTGGTTAGTAGTTTTTTATGTCATAGATTCAAGGTAAGTGTATCCAGCATCTAATGTGTATCTAGTCTTATTATGAATCTTGGATTATATATTTGTACACTGAAATCCATTCGAAAAGTTGTAAATTATTACATATTTTACACGGGATGGGATTCTGGAAGATAATCCTCACGTCTGTGAGGCCGCGCGTTAGCTCAGTCGTTATGGCAGTAGACAGGATCAGGGCTGGGCGGTGGTCTTTGTGCTTGACAAAAAATAAATCGATGATCCTCCTATGGGAATTCTTAATGTTAAAGCCATTTCGGTAGTAGAGCACTACATGCGGACATTTCCTCAATAGTCACGGACAACATAAAATAAAATTGGACACGTGCATCCTTATGTATCTCCCATTAAGTACAATGTTTGTTTCAAAACCAGAACAACGTACCAATATGTTATTTTGAAAAACAAAACGTACACAATACTGTAAATCACATTTTTTTCTCAAGAACAATTTCTAAACAATGGAATTTATAAGACTTCAGCCATACATCAAGATACGCCTGACTCGGTACAGGTCACAGTTGTACGCATGTATCCTATTCCGATTGCTCATAGGTTCGGTAGAAGATGAAACCTGCTAAACATTGCATCTCACAGTATTCAACTTTCAAGCAAACTAATCAACCCTCTATCACATATTTCATAAATTGTCGATTATTTCCGACTGTTGTGCATCACGTGTGGTGTCTTCGAGCCAGAAATTGTTGGAAACTGAACAGATATACAAAAAGTAACGAATAAACAAGGCAAATGTACCTAATGGCAACTATTGTACACATTAATGCAACAGATGTTTTCTCGGAACACGGTCGGTGTTCGGATGAATACTATCGGCATGAAATTAGACTACAATGAGACACTGATGTATTTAAATTACCTGTTAGACAATCTTCTCCAGTGTAGCCAGGTTGACAACCAGTAGAACATGTTCCGTATATGCTGTCACATGTTTCTGTTAAATTGTAACAGTTACATTTATGACAATCAAAGCGAAAGTAGCCAGGTGGGCAATCTGTGAAATAAAACATTGTGTCAAATTTAATAATTTAGTTCTTTGGTCAGATAACGCCTTATTTGATTTGCAGTGGAATGGATGGGATTTCGTCAGTTGCTTCATAGTTTTTTGTTCACCTTAAATATAAATACATGGTGATATGGTCCGTAATTCTCCAACAACGTCACTCTCACCTGTTATAACTCTTTGTAATTTCGGAGTTAATATAGTGGCCCTGATATTAATAACCTCTTTTTCATAGTTCGGTGTCAGTAGTATGTCAGGGCGTGTATGTCCATAATTTGGGGTACTTCGGAAGAGACGTCATTCCAGATGACAAACTTACGTCATATCAGTTGGTTATGATAATCCACGTTAGCGGCCATGTGGTGACATCATTAGCATGGTGATACGTGGACTCAGTACCAATACGTAGTGCGTGTTGTTAGACGATACATGTTTTGATCATCCAGTTTGTATATTGCAGGCCGCCATCTTCATTTTAATGGTGGCACGTTGTTTCTACATGGCCCAAGGCTCTCTGACAGAACGGGGGTGGGGAAGGGGGGTCGGATGGTGTATTCGATTGAACGGAAGTGTGCGCAACTACCCAAGTCTACCCGACAATGGACTTCAAATTCCAGAATGTTCGGATTCTTCCAGAATCATTTTTATCAAGTAGTGCCATTGTCCACCCAAAATCACTAATTCGACTGGAGTTTTGTTCGAATGAATATGAGCACTTTTGCTGGTTCGGATTTTCCCCAATTATTCGTCTACTTCCCATAACTACCACGAACAACAGACATCTGTTTTATGAGTTCACAGTTATTCGGATTCACCTAATTCTGTCTATGTATCAGCTATACTGTTTTGTCTGACCGGCCCTTTTCTCTTGCTCCTGAGTATATTCTGATTGCGTAGAACAGCTTTTCAATTGGTATAGTTTTAACTATTTTTATTATTGTAGTTTCCCTGGTCGGTTCTGTCTAGTTCTAAACCTATTCCGGATACTCATGTTCTTGCTCCTAACATACCGAATCATGTTTCGTTCATCAGGGGCGTCCAACCAGATTATTTTATTGCAATTAAATAACCAATC
Source organism: Pictodentalium vernedei (assembly GCA_031216915.1). Lineage (NCBI taxonomy): Eukaryota > Metazoa > Mollusca > Scaphopoda > Dentaliida > Dentaliidae > Pictodentalium > Pictodentalium vernedei. Next base: position 472,639,451 of record CM062291.1, read on the forward strand.
AGATCATTCCATACTAAATCATTTATTTGATAGTTCAAGTTGACAAATTACTTAACTCACTTAGTGTATTACACTGCGTCCATTCACGTTTGTTGAGGGGATGGGGTTAAATCAGTTCAGGTTTCGCTTGAGTTCTCGCTCGAGCTGCTTCAGTTGTGGTTGCCGTAGGATATTCTATTGTTTGATGGTTTGCTTTTATTATTTGTTCAAAGAGAACTAAGTCATTCTGATATGGTAAGAAATAGTTTCCTTTATTTAGTTCGTATATTTATTGCGATCCGTCTGCAGGATGATCGGCTCATTAGCCCCGGTCACCTGCAGCTATATTCGCAATGAATCGATTCTCTTTTAATAAAGGTTCACAAACATTCGTTATTAGAAATCGCATTCACAATATTATTTTAGAATATTTTATTATCCCCCGCTAAAACGAAGTTTGTGGAGATATAAAAATGTGGTCCGTCCGTCCTTAAGTTCGTCCATTCATCAAGTTCGTCTTTTCGTCCGTCCACCCTCTGTCCGTACATAACAACTTTTGTCCTTTATATCTCAGTCACTGGATATTGGATTTAAATGATCTTTGGTATGCTGAGGGAAAGGATAATTAGAAGTAACATGTTTTGTCCATTTTTTCCAGAGTTATGGGCCTTTTTTCAACTTAGAAACTGAGGGCGGGGGATACCGGTGGCGTTGCATCTTGTTTTTTTATATTTTTAAAGGAACTCTACTGCTATCATTACTGGAGATGATGTAACAAATTGATCGTTTCATCTGTGTTTGTCTTGCAGACTCGTCTCATCATCTACATTGAGACTAAAAAGAACAGGACTAAATTTATCAAAAAAGAAAAATGCTAGAGCCCGCTGAACGCTCGAAATTCGATTCTGTTTCGGATCTTCTCGCCGGTTCGACTCAGTTCGAAACATATCAGTTGTTTGAAAAAAGTCGAACTGCGACTGTTTTTAAACTTCCGGTACGACCAGGAGCCAATACTAAAAAAATTGTAGAATTTTATTCTCTAGAATTGTATTTTCTTTCTATTAATATAACTGACCAAAATGAATCATAAGCATTTTAAAAGATATGGCAATTTTCCAACTGGCAAAATGCCAGATTCTTGAAAATACTAATGGTTCAATTCAATACATTTAAAGTCATAACTAGAAAATACATTCTAGAAAAACAATTGTAAAGGTTTCATAGTATTGGCCCCAGGTGTGACTTCTTCTTTTCGTGATGGCCTGACGATGGTTTCACGTCTTTTCAACGCCTTAGGAAACCCACGAGGTGGCAGGTGCAGTGTTGGTGGAAAGAGCAGTCACGGAAGACTGCGCTTTCACGTCAGTTCATCCCTATAACTCGGAAATTGAAAAAAACGTGTCTTTACCTTAGCTGATGAAGCGACGTGAAACCCAAGCCAGTCAATCAATTAGGCTACACAAATTTCAGAATGCCATTATTCAATCCCTAGAAAACAAGGAAGTCTAAATCCAAAACGATCCAATTCCAGAATGTTTGAAAAACTACCGGAAGCTTTCTCTAGGCTGTCGCTTGGAATAGATCATTACCATAGAGAAGCTTGAGGTTAAGATTCCATGCATTTCTTTATTGTCGACCTTCTCTAGACGACAATGCACCCTGGTGTTTTCTGGGGAATGGCATTAATCATTTCTAATCTAATCAGATACAATAAACTTAGTTGGAAAAAGCAGGAACAATCCTTCAATCATATCATTTTAAGAAATTGCGGGAAGCACAGTACGTCTGGTTTCGTTCAAAATATATTGCCTTTCCTTCAACCATGATGATAATATCTGGTCACTTTGCGTTTGAATGTAGTTATGATGCTAAGATAATTACAGGATCAGTTGTCACCATCAAAACAATTAAGAATAGAAAATATCAAAAACTAATTGTGGTAGTAATCCATTCAATGCGACATCCAATGTGTCAGAATTCCATCCTTTACGGTCCTAATATTAGAGAGAATACGCCGAACATCGGGTCCAAACAATGTTCCATACCGAATACGATTGGTTTCCCTAAAAATAAATTGATCAATTAATTTCCAGAAACATTAGACATAAAAATGGCAAGTACAAATGGCAAGTATGGAAAAATAATACAAAGCTGATTTTTTATGTATATTAGTTTTATTATTATACATAACATATCAAATGTTTCAAAGTTTTGAAGCTGTGCATTATGAGTTATGAACCTTTTTCGTCGAGTTGTTTTGATGAAGATCGGTTTGTGCCCGCTCATCTGAACGTCCGTGCCGCGGCGTAAGTACAATAACTTACACTTTATCCGATTTTTTACGAAATTTTGTCTCTGGGTTCAACCTGAGTGTGTGATGGATATGTTCGAAAACCAGTCCTACCCAAGTTTTTTTCCAGGAGTTGTGCCCCCTAGATTGCTGTCTTCTCTGAATTCCCGACTGGGGCGATAACATTAACAAATCTTATCCCAGTTTGGTATGTGGGGTCTATTTGAGGGTGGCTTGTGTGAGACTGAATTGTTTTTCAGGACTTATGCCTTTTAAATTGAATTTCAGATTTCGTACTTGCGGGCAGTGTTAGCACGATAACTTGAACAAACAATACCATTTTTTACCCAATTTTGGGGTTCTGTTGTAGAATGTCTTGGATGAGTTCGAAATCTAGTGATGTACGAATGTTTTCAGGAATTATGCCCTAAGAATGTTTTCTTGTTTAAATTTCCCACTCGCAGCGTTGAACAAATGTTATCAGATTTTTACCAGACTTGTCCTATGTCGCTTACACTGTTTCATAGTTTCAGTCGTTTTCAGTGCTAGCACAAATTCTTTTCCGCCATCACAACTCAACACAAGCATTTCTAAGGCGAACCTCTAGATTTATGATTTAAACCATAGAAAATAATATTTAGTCCTCGATTCACCCTAACCTGGTTCTGACATTGGAGTAACTATACTTACTGGTTTGAGGCTATAACATAGTGACACCACCTTGTAAAATTACAAATGCCATTTTCTTCATCCCATAACCTAAAAAAAGCCACCGTGTGCCGGAAAGCGTTAAACATTCAGGAGTTTTGTAATCTTTTTCACACCAATGTATCGAATCATAGGCACGCAAACAGAATTTCAGTCATGGGGGTACAATCTACCTCCCAAAAGCTTCTCTGGCGAGGTTAGCAAATATTGCGTATAATCCCATTACGACCGGTTTCCACGTTTGCTTTCAATTGATCTAAAACTTGACCTTTCCCCACATAATCTGAAATTTGCACATTGTGTGGCATAAGAGATATTTCTACGATCTGGGATTTTTTGTTACGAGATTTCACATTTTTGAGTCCAATTTCAAAATGAAATACCTTTCTACGTATATGCAGGACATTATCTGTTCTATTGCACCCACAAAAATATGTCTACAATGCGGTATGAGTTAGACTTTCACTTTGGGCTTCTTACACCGGGAGGTTTGTTGACCGAGAAAAGCTATATCGCATGTGAAAAGAGTTCCTCATCAAGTAGAAGAAAAGTCATTGGGTTTCTCCCATTTGTTCCGTATCATTCACCACGCTCTTGGCAAGAACTATCACCAGTCCAGCCCAAGATGCGTCTCTGAATAGGGTAGTTATGTATATAAAGTAGAGCATTTGGCCTTGCGGTGACTCTGGGTCGCGTGTAGCATTATAAATATAGCTTTGCCGTCGTCGCGTTTTTGTTCAGGCAGATTGGTCGTGAGTTTGAATCGCGAGATTAGAGCCGTATTGAAAGAAACACCTTCAATTTATACACTTAATCCTTCTGCCAGGAACAAGGCTTATACAGCCCTCGTAATTGTTAAAAACGAATATGGCACCATGACACCCATGTCTCCAGTCAACTTCAACCTGCCTCCAACACAAAAGCGAACGAAGTTGTGTAGTTTCCCAATGGTCAGTCAAACTGGTTTGTTTAACTTGGTAGCATTCATTTTACTGATCTCATTTATGAGGTCGATTGGGTACCTTATGTCAGGAAGTGGCCTCGAATACTTATGTGAATTGGTATATGTACCTCCGCCTGTCGATCAGACATTGACATACAATTCGCGATCTCTTGGTGCTCATCTTCAGAAGCAGACTGTCTTAGCTAAGGCATTTTAAGCTCAACTTGACGAAGTCAAGCTGAGCTATTGCCATCACTTATCGCCCGTCTACGTACGTACGTACGTCCACAATTTCCTTTGGAACACCTCACAGGTCGCATTTATGATCAGATCGCTTTGAAACTTTGTATGCTTGTTTGGGGTGACCTCTAGATGGGAGCTATTTATTTTCTTCAGTTTCCTTCAAAACATTTTGCCGCGACCAACCTTTTTAGAACTTAGTTTAGTCAGACCTCAGTATTTCCCTTTGGCACATCCTAAAGGGCACACTTACGATCGGATTGCTTTGAAACCAGGCATGCTTGTTTGGGGTGACCTCTAGATGGAAGCTATCGATTTACTTCCATTTCCGTCAAGAAATGTTGCCGCTGGCAACGACCTTAGAACTTAGTTTAGTCAGCCATCAATATACTCTTTTGGCATGCCGTGCAGGGCAAATTGATGATCAGATCGTTTTGAAACTTGGTATGCTTTACCCCTAGATGGGAGCTATTGATTTTTTTCAATATCTGCCAATAAATGTTGCCGCTGGCAACGACCTTTGATGAACTTAGTGCAGTTATGCATCAAAATTTTCCCTTGGCACCCCCTGCAGAACACATTTATTATTGGATCACTTTAAAACTTGGTATGCTTGTTTGGGGTGACCTCTAGTTGGGAGCTATCGATTTTCTTCCATTTCCGTCGTACAGGGCACATTGTTGATCAGATCGTATTGAAACTTGGTATGCATGTCTGGGGTTACCTCGAGATGGGAGCTATTGATTGTTTTCAATATCTGCAAATAAATGTTGCCTCTGGCAATGACCTTTGAAAAACTTAGTGCAGTTATGGATCAAAAGTTCCCCTTGGAACACCCTGCAGAGCACATTTATTATTGGATCACTTTGAAACTTAGTATGCTTGTTTGGGGTGACCTCTAGATGGGAGCTGTCGATTTTCTTCCATTTCCGTAACAAAATGTTGCCGCTGGCAATGTACTTAGAACTTAGTTTAGTCAGACCTCAATATTTCCCTTTGGCACACCCTACAGGGCACATTTAGGATCGGATTGCTTTGCAAAAACCGACTTACTTCTTTGGAGTGACCCCAAGATGGGAGTTATTGATTTTCTGGAAACAACCTTTGAACTTAGTTCAGACAAGCATCACTATATTCCTTTGGCATGCCCTACAGGGCACATTTATAATCAGATCGGTTTGAAACTTTGTATGCTTGTTTGGGGTTACCTTTAGATGGGAGCTATCGATTTCCTTTGATTTCCGTAAAAAAATGTTGCCACTGGCAATGACCTTCGATGAACTTTGTGCAGTTATGCATCAATATTTCCCTTTTGGCACATCCTGCAGTGCACAGTTTTGACCAGATCTCTTTGAAACTTGGTATGCTTGTTTGGGGTGAGATCTATATGGGAGCTCTAGATGGGAGCTATCAATCTTCTATTTTCGTCAAAAAATGTTGCCGCTGGCAACGTTCTTAGAACTTAGTTAAGTCAGAACTCGATATTTCCCTTTGTCACACCAAACAGGGCACATTTGTCATCGAATTGTTTTGAAACCTGGCATGTTTGTTTGGGGTGACCTCTACATGGGAGGTATTGATTTTCTTCCATTTTTTGTCCAAAAAAGGTTGCCATTCGCAACGACCTTTGAACTTAGTTTAGTCAAGGATCAACATATTCCCTTTGGCAAGCCCTACAGGGCACATTTATGATCAGGATGGTTTGAAATTTGGTATGTTTGTTTGGGTTACCTCTAGATTGGAGTTATCGATTTTCTTCCATTTCCGTTCAAAATAGTTACCATTGGCAACGACCTCTGATGAACTTAGTAAAAACGTAATGCAGTTAAGCATCAATATTTTCTTGTGAAACACCTGCAAGGCACATTTATGATTGGATCGCTTGCAAACTTGGTGCTTGTGTGGGGTGACATCTATATGGGAGCTGTCGATTTTCTTCCATTTCTGTCAAAAATTGTTGCCGTTTACCTTTGAACTTAGTTTAGTCAGACCTCAATATTTCCTTTTAACACACCCCTCAGGGCGCATTTATGATCGGATCACTTTGAAAATTGGTATGTGTGTTATTGCTTTTTTCAGTTCCATAAAAAATTATTGTCGTTATGACCAGCCTTTGAACTTACTGCATTTGTGCATCAACTTATCCCTTTTGCACTCTCTGCAGGGTATATATATGAATTTCCATAAAAAAAAACAAAAAGCATTGCCACAAGTAATGACCTTCAAACTAGTGTATTTGTGCATTAACAATTTCCTTTGGCATGCCTCAGAGGGCACATTCATTATCAGGTTGTTTTGAAACTGTGTATGCTAATGCAGGGCGACAAAGATAGGAGCTATTAATTTTCTTTTCACTTCCATCAAAAACTGTTGCTGTTAGCAACAATCTTTGAATTTATTTCATTTGTGCATCAACATTCTTCTTTGACATGGCCTACAGTCCACATTTATCATAAGAGTGTTTTTGAACTCGGTGTTCTCATTAGGCAAGACCTTTAGATAAGAGCTACTGATTAGCATTCATTTCTGTGAAAAAAGTTGTCATTTACAATAACCTCTGAACATACTGCATTTGAGTATCAACATTCTTCCTTTAGCCAGTCTTGCAGTTTACATTTAAAAATGCATGGATTACTCTGACGTTGTGCACACACAATGCTGTTATGTTGAAATTTCATCAAATAACATTGGTACCAATGATCTTCAGTTTTGCCATTTCATTTATATCTTACCAAGTTCAGGTTTGTCAAGTTGGGCTGCAGTGTCATTGACACTTTCATTAAAATCATCATCCAATATCGAGTCTTAAAATTTTCTCAGACATTGAAGAAAAATATCTCTAAAAACCATCAAAACGTCTAACGACAAAATGGAGCAAGTCTTCCAAAGATTGGTGTAATCAAGCAAAAAATGTAAATCGAACAACGTAATCATTTGGTACAATATTTTAAGAAAGACGGACTGATCAAGCAAATTCATAAGAGCCGAGAGGACCCGAGATTGAGAGCATCGTCTCACTAGCATCAAATCTGTGCTTCCTCATTTAAATGCTGATGGTCACTCTGGGTTATGGAAAATGACGTGCAACAGATGAGGGATTTACATGCAGCTGCGTGATTTCCTTTTCAGACAAATATGGAGTTTGACCATTCCGAATATGCTCAACTTTTTCTTTCCCCGCATTTTACGGTAAACCTAGTATAAAAAAGTAGGGGATATCCAAACTGATGCTGATATTTTCGGAAAATGTATTGGATACGCGTGATTGGACGCATCAATATGTTACCAAGTTTAGTGTGTGATCATGAATGTCACCGTCCCACGAAAACGCTGTGCAGATTTTTCGCACGAGCGTCGCGATAATGTCTGCGGGGTACGTTTGGAAATTTTCATTTGTACTGGACGGGCTTTGCGACGCATCATTCACATGGAAGTTCGGGGATTACTATATCTAATAAAACCTCATTACGTTCTCTGGTGATGGAAAGTATTGGCACTTTGAAGGCTTAAGAATTTACTTGAACAGAAATTAAATTTTATTTAATTATTTATTCACTGGGGTAGCAACATTTTCAACAGCCAGTGTTATATCCTGCCACAATGTTTTACGGCGAGTGGAAGCCTGAGTTCCCGAGCTGGAGAAAACCACTGAACATCGGCCAATAACTGTCCGACTCTCTAACTTGATGACCCCACACGAGCAGGTCTCGCATTATTTGAGCGCATTTAATCTGTCAACGTATAGAACTGTATGCACAACATACAACACCGCGGTGCCTGTGCTTATGCAACGACGCAGGCAGAGCAGGTCAGGACTGAAGCCACAACCATTCGATCAAAAGTGTCCAATGCCCTAAGGAAAGACACCACCGTCGGAATTAAATGATTTGCGTTTGGTGAATAAACTTTACAATTTATTTTTAAATAGGGACTTACGAACAGGAGCTACAGAGACACATGTCCCTCTTAGAACTCTTTTCAGAGAGAGAGAGAAGGAGAGAGAGACCGCGACTATCTTTACCGATATTTTACATCAGAATGAAAGTGTGTGTGTGTCTATGGTGAGTGGGGGTCACGGAGGCTCGCGTGTCACCACTCACATGTAGTCTCGTAGTCATCTTCTCGGTTCCCATCATTGCAATCGCATTATAAATTAGCAGAAAGGGGATACACGGACTCCTTACTTTTAGGATATTTCCCTTGTGTCTTTTGTCTCTTCTGAAACCTTTGAAAACGAAAAACCTTCGATTACATATTTACCAAATGTCCCAATCAGGCCGATGTTTTGTTTTTTTGTTTTAAATATGGAGCAAAACTATGCATTTTCTTAATGCAGATGCGTCTTAGTCCCAAACATAGCTGTTTGTAGTGTATTCCTATCATATCACTGAGTCACATATACCACCACTTATATTTCTCAGTGTGTGAGTGCCCTTCCATCCCCCCGCCAAGTTCGAAATGCTACCTACTCCATATCCTTAAACAAGTCATATTGCAATATCAATTGTTCGTTTATATGTTCATGATTTCCTGTCGTTTCTTTTCCCAAACTTTATGTTTCTGGACTGAGAATATGTGGGTTTTAAATTTTAACAATACTCATTTGGTCACACAGAAAAAGCATAGTTACCTTTCTGAAACAATACTTCATGACAATACCACATTGTCACAAGCTCAGTCAGCGCCGAGACAACATTAGGTGTAACGGTACTGACTGTTATGGTGTTGCCAAAATGCTAATGTTGTCATCCATATGAAGAACTATGGGAAGATGTTGCAAAGTCAAAAGATGGAATATAATTATGTGGCGTACAAGATTTACTTATAAAAATATTTTTGGTCCCAAATTCATAGAAATGTAGAATCTTTCCGTTGCGGTTTTGAAGTGTATTAAAAACACTCTGCAATTTCTATATATTCATATCTAAATTAAATGGCACTCACCATTTCAAGTTGTTAAAACAATAGGAAATGTTGAATGTACAAGCAGAATAATTCTCCTTTTAAAGTACATCTTTTGCATGCCGTTATCGTGCTGACATTGAAACAGAGAGACACAAGAAACGTTACTTTTTGGGTTGGAAAATGCCCCAAGCATCAGCTGAGAAAGATTCAGTGTGACATGTGTTGTTTGTACAATACATTTTCTGTTATAGACACATTCACAACATATACTAAGATGGGATAGACCGGACATTTGATAATATTTCCAGAAAGACGCTGTGCCCATTAACCATTAATAGTATCAAAAGAAAACCAATTTGCATCAAGATATTTACTTCATCTCAGGTATTAGGGCGAATGACACAATATAATCACATTTCGTGAAATAACCCACCTGCAAAGATACTAAAAGAAGAGACTGTCTCTTTGACTAAGCTTAGATATTTCACAATCAAGTGAAGTGACCACTACTAGGGCGATAATTTCTATACTACAATATTTATTGTTCGTCTAAAAAATATCTAGCGGTATGGGATGAGGACTAGTCATAAAGGATAGTACCCTTGAGAAATAAGTAACAGCACTGCCAAGGTGTGCACCTATTTGTGAGGTTTTCGAACAATTAATTTTCTTAGTTTCACGTGGGAGATAGTGAACAGCACAGAGGCTTCAGATCTTCCACACAAAACTGAGACAGTGGAGGTTGTAACCGCCGAAAAAAACGGATTCTTACCCAATGACAGGACTGGTACTCTTAATAATTTTAGATACACTAATTACAGACGTACAGTATCATAATCTTCTTCAAGTAGGTGTTTCCAACTGGTGCATGTCACCCACCAGTGCAGCTGCCTTAGAACACTCACTAAGTGTTAACATTTGAGTCCAACTCTCAGCCATTTTTATCATAGGGATGGGCGGGGAGATTTGGGTGTCTTTATCCAAAACTTCTTGGGTGTTCCAGGTCTTGTGGAGGTTGGAAAGCAGGGTTTCTCTGCTCTAGCTTATATAAGATATGTATTGTAATAGACTGTGCCAATGTTGTCATGCCTGAGATCACTGTTGATGAATATGGTAACCTATCATTTGATTACTAGATCTCCAACACGGCAGCATTGCTATATTTAAATTGACTTTTTCTTGACTGATGGTTCCAGGCTCTGACAAGGAATCATGTATGAGAATCATATTTGAAGGTATGGCAAATACTATTTTTATTGTGTTTAAACAGCAGCTTATTTCCGTCATTACTGTAGAATACCGTGGGAGTGAAATGCCCTAAATTCGTCGAAAATGTATAATTATGTGTAGCGTCGCTTTAGGGTGTAGGAAACATGCACTTCTGTGAAAATATTTGAGATTCTGGTAGAAATGATTATTCCATATAATACATTATGTTCTGCAGAGGATCAAAAACATGGCTCCGCTAACATCATAGCTTTTCTTGTGTGGGCTTTATATGATGAACCCCTGCAAATCCTAGGTGCAATTTTGACAAACTTTGCCATTTTACCTCATTCGTGTACCACTTTTTGTCCAATACAAAAAAAACTTTTTCCTAATTTAACTGTTCTATTTACTATTTACTGATGTTTAAGGTCACATACTTCTGCACAATAGCAATCGTGACCGCATTTGACTGTTCTATATTTATGTTATACTCTTGTAAAGCACAAAAGTATGAATTGAACATGACACTTTTCAGAAAACATCAATTGCCAAAATGTTCGTTTTATCCAAATAATCACTGGAAGGAGCGTTCAAAAAGGCCCCAGAAAAAATTTAACCATTTGGACGTTATGGTACATTTGACATGATGGTATGAAGATCCTAGTCAGGTCATATGGAAAAATCAGCTTTGTACTATTTTGTCCCTGATTTACCCTAATGTTACTGGGTGTAATCTATAAGAAACGTGTGCTATTGATAGCAGCATCAATTTGCACTTGCGATTCAATGGTAGGAATTAGTCTACTACGAATATTAATGTTTGGTTTACACGGGAGATAGATAATAAAAGTACGACAGACATAGTATCGTTACAACTTGGAAATGGATTCAATTCTAGAATTGATTTCGCACTTTTTTCCTTATTCGATTCGAGGGTCGATTCAATAAAAGATCGTGATTGATTGTCAAACAACATGATCTGGTTAGACTAACATATATATTTAGGTCAGCTTCGTTCTCTCTCTGTAGTATTCAAATGTGGAGACAGGCTGTGTGAGGACACCTGTTTCCGTACCTTTTAAAACATCATCTGGACGTTTGACCGAATCATATCCTGTTTTATGACAACCGGATACTTACTGAAGTAAATCTCAACTTCTACTACGTTTATTGGCTCATTGTTGTTTTTACCGGATATTTCTACTTTGTCTCCATCAAGGGCTGGAAGCAAAGGAATATCTACGAATAAACCAGTTCCTTGAATAACCTCAGAATGCAATGTTGTTTGTCCCTTGATGATTACCAAATCGAACCCATTCAGTCGAATGTTCCCTGCAAAAATAAGAATAACCCTTGCTAACTAAATAGAAAATCACAAACTCAATTTTCATTTTTATAAAGTGGTTTTCTGAATTGCCTCATTTAGTGTCTTTGCACGTACGCTTTTATATGAGATATGATCGAAAGCAAGTTTAACAAGAAAAATTCATAGTTAATTTTATGCGTAAGTCACAAACTTGCACGTCCATATTGCTTTCGCGGTACCGCCCCTAATTGGACACATGGATATTTTTGGGACAGTGTCATTATTTTGTGGCACCTTTCGTCAACGGCTTCAGAAACACACAAGGGGTCATCTGGCAAATCATTATGTCATGTTTTGTGTGACTAGTCCACAACAGAGATTAGTCACTCAAGTAACCAACAGGCATAACAATAAACACACAAGGTACCCCGTGAGAACGGACGGACGGTCCATTCTACCGCATATGTACTTGTGAGGTGATTTTAGTGTTAGGTATGGGGAAAATTGCACAACTCACAAGTGGGTTTTTCGCACCTCACAAGTTGATAAAAAAACCCACAAGTGGTTGGTGTACTAACGGTTTAATCCCCCAACCTCACAAGTAACGATTGTACACGGACGGTCGCCTCGCAAGGCCATCTGCGGAAGTCCCGCATTATTGCCCGAGCGGACAGACAGAGAGACAGCCAGCCAGCCAGCCAGCCAGCCAGCCAGCCAGCCAGCCAGCCAGACAGACAGACAGACAGACAGACAGACAGACAGACTAGCACAGAGTGAACGAAATCACTTTCTTGACTAAACTTGTTTACGGAACTTGCTTTTTCATTTTTTAATTATCGCAATAATCTTCCGTCGACTTGTTGATTGTTTTCATTTTTACATGTACCTAAAGGCCTCATTTAATATGAGAGAGAAAGAAAGATTGAACATCCAACAAAGCCCACCATTGTTAGACAGGTGGGGGTTGCGTGTAAATTCAAAAGAACATAGGCGCGGCCCCACCTGTCGGGAACAACGAATATTGCGAGATATGCAATCGCACCCCCACCCCCATCGGCGTTCAATCGCACCCCCCACTCCGATTTAAAATAAATCATGTTCTCATTAGAAATTGAATTTACGCTCAATGGCTTAAATTTAGAACTGACTAGGAAGTTGAGGATTTTAAATTCCTCTTTAAACATGTGACCGATTTGGACGACCTGGCGGTTATATTGAAAGACAAAGGGAAGAAATTGCTTCTTACCTTGGGGCCTGCACGCACGTTCATACCAAGAGGTGTTAAAGTTTGAAGTTCTCGTATCCAAAAACCTTCGCCAATCAAACGGAATTCATTTGCAGATTCCTCGTCTTGCTGAAGTTGATTTTTTTCAATTGGAATTATTCTAAAGTGTTGCCTGATGCTGTGACCACCAGTATTGAAGTGCTCAGAAACAGGAGCATCGTTCTCGTTGCCAATGTCTGACACGTGCTGGGTGGCTTTCGTTCTTAAAAGCAAACTGGTTTCTCATACATACTGGCATTTACACAAAGTACAAGTAGTTAGGTAAATAATATTTTTCGTATCACAGTCCATCTCGTCGCGCAGATTCTATTGGCACTTGGTCTGATGACTGAAAAAAGTCAGACTCCTTGAAGAAGTAACTTTGCTTACAGCGGGTTTTGCTGCAAGGGATGGATTTTCCATTGCCAAGTACTGGTCGGTTGTGTCTGATATTAACGGGTTGAATGGGATGGTACGACGCGGGGTCAGTATTTTCTATCTGCCTAAGAATTTCCGACTTAATATCACGCAAAAATCTGCTGTTGTACCCTCTTTCCCGTAGGGCACTGAATAGCGTGTAGCAGGCAGAGTTTAAAATATTTTACTGCTCTCATTTCTATGGAATCGGATAATCTGCGACTTGATAATACCTCTGAAAGTATGTTTTGGTTGGAACGAATTGTTGTGATGCAGCGGGTGGGAGTTTGTCGGTGTAAAAAAAGTCCTGTAATCCAAAGAACCTGAGGATTGGTATTTTTCACCTTTGTAAATAGTAACGTCCAAAATATCAACTGACTGTTCCGAGATGGTAGCTGTCAGCTTGATGTTCGGGTCGCGATTGAGTGAACGTGTGATTGTGGATAGGGTATTGAAATATTTCAATACATTTGGCTCTCCCATCTAATAAAACCAATGAAGACCAGAAGCGATGATGCTAAGACATTGAGTGAGATACACTGTTCCAACACCAATGTGACACCAACATCACTGGTGATGGCGCTTATCAATAGTGGGACAAGTGCCTCGCTGGAATCAGGACAGTTTATTTTGCTTGATAAAATATAGCCTCTGGTTCCCACGACACCACACTTCAGTCTAATACATTAGAGTTCGTGCTCTCTTTCAGAGACGGGAAGACCAGCAAACGTCACACCGTGAGTAACATTCGCTCCAGACATTTCATACTGCCGACAGACCAGAAGATTTTCAACACGTCGAACCATCAGCATTGCCTGCATCTCTCCTTGCTCATAGCAACCATCAAAAATAGGATGTATTATGTTACAAAATCATCCATTGACTAAGATCGACGTACATTATCTGGGGATCCAAATTAGACGAGATAAACAGACAAGATAGCTATAATAGCAAATAACGTTAGGTTATGACGTTTAACGTTGCTTCGGGAATCGCCGTGCCACATCCTAATAAAATTTAATCAACTTTAGCAAGACCTTCAAAGTGTCTCAGATAAAACAATGGAGACAGTAAGGATTATTGCAGTCAACTCTGTCGGCGTATGATGTTACCAACTTAAAAGTCAGGCTATTTTTTAACATTTTTGTATTTTCGAGAAGACGAATGTCGTTGTCCAATTCGCTCAATATTTTCGAATCGAGTACAGTGGAAACTTCTCCTGTGATTGAGTCCTTGTTCTACTTTCACACAAACGCGTAGACTGACTGATGTTTCTGTGGGTCTGCGTAATGACTAAGGTGACAAAATCGCCAAATGAGGTTGGGGGATTAGACGTTTTCCAGTCGTAGATGTAATGAGCAGCATGGAGTTTAAATAAGTCAATAATCCTTAGAATACGATTTGTAATGAACAACGGATGAGTTATTGATAATTCGTAGGGTTCTTTTCTGCATTAATCTGTTGATCCCTCTTCAGTTCCCCAGACTTGAATGCCATAAAGCAAGTGACTGTGTACGAGTGTGAAGTAAAGAGTTTTCAATGCATTGTGTGGAAGAATGGCTTTAACTTTATTAAGGGCGAATTTGCATTTATTTTTGAGCATATCTGTGTGATGTGAGTTTTATACGATAGCTTGTTGATGCCATGAAATTTGAGGGACTTTTCGGTTTCTTTGACGCCTACCCTAATTATTTCTTTGTCGTCGATATAGACACTCTGTTGCGCAGATTTGTTGTTGTTTTTTTTGCCTGGATTAATTAATATGTATTTAGTTTTGTTTACGTTTATGACCAGACGATTAACAGAACACCACTTGGATAATTTTGTTTCGGCATTTCGTTGTTTATGTAGGCTTCCAAGTTATTCTCGCGGGCACGTGATGCGTATTCTGTACTATCGTCCCCGAATGATAACAAGTTCAGGGAAGGAAATTGTGTTAAACATATCATTAATATATAGTACGAAAAGGATAGGGCCTAATATTGAGTCCCGTAGTACGACGCACACAGTTTGAGCCAAATCCGATTTGTGTTCACCTTAAAGAACACATTGTTTTCTGTCAGACAAATAGTTTTTGAACAAGTCATTGGTAATTCCTCTCACACCATAGTGCTCAAGTTTTTGTAACAAAATTTCATGGTTTATTGTATCAAATGCTTTTGTCAAATCACAGAAAACCGCTAAAGTGGAGTCTTTAGTAGTTTTATTGTTTTTTTTGTTTAGCGATATCTTTCAAAAGCTGGAGAACGGAGTGAATTGTGGAATGTTTTTCCCTAAATTCGTACTGATGCTCATACAACATTTTAAAGTGATCTAGAAAACTAGTGAGTCTCTTCGACATGGGTTTCTCTAAAACTTTCGAAAATGTTGGTAGGATACTAATTGGTCTGTAATTTGTGAATTTATGTGCGTGGCCAGATTTAAAAATGGGGATCACCTTGGTGATTTTCAAGTACTCGGGAACTATGCCGTATTTGAATGAGTAATTGATTATGTGTGCCAATGATGGGGTAATACAATTTACAGTTTGTTTAAGAAGATCTGATGTGATACCGTCGCAGTCTTGGCTTATTTTGGATTCCATTGATTTGATAACATTAATAATTTCGTTAGGAGACGTCGGTTTCACAAAAAAAAAATGTTCGGAAACTGACCATCCAGGTAGTTTGTTAATTCCGTGTGTCTTGTCCTAAGATGTTGACTAGAAAGTCTTCCGATGTTCACAAAGAAAATGTTAAATATTAAATTCTGTTGTAATTTCGTGCGGGTCCTTAAGTTCCTTGTCGCTTTGGACAAAAAAGGTAGGGAGGTTGGGCACGCGTTTTTCTTTATTACTACTTTCATTGAGGATTTTCCAGGTTTTGTTCATGCTTATTTTCCACCAGGATAGTTTCATAATAGACTGCCTTACATTGTTTCTAGATGCTGTTAAAGATTCTACAATAATTTTTCTAGTTTTGAATATTTTGGTCATTGGATGCTTTCAACTTTTTGTGATAGAATTTCCTTTTATATTTTTTTGACGAGATTAAGCGGCCTTTCGTCATCCAAGACTGACGATTAATTTTACCTTCACGGGTGCGGATGTGGATTATGGGGAAAGCTACATCGAAGGCACTTTGCTAGATTTCCATAAATGCGTTACAAGCTAGGTTAGGGCAACTCATATCCATGACACAAAACAAAATCGCATTCAGTCAGCAGTGATTGAAAGTGAGCGATACTCTCAGGATTAATCTTTCGTTGTAATTTCGGGATTGGGGAGTCTTTCGTTGGAAGCTTATTCTCTGTATAGAAAATGCTAAAATGATTAGCTACATAAGTCATTACTATGCCAGGTGAAGAAGTCGTTGGGATGTTGTTAGAATAAATGTGATCAATTAGGTTTGCAGAATAACTTGTTACCCAAGTTCGTTTGGTTATAAGAGGGAGGAAGCCTTTACTGAATATTAACTCAATGAATTCTGCGTTTTTTCTGTGCGATTTCACCTTCAGGAGGTCAATGTTAAAGTCACCCATCTTGTAGGAGATTTTCTTTTCTTGGTTTGATATATCTGTTATAAGGTTTATTTTGGAGAGGACAATTTCCATATAGGTCTTTGGAGGGGTATTTAGTCTACAGATGATGACAATAACTTTTTGATTTATTGATTTCTATTTCAATAAAGATGGACTCAAAAATGTGGGGAATAAAAAACACCGGTCATCGCGAAATTTGAAATCGATGCCTTCTTTAATGAAAAGTCCGATAACACCTCGTCCGTCGTCTTCTGGAGGGCGACATTTGTACAGAAGAGGTTGATATTCTTTAGGGTATATGAAGTGTGTTGTCGAATTTGGAAAATTTAAGTTAACCCAATACTGTCAAAGTTGTTACCAGAGTCCTGAATTTAGAACATGAGTTCACTGAGTGAGTCCCAGTGAGCATTGATGCTTTGACAATTTATATGAAAGAGGGAGAAAGTATTCTTCGAGTTACTTTGTGGAGAGCGAAGGTCATCAGGTGAGTAATATGCACACTCCCCTCGGATGTGTTGAAATGCGGTATCGTTCTCGTCTCCCAAGGCAGGTATCCTACCGATGTACCGGCTGATAAAATCCTATTCTGCTTTGTCGGGATCTCTACCAACGTTATGCTACCCGCCATTATCAGAACCCTACCCCGTCTCACAGTGACGGAAATTGACTTGCACTATATAGCAGAGATAAAATTGATACAAATAAAAGGTGCTATTTCAAATGCGAATCTTGATAACTTCTGTTTAGTGCTGGTCTGACACAATGTTAATAAAATAGCAAACATGTGGCATGGCCGACGGTATTCAGTACAGTGGTCTTATTGTACTTTGTTTATTGTGATGGCGGGCGTGTGGAGAAAGAAAACAGCCCAACAGGCGCCATTTGTGAACACCCAGGAGCCAGTACTATAAAACCCCTACAACTGCACGCTTCAGAACTGCATCTTCTACCTGTTAACACAATTGACTTAAACAAATCAATATCATTTCAAACGATATGCAATTTGTCAATTGCCAAATCGCCACAACTGAGAATATGCTTCAACCTTTCTAAAGTCAAACCTAAAAAAATACAATTCCAGAAAATACAACTGCAAAAGCTCCAAAGCACTGGCCTCTGGTTGTCAAGCTTCATTATCGCCTCCCCCTTTAAACACAAGCGCAGACAGATATATCTGCGAGTGCGTGTTTGTTTGTTAACCTGTGCGTGGGGCACCACCCCCCCCCCCCCCAACCTCTATCAGGAAATTCCCCTGACCCGAAACAAAGGTCGAAAGTTAAGGGCTGGTAAGGAGAAAAAAGGGGTGGCTCAGGCGTTATGTGTGTATGTGCGTGCGTGCGTGCGTGCGTGCGTGCGTGCGTGCGTGCGTGCGTGCGTGCGTGCGTGCGTGCGTGCGTGCGTGCGTGCCGTGCGTGCGTGCGTGCGTGCGTGCGTGCGTGCGTGCGTGCGCGCGTGCGTGTTTGAGTTTAAAAATTCACACTGACACAGACATTTCTTACTGAAACGTTTTTTTCTTTTAATATGCCGCCGTAAAATTGTTTCCATTTACTGAACCCTGATGGGTTTCAAACATGACAAAAAATACACAAAACTGACTTAAACTAAGTGATGAGCTTAGGAACTGGTTAAACTGACTGGCAATAATTGATGTTATTCATTGATGGGCTCTAATTTAGTCCTTACAAGGATGTTGCGCAAGCTTTTGTTTTTCTTATAGGCGATAACAGGTCGAAGATTCAAAGGTTTATTTAATTTTGCATTGGTTAAACTGAACTCATCTTTTAACATTTTTGCTATTTCGATATTCATTCTGCTGTATTTTAAAGTGAAAGGAATGATGGACCTCCTTTCGTATTCTCCAGCTGATATGTTCATACCAAATGGCCAGAGGGTTTGAAGCGTATTGATCCAAAAAGCTTCACGTTTTTTTTTCTAAATTCATCCGTTTCCTCTAATGTGTCTTTAATTGGTGGTTGTTCAATGGGATGGATTTCGAAATCGTTCAAAGAATGGACAGGAAGGATAAAATGTTGTGCTACTGGGGCATCAGCATTATGTTTTATATCATGTTTGTGTCTAGTAGCACGTTCTCGGAAAGGATTACACGTGATAAGGTAAATAATATTTGGTTAATCACAAAGGAGGGGGTAACGTATCTGATAATGAATTTTCGGTTGTCCGGAGGAATATTCCTCTTTCTGATCAGGCATAAAAGTATGAAATCTACAAAGAGGCTTTTTGCAATTAAATACCGCGCCACTACCATTCTGCAACGGTATGTTGTGTTCAAATTCCAGTGGTTCGAATCAGTAGTTTCAGCTGGACTTTCGAGCTTTTTCAGAGTTTGAGATTTCAGGCTGCGCAAAAAGCTCAGTGAGTACCTCTTCAATCTGAGGGCGTCAAATAGAGTAGAACAAGCCACATTGAAATTTACCTTATCAGTTGAATTGGGGTGGAAACGAATGAGCTGTGATTTGATGATACCTTTAAATGAATGTTGAGGATGAAATGATTTTGTGTGCAACAATTGATGTGAATCAGTTGGTTTAAAATATACTTGATAATCTAAATGACCGGACGCCTGAAATTGCTTGCCGTTATACACGGTCACATTGAGAAAATCAACAGAACTTTAACTGATAGTAGCTTTTAATTTAATGTTTGGATCATGATTGTTCAAAATATGTAAACATTCATTAAAATCTTCTTTTGAAAAAAAGATAATAAAAAAATAATAATAAAAATGTCATATAAATATCGAGATATACGAGAGGATGCTCTGCATATTTGCTTAAGGCATTTTCCTCCCATTCCGCTACATAAATGCTTGCAAAATAGGGACAGAATCTTTTGCCCATAGGACAACCCATTATTTGTAGAAAATATTCTCCATTGAATGGAAAGTCATTACCTTTTAAGCTCAGCTCTAAAAGATCCAAAATTTGTTCATCCGGGCGTTTTGCATCTCAATAATTTTCAAAATGCATTTTTAACAGATTTAACACCTTTATCAATATCAATGTTTGTATACATACTGTCGATATCCAATGTAGCCAGAATTGCATTTTTCGATATTTTCAGTTTCGAAATTTTTGACAGGAAAACCTGTGTATTTTTTAGATAGCTCGGATGTCTGTTTGCTATTGGTTTCAGATGATAATCAGTTAGTTCCGGGATCGCATAAGATTCAGAATTACAATCTGATACAATTGTTGGCCTCCCGGGTGGAGTTACGTCATCCGTCCATGAAGAACGGTCCCTGTGAATCTTTGGTACGATGTACAATTGTCCTGCTTGAGCACTGAGCTTGGCTGTTAAATATTTCAATTGTTTTTTGGTTATGTGGCCTTCGTCGAGGAGGAATTTTAAGATCTTATTGAATTTTTCGACATTACTAGGCCAAAATAAGTGAATATATTTTCTTATAATGTTTAGTATTACTGAGTTGTCTCGTGGCTTTCTTTATATAACTATCCTGAGATAAAACAACTACCGACCCACCTTTGTCGGCTGGTTTAATTACTAATTTCTTATTTTTTCGAAGTTTCGTGAGGGATCTCCGTTCACCAGCTGTTAAATTGTCTTTATCGGAGATTATGTTTATGCTGAACACCTTTTTGATGATTCGTTTACTAGCCTCAATAATTTCGGGATCTACTTCACTATCTGGAGGTGACCAACCAGATGATTCTGTAAAAGGAAGTTTCCGACCGCTGGAGTTTCAAAAGCGGTCTGCTAATTTCATTTGCCTAAGAAAATTACAGTTATGTGATGGTATATTTGTTTGACTACCAGTTTTAGGCTTAGGTTAAGTTAAGTCTCTTGGGTTGTTAGGTCATTGGTGCCAGACAGGTTAATATTTTTGAGGACTGGACTGGCCCCTGTGCCCTTTAAACATAGAGCGAAAATGATTGAATTTGGCGCCTGGGTAATACTCCACCTGGATGTCCGGATGGGGATTTCGATCAATGCGTCCTAAATTTGAACTGCCAATCATAAGGATGTTTTTACAAACATCGGGGAGGC
Organism: Pictodentalium vernedei; assembly: GCA_031216915.1. Taxonomy (NCBI): domain Eukaryota; kingdom Metazoa; phylum Mollusca; class Scaphopoda; order Dentaliida; family Dentaliidae; genus Pictodentalium; species Pictodentalium vernedei. Next base: position 472,660,257 of record CM062291.1, read on the forward strand.
ACCATTTTTTTGTCAGAATCAACTCCGCTCTTTTGCCGAAACTGGGAGAATTTAGAATCAAATGAGCGGCCAGAGTTCCGGCTCGGTGATTTGACTTTCTCTGAGTACGATATACCTGGTTGAACCACACCAGAAACGGGAGAACGAGGAGAAGAAACAGAAGCTGGAGAGCAAACAGAATGAGACGCAGACGAAGCAGGAGGAGGTCTAGTGAGAGCACTTGGAGATCGGGAGAAGAAAGGCTGTGGAGGAGTAGGAGGTAGAGGGGCAAGACCAGGCGAGACAGCGTTATTCAATTTGAAAGCATCTTCAGTCACAATATGGACCGGATATGTTTGCAAATTGAGGCGCTTACTCTGAGAGAAAGCAGGAGATGTAGAAGGAAAAGAAGAGGGAGAAGTACTTTGCCTTGATCTTTTCTTATTATGCTTTTCGCGTTGGGGTTGGGGGACAACACGGGCCGGAGTTTGCTTACTCCCTCCTGTATTGTTCCTTACTCCAGACGCTGGGCGAAGTTCCGAAATATAACACTCATAGGCCGTAATCGTCTTATCTGTCAACTTATTTTTAAAGTTTTTTTTTTTTAGTCCAGATCAAGGCACGCGCCGAAGCGCTGCTGAAGTCTATTTTTACGAGTTCAGGAGGTGGCTGCATAGCTATCTTAGACTTCAACTGGTTTAAATTTATCTTGTAATGCTCTATTAAAGCATTTAACGTTTGGTTGGCCCATCCATTTTGTTTTGGGGAATATATGAACTCTGGTACTCGCCTGTGTGTGTTTGAGGTTAAAAATCCGCACTGGCACAGACATTTTCTACTGAAACGTTTTGTTATTTTAATATACCGCCGAAAAATTGTTTTCGTTTACTGAACCCTGATGGGTTTCAAACATGACACAAAATACACAAAACTGATTTAAACTAAGTGATGAGCTTAGGAACTGGTTTAAGTGACTGGCAATAATTGATGTTATTCATTGATGGGCTCTAATTTAGTCCTTACAAGGATGTTACGCAAGCTTTTGTTTTTCTTATAGGCGATGACAGGTCGAAGATTTAAAGGTTCATTTAATTTTGCATTGGTTAAATTGAATTCATCTTTTAATATTTTTGCTCTTTGGATATTCAGTCTGTTGTAAGTTAAAGTGAAAAGAATGATGGACTTCCTTTCGCATTCTCCCTCTGGTATGTTCATACCAAATAGCCAGAGGGGTTGAAGCGTATTGATTCAAAAAGCTTCACGTATTGATCCAAAAAACTCTTTTTCTAAATTTCTAAATTCGTCAGTTTCTTCTAATGTGTCTTTAAGTGATGGTTGTTCATTTGGATGGATTTCGAAATCGTCCAAAGAATGGCCAGGAAAGTTAAAATGTTGTGCTACTGGGGCATCAGCATTATGTTTTATATCCTGTTTGTGTCTAGTAGCACGTTCTAGGAAAGGATTTTGACACTGACCAACACTCTGCTTTTGACAGCGTTTACAAGTGATAAGGTAAATAACATTTGGTGAATCACAATGAAGGGGTTACGAATCTGATAATGATTTTTCGTTTGTTCGGAGGAAAAATCCTCTTTCTGATCAGGCATAAAACTATGCAATCTATAACGAGGCTTTTTGCATTTAAATACCGCGCCACTACCATTCTGCAACGGTCTGTTATGTTCAATTCTCTGTGGTTCGAAATCTGTAGTTTCTGATGGACTTTCGAGCTTTTTCAGAATTTGAGATTTCAAGCTACGCAAGAAGCTCAGTGAGTCACCCCGTCGATCTGAGGGCGCCAAATAGAGTAGAACAAGCCTCATTGAAATTTACCTTATCACTTGAATTGTGATCGAAACGAATGAGCTGTGACTTGATTTTACCTTTAAATTTTTGTTGAGGGTGAAATGTTTTTGGTGTGCAACAATTGATGTGAATTAGTTGGTTTAAAATATAAATGAAAGTATCCTTGAAACTGCTTGACTTTATACACGGTCACATCGAAAGAATCAGCAGAATTTTCACTGATATTAGCTTTTAATTTCATGTTTGGATCCTGATTGTTTAAAATTTTTATAAATTCATCAAACTCTTCTTTTGAATGTTCCCAAATAATAAAAATGTCATCTAAATATTGAGATATACGAGAAGATGCTTTGCACATTTGCTTAAGGCATTTTCCTTCCACTCTGCTACATAAATGCTTGTAAAATTAGGACTGAGTCTTTTGACCATTGTTGTGCGTGCGTGCGTGCGTGCGTGCGTGCGTGCGTGCGTGCGTGCGTGCGTGCGTGCGTGCGTGCGTATTGAACGCCATTACCAGGTGCAAACAAGATGGTAGATGTGTGGTTTCTAAAAGGGTATACAGATCCTGCAATTTAGATCGGGGAGAGGAGGGAGAAACTCGAAATAGTATATGTATAGTTATTCAACATGCGAGAAAATTATTAATCGGAGCTTTTAAAATAGCAATTAACGTTACAAATAAATTGGGAGATACCGATACATTAGTCACAAATCGTAGGTAACACTGCGCACAATGCACCATATTTACATTTTCTTCACTTTAGAAATTATTGGCAGGTATGTATATGTTCGACAAATATGGCAAGACATCGACGGCGCATGGACTTGATAAGTCACCCTGTGGTATTGCGTTCCACTCCTGCCTTAGAACATTACGTAAATCGTCTAACGTCTGAAGATCACGAAGTCGTACCCGAGGGTCCAGTTGATTCCAAAGATGCTCGATTGGTGGCAAATCTGGCGAACGTGGAGCCAGGGAAGACGTTCGATGTTCTGCTTCTCAAGAAAGTCACGACGGAAACGCACCACGTGACATCGGGCATTGTCTTGCTGTAATAATCGCAATCCGACGTTAGCGTTGAGCAACAGGACAACAACAGCATTAAGAATTTCGTCTGATTACCATCGATTAAGATCAACTTCGTTCAATGGTGCAAGGATATTCCTGCCCAAACCATTGCGCTACCCCCACTGAAACGGTCGCATTCCCACACGCAAGCATCAGAAAACCGTCCGCCTCGTCGGCGATACACTCTTGCCCTACCATTAGAGCGTCATAGACAAACTTGTGATTTATCACTAAAAAGAACTGTGCTCCAAAGCTGTGAGACGGTAAATAGTGGCCGCAGTGACTCTGAACTCAGCAGCGAGCTCGGCTGGAGGTATCCCAGCCTCATGCATACCAATGATTTTCGGTTAACCTTGGCATTTTTTAAAATATTGGAAGACCAACGTGTTTTCTCAATAACCCAGGCTCTCAAGCACAACAATACACAAAGGAAATCGCCGGTCACCCATTCATTTTGACTTTCTCGGTATGAACGTGCTATTTTGAAATCCGAAACAAAATTGAATACGTTTGGGTGGACAACAACAACATATCAGTAAATTCTTTGCACGACTTCTTGTCCACAAACATGTAACATTAGAACTATTATATTTCATCCTTTATGCTATCTTTTCACATTTGTTTCTATTATACTTTCCTTTTTGACTCAGTATATATTCCTATAGACATGTTTACGTCAGAGTGCCGTCGGCCCATGGCACACTGGCGTAAAAATGTCTATAGGCCGAATTTTACGGAATTGGCTAGGAATCTCCATTACGGAATGCCTTGTGTATATAGAGGGAAAATCTGATGGAATATTTTGAAGGCTTGAGCGAAGGTATAGCTAGGAAGTAGTGATACAAGTCAATATTAATGGATGGTAGTTTAGTCAATAGTATTGGTACAAGGCTGCAATGGAACAAGATTGTTGTAGAAGCTAATGATAGGACAGATAGACCATAGACCTGTAGTGGCCTTGGAGCTTTGGCCACAAGATGGAAACGGAATCCAGGTTTCTACAACAGGTATCCTCCAACAATACCAGTCCATAGGTATCCTCAATTTAGTATCCTCAAAAGGTATCCTCAACTGATACGTAGCCATGCCATAGGTATCCTCAAATACTGAAATGAGGCTTAGAGTCGTAGTAAATTATACCTCATTGAGGGATTTTTAATGGTCCTCATAACCTCAAAATTCAATGAGGCTATGAGGGATAAAAAATGAGGACTCATTGAAGGCTTTTACATAGCCCTCATGGCCTCATACGACAAAAAAGGGATTCTCCAAAAGGTATCCTCGATAGGTATCCTCGAATAATACAATACCAGGCCATAAGTTCCTCAAATACTGAAATGAGGCTAAGAGTCATAGTAAATTATACCTCATTGAGGGATCTTTAATGGTCCACATAACCTCAAAATTCAATGAGACTATGAGGCATAATAAATGAGGACCCATTGAGGGCTTTTACATAGCCCTCATGGCCTCATACGACAAAAAAGGGATTCTCCAAAAGGTATCCTCGATAGGTATCCTCGAATAAAACAATACCAGGCCCCAAGTATCTCAAATACTGAAATGAGGCTAAGAGTCGTAGTAAATTATACCTCATTGAGGGATTTTTAATGGTCCTCATAACCTCAAAATTCAATGAGGCTATGAGACATAATATATGAGGCCTCATTGAGGGCTTTTACATAGCCCTCATGGCCTCATACGACAAAAATATTTCACAGTAAGTGATTCCATGGGATATGGCCATTGGATATAGAGGTGATGAGAATCGGATAGAACTTCACTGTAATAAGGGGAGATAACTCGGTATAGAGATTATGGGAAATCAAGCAATTTGATTGGTCATAAATGATCTAGATATATGAAACAACAAGAGTTCTTGGAATAGGGTCAGAACTAACAAGAATAGACCAGAAATTGCTAAATATAGTAATAATAAATAAAGCTGTTCCAACTAATAGGCTCTTCTACGCTACTGGAGTATACTCCAGAATAAAGGAACATGGCCGGGTAGACGAAAACTGTTGCATATATAGAAAGAAGCAGAAAATTTTGAAAGAATTCGAAATAGTAAAAGTTGGGTGGATTTCGGTGATTTGGAGGGATTGTCGGGTTGTTTGTGGTAATTAGATTTACTTTTCTACAATCGAACATACCCTCCGAACATAACCCGTCCTATTGCAGAAAAATTGGGTAACATAGCAATCACGTGCTACCATAGAAACCAAGATGGCGGCCTCCAGTATACAAAATGGACGACGGAAACACATATCACCTAAACAACACGCGCTGCGCATGCGCACTCACACCACGTATCACCATGGAGATGACGTCACAACATGGCCGCTCACGCGGGTTACCATGACAACACAACATGGCGCCACTACGTCACGTGACATGACGTCACTTCCGGTGTCCGGCACCAGGGTCCGGCAACCTAAGGGTGAAAGGTACGAGACATACTACTGGCGTATGAATGAAGAATATTTTTTTAAATGTCTTTTAGTCAAATGATAATCTGCACTGTTAAGATGAAATATGTTTCCCGACCCTTGTGGTCATTACAGTAATTCTTTTTCCAGAAGCCAAGATTGCCAAAAATGAAGCCAATATGTTTGTGTTTCTTAATATGTTTATTGAGGTGTCTGCTACTTTTGTATTTATCGATCAGAATGTTTGGAGGATTTATATAGGGTTAGCAAAGATTTGATTCCTGGAGCAGTTCACAACGGATTAACTAACCATTGTTTAGCCCACGATTCGTTTGTCTCGTGATCCGCTGCTAAGTGTGCATACTCAGCAATGCAGAACAGTCAAATATTGCATTATTTAGTATGCACACTTAGCAGTCGCCGTGGACTCGTTGTAATACACACGTGGGCAGTGATGTCCACTCATGCGTTTACCAGGCAATAAAAATCATCATCCGCAAAATTTTAATTAATGAAGCAACGGGTTGTACCTGAAGCTTCATTATTTAAATTTTTGATCATTTTTCCTATAGTTAGTGTTTGGCATCAACTACTATTGTATCCGTGGAAATATTGCCCATCCGTGGAAAGTAAGCAGTACTCAGTAGCTATACTGCATTTGTTTCAAATTATAATACTCTTTGATGTTTAATATATTTGTGACAGGCTGGGTCCAAAGTACTCAGTACTCGTAGTACTCACGTACCACATTTTTGCCAAAGTACTCAATACTCGCCTCAGCCCTGATTTGTGTATGTGTGTGGACGGTTGGAGGGTGAAAGAGAGCTGTAAATTATTTCAAATGTAGAGTCGTGCAAATAAAAAGCAAAGAAACATTTTATCTGATGGACAGACATACAGACATGCAGTAACACATTTGGGAAGCCTACATAAAAGTAGTGACTAGCTTACAATGAAAAATATACAGAGAAGAGCCAGGGCAATGTTGTCAAACAGAATACAGAAGGCCCCAGAGGGTCTGAGGGCGTACACCTGACATGGTAGCCTAAATATCGACCCAGGGAATTTATTGGAACAAGTTGCATTTGCCCCTCATAAGAAAAGCTTACACAAAATATCCAAAGATTCTGCCCGATGGATCTAAAAAAAGGGATTTTTAAAGAATATACCTGATATTGAACTAAGTTATAATTTGGGCTCCCACAGGGCGCCCAAATATGAACCTAGGGACTTGGCTTGAACAAACTTGAATCTGACCCCTCTAAGGATGCTGCATTCCAAATATCAAAAGATTCTGAAGGGTGACCAAGAAGATTTTTAAAGAATATTCCTCATATTGCACTAATTTAATCATAGAGAGCCCAAATATGGACCCAGGGATTTGATATAAAACAAACCTGTGAATGAATCTTCCAAAGATGTTATATGCGAAATATGAAAGTCTTTGGAGCAGTGGTATGGGAGACGAAGATTCTTTAATGTTTTCCCATTACTCACATTGCTAAAAAATGATGACTCAGCATTTGTTCAAAATCCTGGAAACTGTCCTATGATAAAACCGATGTCAATTTTGTTTGGTCCATTCCTTTCTGCTGTTCCAAAAGAAGCTTCAGACCACATAGAACTTCTCTGTGCCATGTAGTTTTGAAGATATGGGCGTTTTAATTTTTTTTCTATATTTAGATCCTGCAGTTCTCTTAGGGCGACGGGAATTTTTTTTTTGCATAAATGAGGTACTTTTGACCCAATAAGCCCATCATATCAAATTTGCTTCAAATCGGCCTCTCAATTCGGAAAATAGAAATTTTGGTACAATTCGGGCACCCTCAGGAAGCCGAAATATAAACCTAGGGACTTGGCTTTAACAAACTTATATCTCACCTCCCTAAAGATACTGATTATCAAATATCAAAACATTCTGACTGGTGGATGTGAAGAAGGAGGAGAAGAAAAATGAGGGTTTAGTGAAGTCGTTTTTGTTGCGTGTCGAAGATAATCAAGCCTTTATTTGTCTTTTTACAACTATCAGGATACTAAAATGCACAAGTTATTCTTAACCTTCATGTGTTAGGAGAAAGGAAGTAGTTTTTTTTAGGAACCATCTTCAGTTTAACTGTATTGATTGTGTTTACTATGAATCTTGTGGTTGCGAGCAAAAAAAGAGTTCAATTACCAAAGTAATTACCAAAGTGCACAAAAATGTTAATTATTCAAGTCGATCACATTTGCATTCTATTAGTGATTAGTCTCTTTATTACCTGAACAAATGCCTTTAATTGCACCAACTACCAAGAATCAGTCGCCTCCTGCAGACAAGGGTGTTTCGAATAGTGAGCTGAAACGTGTGATGACCACCTTGATTCAGGACATAGATAAAAAGTTCACTCAGAGTTTTGAAACTTTACGAAATGATACTGTGGAGATGAGGAGAGATATTTTTAATATTTCCAAAACCGTCGATGATCTGAAAAATGAATAAATTGACATTACATGGGCCGTTGAGTTCAATGCCGATTTCAAAACGCAAACTGACGCTGGCCTACAAGAGCTCAACGAAAAGCTACTGACACAAGAAATCCACGACAGGAAATATAATGTTCTATTATATGGGGTTGCCGAAGAGGGTAACCACGACACGTACTCTGTAGCGAAGAAATTTCTGCAACAGGATTTGTCTCTGGGTGAAACTGCAACCAGTGGTGTAATTTCTAGGGCTGTGAATATTCATAGGATCCCATCTTCAAACCCTTTAGGATCGCCGCCGCCACCTCTCAAACCTATTATTGTGAGACTGGGTAATGACAATGATAAACTGTTACTCCTGAAAGCCTCATTTAAACTTGCACATACAGACAAGAGCATTAGAACTGATCTCCCTCCTCCATTGAAACGTGAGCGTGGTAGACTGGCAGCTATAGCCTATAAACTAAGATCAGAAAGTGGAAAAGAACCAGAGTGATGGGGACAAAAATAATCTTCGAGGTATGGAATTCTGTGTCTTCAAAATGGGATATTTTCAACGAGACCACATGAGAAGCAGAGACGCCAAGAAAACACCCTCAAATAACTTTGCTTTGCATTAGGCATCCTCCTTAATTACCTGACGCCGGTCTCGACGTTAACTGTACTTCCTATTACCCAGCTACCAGTCCATCTGTTACTTGTTAAGTTGGTTCGCCTCGTTAAGAACTAAATCATGATAGATGATACACCTTAGCTGACAACCCCCCCCCCTCCCCCTCCCAAGTCACCGTACCATTCTCCTGACTGTAACTGTCATTGGAAATAAGCGGTTGAGATCTCCTAGTATAGTGTAATTATGCTTCTCACCACGTCGGCCAATGTGATAAATGTAACTTTATATTAAGTGGGTTCACCTCGCTAAGAACATAATCATGAAAGATGAAAGAGCCTTTCCGACATCTCTCCCCATCCACCCTACGATTCATTAGAAAGCATTGGTTGCACCGGGATGCCTCATCCACTTGTTTGAAAATGCCATTGCAAATGGGTGGATGAGGTTTCTTTGTGTCATTAATGATTTCACCAATATTCAACTTTCAAGTACCTTCTATTTTGTTTCATGATGAATTGCTCCTCAACCTTTACACCAGTTATTTTTGCCCAAGCTGTCTCAGATGGGTGTACTATATAATCTTGATATTTATCACCACAATATGCCTTCTCTTAACGCGGCCTCGGACACATCTAGCTAATTCTCCTGCAACTGACCTCATCAGCCTATTTCACGGGAGTATCCGCCCCCACACCCTACGCTCTCATCCTCGAATTGTTGTATATGTTTCATTTGTACTTGGGTATACATATATGTGTGTGTGAGTGTTTCCTTGCGTAATTATGGATTCCACCTATATTCAACCTTCTAGGGCCTTCTACTCTGTTTCATGATGTTTTGTCCCACCACCTTTACACCAGTAAACCTTTTCCAAGCTGTAACAGGTAGGTGAACTATTTATTTAATCTGGATGTTTTAACACCACAATATGCCTTCTCTTAACGCGACACATTACATTGAGTTAATTCTCCTGCAGCTGGCCTCAACTTGCCTACTTCACAGGAGCCCCCCCCCCCCCCCCCCCGACTCTCTCATCCTCGAACTGTTATATATGTTTTATTTCTACTTGTGTATACATTTATATGAGTGTACCTGTATATGCTTGCCAATGATGTCGACCCTTACTAATGTCGGTCCTTGCAATATTTGTAGAAAGGTGTACTATACATTATTGCTCTGTAATTATACCCCTCAGTATTTGATATAAATCGCTCCCTTCCCTCAACACAATATGACATTCTTCTCCGGTTTCTGAGTTAACTGTACGTCGCCCGTTCTCTTATCCACAACCCCCAGTAAATGTCTCCGCACCAGTATGCGCTATAAGTCGATCCTGATACTGACTAGGATAATAATTATGCCTATAACTGTATTTTGTTACATTACGTATTAACCTGATCGCATTCTTCGTTTTTACTGCATCCCACCCCACTGGCCAACGTGATAAAGGCAACTACATGTTTAAATCAGGAGTGATGATACAACCTATCCTACAGCCACCTTACCCCTAACCGCACCACCATTCCCCTGATTTTTAACTGTCATTGCAAATAACTGGACGAGATCCTCTAGTGTGATTAGGCTTCCGACATTGCTGGCCAATGTGATAAATGTAAATACATATTAAGTATAAGTTTGCTAATAACAAAATAAAGAAATTCAAAATGACCTTACCAGCAGACTCCCACTCCGCTACCCTATCATTTCTCGGACAGCAACCGCCATAGTAAATAAGTGGACGTGTTTTTTCTTGTGTAATTGTGGATAACTTTCAATAGCCTTCTTTCCTGTTTCATCATGTATTGCTCCTGAACCTTTACACCAGTAAACATTGTCCTAGCTCTATCAGGGGCCAAAACTATCAACCAATGTACAGCTGTAAAGTGTGTCTAAATACAACTGTGTCCGCAACAGAAAACTATCATCGGGATTTAATAATGTCGAAATTACAGATGTGAGCGATAACTTGTGACCGCGTTCACATGTTACAGTTGTGTATTTCGTCAAAACTATCAATCTTCACAGCTGTACTACAACAGTAAAAATTCACTATTTTTACTGATGTTATTTCACAAGTAACACACTGTTTGTATTTTGCTTGCGAGCTGTAGAACCTCGTGCAAGATTACTTTCCTATACCAAGATGGCGTACTCTTCAGATGAAGAAATCGATGCGCTGATTTTGACTAGAAGTTCCAGACAACCAGGAACTTGGCGGGACAGAAGGTTTGAATTCCAATGAGACAGGGATTTTAGAGAGGGTTATCGGGTTCCACGGGCCATTGTGGACTTGTTAGAGTCGAATATAGGTCATCATTTAGAGGCCCGAACACTACGGAGTAACCCGTTGAGTGCGCGACAAAAGATTCTTGTATTCTTACATTTTCTAGGCACCAACGGGTTCTATCATATGGTGCAAGACTGCCACGGGATAGGATACGACACGGTCAAGAGGATTGTACACTCTGTGGCTCCACTGATTTTGTCTCTTGTACCTGAATTCATACACTGGCCAGACAACTGCTACCAAGTAGCTGACGTATTCCGCGCTCGTAGTGGAATGCCTAGTGTTTGTGGAGCGGTGGATGGGTCTCATGTGCGTGTGATACCACCAGCGGTAGGCGAAAACAGTTACGTTAATCGCCACCATGCACACAGTCTGAATATGGCTATTCTTTGCGATCCGGACTTATATGTTTATTTTGTATGTTCCAAAGCGCCGGGTAGCTGGCATGATTCCCGTGTGGTTCGTGAGTCCGACGTATGGGACGCATTTGAGGTACAGGGTCGACGGCCTTTCCCCGGTGCCATAATTCTGGGAGATAGCGCCTATGCATGTAATGACTGGCTCATTACTCCATATTCAGAAGGCGTGGTTGGAGCCCAATCTCGATTCAACAAAGCTCACAAGATTGGACAAAGCGTGGTAGAACGGTGTTTTGGTGTTATGAAGAATAGATTTTATGCATTGCGTACTATTTTGAGGGTTAAGAAAATGGAAATGGCCGGTGAACTGTGTCAATGTGCATGTGTACTGCATAATCTTTGTCTCAGAAATGGAGATGATGGTTCGGATTTTTGGGAGAGTGGACCTGAACAAGCTAATGAAAGAAATTATATTAACAACCAAAATAATAGGCAGTTTGTGAGAAGAGAGCAGCTACTGCAGAATTTGGTTTGAGAAACTGCTTTTTTCAAAGAATGACTGATATACACACTGTTATTTTTTCGCACATAAATCGTTTCTCCATACCTCTTGAGCTTCTGTACTCATACTCCCTCGCCCCGCCCCTATCCACATTCTCACTCTGTAAACGGTTATAATGGGTTTGAACATTCGAATCAATTTGACTAGATCTATGTAGTTTCGAAGGACACTGGCCCAAGTTGCATGTATGTCAGTTTTCTTTGAGCTTCAGATACATGTGATGTCGCACTGCTGTTGTTCGAATCCATAGAGATGTAGTCGAATCGATTGGGATTTAATCTGAAAAACTCCATACAGGGTGCTGCTGGTGAACTTGGTACCACGACAGTTACTTCATCCACAGCAGTACCCGACTCCTTGTTAGTAGAAGAATCGAAATTAACAGGAGCGTCTCTTAGGGGTTTCAGGACCGCAGATTCCCGACCGAGAACCTTTAGGATAAGATTGTCCACATCTGTGAGCTTTGATTCACTTCCACCAGCCGCTCCTGTCTTCTTGCTTTCAGAAAACCGCTTCATCGTGGCTCGACGGAGATTTGGCCAAATTGTATCCCGCAAAGTCTTAAAACCGTCTTCCTTAGCACCAGCAGCCTGTACTTTTCGCAAAATGCTATTCCATGCTTGAACTTTTGCTGATTTGGTGATCTGCGTTGAAAATTTCCCGAAAATTAAATCCTTATTCTCTTTCACGGCTTCAACAAAAACTTGCTTTTGTACTCTGTCCAACATTTTGACGATGTGACGATATCTCTGACAAACTGTGTTCGAAACGGTCACGGTTCAAACAAATTCTTCTACCAACAGCATTAAAACACTAGCGTGACAACCTAATTGACCATTGAACACTAACTATTAATTGACTTGTGAGTGTGCGTGTGATTACCAGAACCCCGATGAACCGAAATTATGAATCTCTTGTGATCCGACCCCACTCTTGTTATTACAAGACTTGTTAAGTTATACTGTTGTAAGAAAACTGCTGTACTATGAAACAGACAGAGATTAGTATCACAAGCTTGTGATAACCACTGATTTTACTGCTGTAGTCGGATACAGCTGTAACAGGAATGATAGTTTTGGCCCCTGGTAGGTGTACTTTACAATTTTGTTGTTTATCACCACAATATGCTTTCTCCTGACGTTGCCTCAATCACGACTTATTATTCCCTCTGCAACTGGTCGCATCAGCTTATTTCATCTGCCCCCCCCCCCCCCCCACCCCTCTCAACAATTCTCCCAACCTCTATCCGTTATAAATGTTTTGCTGGTATTTTTGTGTATCAAAATCACAATACAACTAGTTATTCCTTCCGCAACTGGCCCTATCAGCTTATCTCACCGGAGCCCACCCCCCCCTCCCCTCTCAACACTTTTCCAAAATTCCTTCTGCAACTGGCCCTATCAGCTTATCTCACCGGAGCCCACCCCCCCCCCTCCCCTCTCAACACTTTTCCAAACCTCTAGTTGTTATAAATGTTTTGCTGGTATTTGTGTGTATCAAAATGTGTATGTGTGTACCTATATAATATGTATAGCATTAATGTCGACCCTTAGTGATGTTGATTGTTTCAATATCTGTAGAAATGTCTACCATACATAATCAACTGTAACCATATCCCTCAGTTGTTTTTTTTATATAAATCACCCCATTCCTTCAACACAATATACTTTTCTTTCAATGTTGGATTGAAGCATATTAAGTTAAACTTCCTGGAAATGCCCCCCTCCCCTTCCCCTCCCGGATTATAATACAGTGCACTTCCTCATCCTACATTTTCTGACCATTGGGCTGTGATGTATGTTCTATATGTCTATCTGCATCTATATGTGTGCGTTTGCATATATATACACGACTGATGTCGATCAGTACTGATGATCGCCCTTGATATAATAATAAATTAATTTGTTAATTGATTGGCTGTTTGATTGATTAACTAATTGATTGGGTCATTGTTTGACCGATTAATTGATTGATTGGCTGATAAAAATCTATGTTTCCAAGAATACACCTGTATTCTACTGTATGACAACCAGCTCCTCTCCACAAGTTCAATCTGTATTGGATAACCACTAGGTGTGGTTTACTGATTAAACTGTGGATAACACACCTTGTACCCACTCCTCTCCCTGCATGTAGGTTAAAACTTTCATTATACTAAATGGGAGTGTGGGTTACTGACTTTAATGCGGATGATACAGCCTGCAGCCTACTCTCCGAAAGTTACGATTCTGGTTGGATAATATATATCCCTAGGTTGAAACTTTCATTATACTAAATAGGAGTGTGGGTTACTGACTTTAATGCGGATGACACAGCGTACAGCCTACTCTCCTTCTAAGGCAGCTGTAGTCTGTCAAATTTAGTGTAAAGGTATTGGTTGAATAATATATATAGATGTGGTGTGCTGATGTTAGTGTGTTTGGTATAATATGTTGATGTCAACACACAGGCGGGATATATGATATATTTGTTGATAGACATACATATTTAATCCATCTCCAATCGTATCTCTCCCATTATGATCCAATTGCCATGCACCCACCATTCACCATTCCCTAGGCTATAATTGCAGTCAACATTTCTGAGGATGTGGTTGGCTGTTGTAGTTTATATTACATAAAATTTAAACTTCCATCTGGTATTTGATGAAAGTTACTCATTCTTTAATTTAGAATTATGACAGCAAATACAAAATATAAACCTACGGACATCATCTAGGTGCTCTAGTCAGGTCGACATATATACATTAGGAAATCTGCACCTGTACTCCCCAGTCTATCATATAACCTACAACCCACATTCCTCTAAGCAATCTGTTACATTTCACGACGCCTGTCGTTGTGTGATATGTACTTAGCACATTCCTTTGTCTAAAACTCCCAGTACACATATCATCTGTATGTGTTACAGGGGAATTCCGATAACTTTGTTCGAGGCAGTCCGACTTAGCTGTTCTAAGCATGTTCTCTTGCCCACAACCTTCAGTACAAATCTCACCAGTATGAGTTATAAATAGATCCTGATATTGATCAGGCCAATAGCCCCGAACATAGCGGTTGATGTGAGTGTGGTTAATATAAAAATGTTTACTTCATTGGCGTCAACCCACACGATATGATTGGTATATCTGTGGATAGACTCACACTGCTTTAGTCATCTCCAATTGTGGCCCTCCGACACTTTTCAGATACAATTGTTGGAACACAACTTTTAGCCTTCTCTCCTTTAAGGCTGAAAATATATTTGTATTATATACAGATTCCGTGTGTTGATGTAAGTAAGTGTATGTGAATGAGTGAGTGTGGTTAATATAAAAATGTTTACTTCATTGACGTCAACCCACAGGATATGATTTGTTATATCTGTGAATAGACTTACACTGCTTTAGTTCATCTCCAGTTGTAGCCCTCTGATACAATTACCCCACTCCCCAGGTTAAAACCCATACAACTGCCTATAGAATAAAAATTGTACCATGATTTGTTGATCTAACTTCTCTCTTAATATATCTTCCAGTTGTAGATCTAACGTCTTTCGTCATTTTTCCAGATGGTCTCGAAACGTGCCCACGTTGCTCGCTTAAATGACCCCCATTTAAGCGAGCACTGTGTGCACGTTTCGTTTCGATGGGGGTTACGTGAGGTGGCTTTGCTGGGGTGTTTTGGAACTTATAGTTTTTTGGGTCTTTTTCACCTAATGAATCGCGACCTTACCACTGTAATTGTTATCGTTTCTATGCTACCTGTGTGTACAGTTACAGTTTGTATAGCTTCCATTAAATACACATTTTTACATATGTGCACTTAAAAAAATATAATAATAAAATAATCTTCAGATAGCCGTGGTGCCTAGTCCCACACCTAACAATCTCGGTCTATATAATCCTCAGATAGCCGTGGTGCCTAGTCCCACACCTAACAATCTCGGTCTATGAACATTATCGAGGCGGTCTGCTGCTGTGGTCGTGAATTACTACATATGTAACTTATGAGCTTCCAACAGGATATGTTCTACTTCAATTCTGACTGCTTCTCTATTCGCTCCCCCACCAGCGGACCCTGATATTGACCATACCTGGATGATTTATGTGCAACAAGTAATTCGGAACAACTTTGGGCTGTGTCCCTCAAGCTGTCTGCTTGTACCGTATTCATAATGTAGTTTTTACATCCGAATCACCCATTAGCCTTGACGACAATCTTGTGGTACTCTGTGAGTATAAAAAGATCTGCTCAAAAGAAATACCTATCCTCTGATCGATCAACGTAAGATAAATCTACAATTATTCATTTCATGCTGTATATATATATTATATCTTCTTTTGACATCAAAGTCCTATTTACACAGACAAACACCACCGGTCGTATCCACCTATACAGGAGCTTATTGTCAAAAAAAATCAATGTTGTTTTTGCATGGGAATCAAGTCACGGGATCATTTTATCTATTGTGGTATCCCAAATGGAGGGTAATATCGGTATCGACGGGCTCCGGACCAACCCTGAATATGATTTTATTAATCAGCTCAATGAATGTTTAGAAGCTAATACTGAAGAAAATGTATCACCCCTCAACCATCTGT
The DNA here is from genome assembly GCA_031216915.1 of Pictodentalium vernedei. Taxonomy (NCBI): domain Eukaryota; kingdom Metazoa; phylum Mollusca; class Scaphopoda; order Dentaliida; family Dentaliidae; genus Pictodentalium; species Pictodentalium vernedei. The sequence goes on from CM062291.1 coordinate 472,676,409, forward strand.
TATTTATTTATTTATTTATTTATTTATTTATTTATTTATTTATTTATTTATTGGTGCTTTACGCCACATCAGCAACTAAGGCTATATCGTGGCGATGAAAGTATGAAATGTTAAAAATGATCTTTATTTTCAACGCAAAAGTTAAAAAAGACATGACGACATATGAAAAACGTGGAGAACACCTGACAAGCGAACAATGAAAATAAAAAAGTGCAGTTCATCAAAACAGTTGTGAAAATCAACCCGTGAAACAGATATAAATGATAGATGAGAATTTAAAATAATAAAATCAGACTATTTAAAATTTATTAAAAAGGTTGATTTCCTTCAGGAACGACAAAACTTTATTAGAGTTTGTCTTGTAAAACAGGTCTCTAAGAGACGCAACATTAAAATACTGTCGTCTAACAAGATTAAAATCTATACAGTGCAAAAGAATGTGCTCCACTGTCAACACCTGCTGGCAGGGAACACACTCTGGTCGCATGTTACCCTCTAACAAAAAGGAATGTGTTATTCGTGTATGACCAACACGACATCGTGTCAGAATAACATGATCCTTTCTACAAAGGTAACTGGATGGGTAGTGATCAGCAATAGTGGGTCGGAAGCGATGGAGCTTGTTATTTGTCGCTTCATCCCATTCCGCGTGCCACATGGATTTGATGTAACTACTGATATGTGGTTTGAAGTCACTGAACGGAATCTTAAAATCAGTGAGAGGCTTGGATAAGGCCTGTTTTGCTGCACTGTCTGCCCTGGTGTTACCAGCGATACCTGCATGCCCGGGTAACCAGCAAAACACGATATCATATCGGTCAGGCACGAGAGTTGATAACTTCTCACGAAGTTCCAAAATGAGAGGGTTCTTCAACTTGGAGTTGAGCAAAGCAAGCAAAGAGGAAAGCGAGTCCGAAAAAATAATCGACTTCTTTTCCTGTACATTTTCGATATGTTCGAGTGCGAGTTGTAAAGCTTTAACTTCAGCTGTGAAAATATAATTTTGATTCGGTATTCTGATTGAAGTAACATGATCACCAGTGACAACAGCTGATGCTACTTTGTCACCATCTTTTGATCCGTCTGTATAGATCCTTGTATATGTACTATACTTTGACTTAATTTCAGAGTATTTCTGCTTAAACTGCAGAGAATTTGTTTCAGACTTTTTAGTAGATGCTAGGTCCAAAATAACTGTTGGCGTTTTAAGATGCCAAGGAAGAGTTTGTGGTTCACGGTTCTATTGTAACTGGTTCAATTTTGGCAGACTCCATATGAGGTTTAATTCTAATTCCCAATGGAGGGATATGTTTCTGATGACGGTTAAAAAATTCAGTATTTTGAGGTTCCGAGACATAATTGTATGCAGGGTTGGACGGATTAGAAAGAAGTTTTGAAACATATTGGAGTGAAAGTTTATTTCTGCGCTTCTCAAGAGAAGGCTCCTCTGCCTCAACCAACCTACCGGTGATGTTCTAAAAGCACCAAGACTGATTCTTATTCCACTATTATGAATGGCATCAAGAGATTTGAGATATGAATTTCTTGCTGAACCGTAAACCACACAGCCGTAATCTAATTTTGATCTGACAAGTGATCTATACAGTAATGTTTTTTGGTCAGCACCCCAATCAGTACTACCAATTACCTTCAAAATGTTCAGTGCTCTTTTACATTTAACTTTTAGTTGTTTTATGTGGGAAGTGAAATTCAGTTTGTTGTCAGACAACAAACCTAAGAATTTCACTTCCTTAACAACTTTAATAGGACTCCCATCAATTTTTAACTCCGGATCGAGGTGATGCTTCCGAAGCTTACAAAAATGAACACAATTAGTTTTCGTTTTTGAGAATTTGAAGCCATTTTCTGTAGCCCATTTCTGGATTCTGTTCAAACACAGCTGAAGTTTGCGCTCTATAGCATTCATGTTCTTGCTGCTATAGCAGATTAAAAAGTCATCTACATACAATGACGAGTCAACCATATTCTCAATTGCATCAATAATACTATTGATTTTCACTGAAAAAAGGGTAACAGATAAAATACTTCCTTGAGGAACCCCCAATTCCTGCCCGTGAGGATCAGTAAACGTTGACCCAACACGAACCTGAAATTGGCGGTCCCTCAAAAAGTTTTCAATAAAAAGAGGCATACGTCCCCTCAACCCCATGTTAAAAAGATCTTTTAAAATCCCATACGTCCACGTTGTGTCATATGCCTTTTCCAGGTCAAAGAAGATAGCGACCACATGTTCTTTTCTGGCAAAGGCATTTCCTATAAACGTTTCTAATCTAACCAAATGATCCACAGTACTTCTCTGGTTTCTGAAACCACACTGAACATCTGCAAGCAGATTGTTCGATTCCAGAAACCAGACAAGTCGTTCATTGATCACCCTCTCCATGGTTTTTCACAGACAACTTGTTAAGGCAATAGGCCTATAATTACTGGGGTTGATGTGATCTTTATCAGGCTTAGGAATAGGAATTATAGTAGCTTTTCGCCAGGAAGGTGGAAACTGGCCAGTCACCCATATGTCATTAAAAATAGATAGTAAAAGTGCAAGTGAAGTTTGGGGTAGATGTTTGAAAAGCTGATAGTGAATGTCATCAGGACCAGTGGCAGAATCCTTTGTTCTATGCATTACTTAACTCTTCCATAGAGAAAGGTTATTTTGGAACAACTTATTGGATGTAAATTTGATCTTTTGTTTTTCTTGTTGACTTTAAGTTTGAGGAATTCTGGGTTACTATTTTCAGACGACGAATGTTTCGAAAATGTAGAGGCCAACTTGTTTGAAATTTTTTGTTTTGATGTGATGAGTGTATTGTTATCTTGTAGGTGTTGTACAGCTGATTTTGTTTCTTTTCCTATAATTTTTTGGATCATTTTCCAAATTTTAGTGATGTGGGTATTTTGATTCAGTTTCGAAAGGTAAGTTTCCCATGAACTTTTCTTTTTTTGTTTTAAAAGTCGAATTGTTTTTGCCCGATTTATACGTAATCTATCCAAATTTTGTGTGGTTGGTGACTTATTAAATTCTCTCTCAAATTTCTTTCGGTCTTTAATAGCCTGTTTGCACTCAGTATCAAACCATGGTTTAGCGAAACGTTTTGGATTTGCCGAGGTTTTAGGAATGACTTGGCTTGCAATGTCAATCAATTCTGTAGTGAAATGTTCAGTCTGGTTAGTACTCTCCTGACATTTCTCCCGTGTGAGGCGTTCAGAACAAAGCGATGAGAAAGTGTCCCAGTCAGCTTTTTTAAAGTTCCGCTGGGGCACCCTCTCATCATCCGCCGGAACTACACTCTCCAGCACAATCGGAAAGTGATCACTCCCGCACAAGTCATCTTTTACCTTCCAAGAAAAATCAAGGAAGACAGAAGGGCATGCAATTGATAGATCAATTGAAGTGTAAGAACCAGATGCGGGGTGCAGGTAGGTATCTGACCCATCATTGAACAAGCACAAGTCATATTTTGTAATGAACTCTTCTACAGCTTTACCTTTTGCATCTTCTTGACTGCAGGAATTACCCCAAATAGGTCCATGAGCATTAAAATCACCCAACAATATATATGGAGTTGGGGGTTGTTGGACTAGTAACTCAAGATCATTCAGCTGTATCGTTTTACTTGGTGAAACATAAATAGAACATAATGTGATTGTCCTGTCTAAGGTTAGGCGTACCGCTACATGCTGTAAATTTGATTGCTCATATACAGAACTGTGAATATGTCGTTTGTAACCAAAACGGACGTTCCACGAATATGAAGATCAGTTTCATCTGCCCAGGTATTATACGATGTATAATGCTTAAAAGCCGAATGATCTAGAGTTCCAGGTTTCTTTAAAAGAGTTTCCTGCAGGCAGAAAGCTGCAGGTTTATATTTTTGGCTGAGAAGACCCAGTAGTTCATTAAAATTGGCTCTAAAACCTCGACATTTCCATTGCATTGTATTATATTGTTTTAAAATGTACTATCCATGTTTGGCTGGTGATTTAGATGGTGCACGTATAGGAGATATAGCCCCCGGTTTTCGTTTGGGTGACGATTTACGTGGGTACTTACCCTGAGAAGATTTCAGGGGTGGTTGACTGGAGAACGTGTAATCGATGAACTCATTGACCGACATCTCTACTATCCCGTCAAACATGTTGTTCGCCGTGACGACATTTTTCAAAAACTTTGGTGTTCGATTCGAAATGAATGTTTGTTGTTCTTTGTCTTTTTTCTTCCTTTCTTTTTCTCAACTTCGTCTCTGACTCTGACTTAGGTCTTGTTGTTGTGGTCTGTGGTTCTGATCTGGTTTTGGTTTGTTCGGTGCATTTCTCTGTTCTGGCCTAGTTTGTTGGTCTTTAGTTGGCTCTGGTTTAGGCGTTTCATTTGTTTGTTTTTGTTGTCCTATTTTATCAGTAATAATTGTAGAAGTTGTTTTTGTTGATTTGGGTTCGACGTTATTGGAGTGTTCTATAGTGAAGACTTGCAATAACGATGGAATGCTGTTGTCAAGCCAAGTCCATGGAGTCTGACATTCTACAGATTTGGTTTGTAATTTTTGCGATAATTTGGTAGCATTTGATGACGATGATGAATTCATGCCAGGCATTAACGATACAATTTCTCGGTCCTCTTTAAAACAAAGTTGTCTTTCATACTTAATGTTTTGTATTTGTTTTTCTTTCCTCCAAACAGGGCAATCCTTCGATGCTGCTACATGGTTGCCCTGCCAATTACAACACTTAATGCCATTAGTACAAGTGTATTGATGTTCCTGACCACATCTGAAACAAATAGCCCTTCCTCTGCAATTATTCTGTCCATGTCCAAACTTCTGACGTTTGAAGCATCGAAGTGGATTTGGTATGTACATCTTGATTGACTTTGGTGCTTGAGTTGATTCAAATGTGAATATATAAGTATTTGTTTTTATTGTATTTCCATCTTTTTAATTTCAATTCTTTTGACAGCTGAAACACCATGTGATTCTAATTCTTTTCTAATTTCCATTTTGTCAATGCCCGCTAGTTCCCTAGTTCTCACTACACCCTTGCTGGTATTTAGGTTTCTGTGAGAAAAGACATTTACTTTCATATCTACCAAATGTTCAGTTTTTAATAGATTCCTTGCTTGGACTGCATTTTTGCATTCTACTAACAACATACCTGATCTTAATTTCTTAACATTAGCAACATTACCTGCAATTCCCTTTATCGATTTTTCCAAGGCGAACTGATTGATTTTTGTTGCTAGTTTGCCTTCTTCGTTTGAGCAAATAAGAACAAATTTTGGGCCATGGTACAACTGGAGGTGCTGTATGACTTAAGTCAGAGTCAGAATTGTCATCACTAAAATTATAACCTCGTTTTGAAATTTTTTGTGTGGTATTTTATCCATGTTATAAGATTAAAACTTCTTCTGTTCAGGGCTCTCACCCTTACTCCGAGCCCAACTTTGGGGATTACGTCGCGGAATTCCAGCGAACAACACCAAGAGTGCATGAACAGTATAGTCCCCCAGCGTTGATGCTAATGCATACCGCTGGAGGATTGACCCGTCGAGTGTTTGGGAAGAGCCAGGTCGTGGCAGTCATTCAACCAATCATTTTGTAAAACTAATTACAATTACTACGGAGAACTGATGTAGACAGCGCAACAAAACCATGAATGTTAAAAAGTTAAAAAATGACAAAAAGAGTCAATACTCCGTATATTAATGACAAAATTGACTTAAAAGAAATGACTGAATGAATGACAACCCAAAGCCCCCCGACGTGACACTCGGTATTCTGGGGGTTGGGGGCTCCCGATTGGCCAGAACGTCTACTCCCGAAGTTGGGGCCAAAACAGTGTATTGAACAGGTACCTCCACGATAGAGAACAGAGCCAAAGCAGTGTTTACGACCCGATCTCCACCCTGGAGATTTTTCCTAACCGGGACTGCAGGAATTACCCCAAAGGCGGCTATGTGCATTAAAATCACCCAACAAGATGTACGGAGTTGGGAGCTGATGAATCAGATGCTCAAGATCCGTCCGCTGAAGTAGTTTACTTTGTGACACATAAATTGAACATAACGTGATAGTCTTATCTAAGGTCAGGCGTATAGCAACAGCCTGTAAATTTGATTGTAATGGTACAGAACTGTGAAAAATGTCGTTTCTGACCAAAACAGACGTTCCACGGATATGAAGGTCATTTTCATCTGCCCATGCGTTATATAAATTGTAACCCTTGAAAACGGGGTGAATATTTGTGTCAGGTTTCTTCAGAAGTGTTTCCTGCAAGCAAAAAGCAGCAGGTTTATATTTTTGACATAGAAAGCTCAGTTCATTAAAATTCGCTCTAAAACCTCGACAATTCCACTGTATTATACTGTGTTTACGTGTATTATTCCTGCTTGGCGACTTGGATGGTGGAAATATGGGCGAAATTGCTCCCGTGTTTTTCCTAGGTGACGTTTTTCGAGGAGACCTACCCTGAGAGGAGTTCAGGCGTAGTTGACTGGAGAAAGTGTCATCGATGCATTCATCGACTGACATTTCTTCAATCCCATCAAACATGTTGCTAGTGACAATATTTTTAAAAAATGTCGGTGTTCTCTCCGAATTAACTTTTTGTTGTTTTTTTATCTTTTTTCATCCGTTCTTGTTCTTGACTTCGTCTCTGATTCTGACTTAGGTTTTGTTGTTGTGGTCTACAGTTCTGATCTGGTTTTGATTTGTTCGGTATATTTCTCTGTTCTGGTTTTGTTTTGTTGACCTTAGTTCAATCTGGTTTGGGTTTATCATTTGTTTGTTTGCGCTGTGCTATTTTATCAGTTATTGTAGTAATGTATGTTGTGGTTTGGGTTGATTTTGGTTCGACGTTATTAGAGTTCTATAGTGAAGGCTTGCAATCAAGATGGAATGTTATTGTCAAGCCAAGTCCACGATGTCTGACATTCTACCGATTTTGTTGGTAACTTCTGTGTTAATTTGGTAGCATATGATGGTGAAGATGTATTCACGCCAGGCATTGAAGCTACGATGTCTCTTTGAAACTAACCTGCTTCTCACATTTGATTTTTTGAATTTGTTTCTGCCTTTTCCAAACAGGGCAATCTTTAGATGCAGCTACATGATTGCCCGGACAATTACAATATTTAATTGTGCTAGTGCAAGGGTCCTGATGTTCCTGGCCACACTTAAAGCAAATGGTCTTCCCTCTACAACTGTTTTGACTATGACCAAATTTATGACAATTGAAGCAACGAAGTGGATTTGGTACGAACAAATCCACTCTGATGTTCATGTATCCGACCTTGATTGATTTTGGCGGTTGTGCAGATTCAAATGTAAATATATAAGTATAACTGACTGATTGGCCCGTGTGTGGAAGTGCCAAGTCTTCAGATTGCGGTCATCCAACCAATCACTGTACAAAACACTGTAATTAAAGTTGCCATGTATAAATTTTAAACAGACAGTGCAGCAAAACTAAGTATTTGATAAAATAGTACGTTTAAAACAACACACGTTGGCTATTATGATGTGTGATTAAAATAAATGACTGATTGAATGACCACCAAATGCTCCCCGACGTGAGACATCCAGTACTTTTGGGGGTGGGGGCTCCCGATTGGCCATAGCGGACCATCCGACCATCCTTCTACTCCCGAAGTTGGGGCCAAAACAGTGTATTGAACAGGTAACCTTCATGATGAAGATCAGGGCCAAAGCAGTGTTTACGACCTGAGCTCTATCCTGGAGATCTGTCCTAACCGGGACCCAGTCTGTTCTCAACTGTCAGGATTCCTTCATCCGGGGCCTTCGGACCGAACCTCACGGGAGAACAAGGTGCCTGCAAGATGGTATTAGCAGGGTTAACCATTTTGGCCCGGGGCTGCGTATTCGTATATTCCACAGCGAACCAGCTCGATTGAGCAAACCTGCTAATTATAAATCAGCAATCCTACCCAATTGAGGCAGGCCGTCCTCTATCCGCCACATGAGGACCCGCCCAGTAGGGGATGGCCACCCCCCCCCCTTCCCCTAGGCAACCATCTGTTTGGGAAATGCTTGTATCACTCACCTGAACATTTTCGCACCTCATATTCTAATACTGATAAGTCATTTTCCATGTTCTGTATCAATTGTCGTTGGGACTCGTTATCTGATCTTCTGTCATCCATGCAAACTTTGAATAACAGTTTCGACGTCATAGGACAAAGCGAAATATTTAGTATCCCTCCGAACATTTCATATAAACTTGATGGATATAACCGTCTTATTAAGAATACAAGACCGGATGGTTATGATGGGCGTGGTGGTGTTGTGTTATTTATTAGGGAGGGACTTGACGTTAAAATTAGAGACGATATCTTTGTGTTCATACCGCTCTTTATGGAAACTCTTTTTGTAGAAGTTCAAATCAGTAATATTTCCAGAATAATTAGCGTTGTGTATAGACCTAACACAACCTAAACTAACATCGATATTTATTTGTCTAAATTAGCCGAAATAACCGACAAATTAAAATTTGAAAACAAAAAGGCTTACCTAATTGGCGATATGAATATTGATCTGCTAAAATCAGACTCACATCAAAAAACTCAAGACTATATAACCCATATATTCTCTGAAGGTTTTATTCCATCTATCACCAAACCAACTAGAGTAACCCCATTCACCGCCACTTTGATTGATCACATTGTTTCCAATAATGATTCAGCCCCTACAGATGCAGAAATAATCATTACAGATGTTTCCGACCACTTTGGGACTTTTTACATTGAGTCTGCAAACCGTGATAAACGAAACCAACCTCTCTTAATATTATTTATTATTTATTGATGTTTAAGGTCACATATACTTCTCTTAATAAAAAGGAAAATAAATGAGAATGGTGTAAATCATTCTAAAACTATCTTACAACAAAGCGATTTTGCCTCTGTTATGGAAGCAACTTCTGCTGATGACGCATACAATAATTTCATAGATATCTATACAAATGCATTTGAGATATCCTTTCCGCTAGTACGCGTACACGAAACCAAAAAATACATAAAGCGTCAACCCTGGATGGCAAATGGTCTCCTAACGTCTTCAAATAATAAAACAAAATTCTATAATAAAACATTGCAATATCCAACTGAATTGAATATACAAAATTACAAAAATTATTGTATTTTTTAATAGAATCAAAAAACAAAGTAAGGCAATGTATTATAGAAAGATCCTAATGAAAAACAAAAACAATTTACGTAAAACATCGAAAATTTTAAATAACGCAATTAAGAAACAAACATCAGTAACTAGACTTCCCTCTACCTTTAGATATGACAACAGTGATATTAATGACCCTCAAGAAATTGCAAATAACTTCAATAATTTTTTTGTGAACATTGGAACGAATACACGCGCCCAAATTAAAAAGCCTAACATTGAATTTACCCATTTCTTGAAAAACAGTTACTCAGACAACTTCTTCATAGCCCCAACTACTCCATTAGAGATAATAAATACAATAAAGGCAATGAAATCTAAATCTAGTGAGGATTTCAACAATATAACGTCAAACATAGTCAAATTGACAGGCGAAATAATTGCATTACCTATAGCACACATAATCAACAATTCTTTTGAACAAGGAACGGTGGTGCCGGACAGAATGAAAACTGCTAAGGTCATACCTGTATTCAAACCAGGATCTGATGAAGAATTCCCAAATTACCGACCAATAAGTATATTACCAGTATTTTCTAAAATTTTGGAAAAGATTGTGTGCAACAAGGTGACAAACTTTTTAACCAATTTTGACATACTCTCACCAAACCAATATGGTTTTCGAAAAAAGCATTCCACATTACACCCAGTTATGCAATTACTAAAACATATAGCAATCTCAAATAATATGCCGACTAAAGACCACACAATGGCGATATTCTTAGACCAAGCTAAAGCATTCGATTCTATAAACCACGAAATTGTATCAAGCAAACTTGCTCATTGCGGTATCAGGGGCATATGTAATGACTGGTTCGGAAGCTACTTGACAAATAGAAAACAATACGTTCAGTACGCCAACACAAAATCCTCTCTGATGCCCATTACGTGTGCTGTGCCTCAGGGATCAACTTTGGGTCCCATTCTGTTCCTTCTCTATATCAATGATATCCACCACGCCATTTCTATTGGTCTTCTTTCTTTTGCAGACGGTACTACCGCGTATTCGTCTAACTCTGACGTACAACGACTAACACATTTTGTTAATAATGAACTTCAACATATATTTACCTGTATCTGGGCAAATCGAGTCCTCCGAAGCTGTAAGAAAACAAATATATTTTAATCAATCCCAGTTCGAAAAGGGCAACCCCTTTTAACAAATCCATAAAAATCAACGATACTGTATTAAAACGAGTGGGTGTAAACTGGGATGAAACATTTATTCAGTTCCTTGGTATTAATATTGATGAACAACTGACCTTTAAATCTCCCATCTGTGTTCTAAGATAGCATGTGCAAATTATGCACTTAACAGGGTCAGATCTATACTTCCCCACGGTGTCATGAAAACTTTACACAGTCGTCTAGTATATGATATACACGTATGGGGGAACTCAAAATCAAGCAACCAATTTTTCCTACTACAAAAACGCTCAATTCGCATAATTAATAACGCATGTTTCAATGCCCACACTGACCCTCTATATGCTCAAGATAAAAAAAAATGAAAGTTGCAGACCTTTTCAAATTCCATGCCAGGTTATTCTTATTCGATTGGAAAAAAGGATCTCTTCCCCAGTCATTAAATTCAATGTTTTCACTCTTTAATAATAATGCTACTACCAGGTACTTGGTATCGATTCGCGTCTGCAGAACGAGATCAAGAACAATATCCTTAGATTACCTCCCTTGTTTCAACTATCCTAGGCTTTGGAACGACCTGGAACCGAGTACAAGAAATGCTACTAATCGTACTGCATTTAAGAAAATGTTAACGTAAAAACTTCTCTCAAATTATCAAACAAATTATATGTAACAACCCGTATTGCCCAGACTGTACTAGATAGTTTACTATGCTAATCTGTAATACAGTTCTGCTTTTACCGGCTAGCTCGTCAGTTTGTCACTCATCTTATTCCAAAAGATTATTTTCAAAATTATTCCCAAATTATTTTCAATATTATTTCCAATGTATTCTAAAATATCATTGCTATTCTAAGTGTCTTGTTTCCCATGCAATAACGCAATAATGCAAGAATACAAAATTTACTCCAAAATTATCTGTATGTCTCCCTTCCGATTTTTAAAGAAAATTCCGCATTTTGAACTAAGTTATAATTCAGGCTCCCACGGTGAGCCCAAATATAAACCCAGGGACTTGACGTAAACAAACTTGAATCTCAGCCCCATAAGGATGCTGCATACCAAATATCAAAACATTCCGACTGCTGGATCTGAAGAAGATTTTTAAAGTAAATTCCTCATTTTGAACTAAGTTATAATTCGCGCTCCCACAGGGAGCCAGGGTTTCGCAAATATATTTTTTGCGGGACCCAATTATCTTTTGCGGGACCCATTTCCACCATGTGTCTTAATCACACGAATTATGCTCACTTATCTTCAAATACAGAGATTGTTAGGTTGTTAGATTGTACAACCACCACATAAAAGGCTATTGCAAGAATCATGTTTGTAGATATTTATTAGAGCTGATACGGTTAACCGATTAATCGACTAACCAATGATCAACGTCTTGATCGATAAAAAGTAATTGATCGGTTAACCGTTACTTTTGAAGTACGGTATTATATGGGCTAACTGAGGAACAAACTTACCCCAAAACAAGCAAACATTGTCACACTGGCTCACATTAATTATATGAGACAGAGTAACGCATGCTAGTTACGTGCTGACATACTTGAACATTATACTGTATCAGTAGCTGGAAATGGTCTTTCTCAACCCTTCACCAAATGCGGGTAGCAGACGATACTTGCACAAGAAATTCTCGAATTACTAAAGATTTTCAATGTTTGTCTCAAAAACATACCTTATGACCCCCATTGAATCAAGCTCAATGAGCTCGTTCCAATAAGGGGTCATAGGCTATGTTTTGAGACGAAAATTGAAATATAATACAATGTGAATGGACATTTTTGTATATGGCGCTGGCCGGTTTTGTCCATTACGTTGAGTAAATTTTAATTATATGAATCGTCAACGGTAAGGTCGTTATTCAGCAACCTATTATGGCAAGTGATTAATCGGTTAACCAAGGTTAATCCATGCGATTAATTAGTCAAGAAAACCCCTTAATCATTTCAGCTCTAAAATTAATCTAATTTTATTAAATTTTATCTCATGAAAAAACGCTTATATTTGTGAGGGAACGGTAAATGGATCTTATTAACAAGCATTTGCGAGAACGTCACAGGAACGAAACGATCGTTCTCGCAATTTGCGAAACCCTGGTGAGCCCAAATATGGACTTGGCTTGAACAAACCTAAATCTCACCCGCCTAAAGATGCTGCATACCAAATACCTAAAGATTCTGATTGGTGGGCCTGAAGAAGAAGATTTTTAAAGAATATCCCTCATACTGCACTAGTTTCAACATTTGGACTCCCACAGAGAGCCCAAATACGGACCCAAGGATTTGATTTCAATTTGAAAAATCTTCCAAAAACGGTATATGTGAAATGTGAAACCTTTTGGAGCAGTGGATTGGGGGAAGAAGAGTCTTAAATGCTTTCCCCATTACCCACAGTGTTGAACAATGCTGTCTCAACATTTTTTTCAAAGTCCCCAAAAAGTACCCCATGACTGCAATTTCTTTGGACCATTCCATTATGTTGGTCCCAAGAAAGCTTCGCACCAAATAAGAACTATCATTTTCCTGTAGTTTTGGAGATATGGGCGTTTCAAAGTTTGTTCTGTTTTTAGCTCCTGCCGTTCCCATGGGGCGACTGGAAAATATTTCTGGGCATAAATTAAGTACTTATGACCCATAACCCCTAATATTAAATTTGGTTCAAATCAGCCTCTTGGCTTGGAAAATAAAAATTTCTTGCCCCTCCCATAACGAATCAAATATAGCCACACAAACTTCTCTTGAACAAATCTGTGTCTACACCTCAAAAGGAAGCTACACACCAAATATCAAGTCTCCGCTACTGTTGGTTCATGAGAAGACTTTTTTTTAAGATTTACGCAAAATTTTTGGGCGTGGACCTACTGAGGGGCAGGAAAACTTGATTTGAACAAAATCAAAACGCGATGTCATATCAAATAAGCATTTCAAATTTCACTTAAATCGGTTCAGCAGTTTTGGAGGAGAAGACGCAAACACCATGTTCACGGACGACGGATGTCGAGTGATCACTATAGCTCACCCGACTGAAAGTCAGGTGAGCTAAAAACTCAGTGGACCGTGAGTGTTGCAGATGGGCGAAAGACTTGGTTCAAGGAGAGAAGAAACTTGTAGCTGTTGGCTGTCGAAAGTGTTGTTAAAACCAAATAAATAAATAGACAAGAGGCCTCACGGGGCTTGAAGCGCTCACCTTGAACAGAACACGATATAAACAGAGTCCAAGAATGAATCTACATTAAGCAGTCCATCTCCATAGGATACACTGTCAATCCTTGAGCCCTTCAGGAGTGACAAAAACTATCCAAGCATCATGCCTTTTCTTCAGTTGATCATAAGTTAAAATGTGGAGCTACCCTCTGAAGCCCAGTGATACAACCTATGTATATTACTCTTAGTTACACACCTCTAGAGGATGCTGAATAAAAAAATTCTTCAGCTACATGGCCAATTCCGACTCCCACAGGGAGCCCAAATATTAATCCGGGCGCTCGATTTGAACAAAATTGAATCTAACCTCCTTAGAGATGCTGTATACCAAATATGGGGCATTCTGGCTGGTGGATCTGAAGAAGAAAAGTTTTAAAGAAATTTCCGAATGGTGCGCTAAGTTAAAATTTGGGCAACCATAGCTAGCCCAAGTTTGAACCTACAGACCCGAACAAACTTGAATCCCACCCCCCCCCCCCCCCCCCCGCCCTCGGAAATGGTGTATACCAAATATGAAAGTATTCTGACTGGTGGATCCGAAGAAAAAAAATTTAAAGAAACTTCCTCATGTTGCCCCAAGTTAAAATTTGGGCTACCGAAGGTAGCCCAAATATTAACTTAGGGACTTGGTTGGAACAATCTTGAATCTGACCCTCATAACAATGATGTATACCAAACATTAAAAAAATCTGACTGGTGGTTCTGAAGAAGATTTTTAAAGAAAATTCCCCATATTGCCCTAAGTTGAAAAAAAATTGGGCTCCTGCATCAAGTTCAAATATGATCCAATGAGCTTCATTTTAACAAACTGGTATTTGACCCCTCTATGGATGCTGTATACCAAATATCAAAAGATTCTGACCATTGGTTCTGGAGAAAAGATTCATTTTCTAAAATGTTTGCAAATATGCTGAGTCAACATTATTTTGATGCCCTCTGCAGAACTCCCTCACAAAACAGATGGCAATTGTTTTATACCAATCCATGCTACTGGTCCTAATGATGCTTCATACCATATAACAGCTCTCTGGTCCAAGTGGTTTAGGAAACATGGGCGTTTGAAAATATTTCTATTTTTAGCTTCTGGGGTTCCCATGGGGATGCAGGTTTTTTTTTGCATGAGTCAGGTACTTATGACCCAATAATACCACATACTGAATTTCGTTCAAATCGGATCATCGGTTCAAAAAATATAAATTTTGGGTGGTGCCAAATAACTAACCCCTCCCATCACAAAGCCAAATATTGCTTCAAGAACTTCGTATGAACAAATTTGTTTCTACGCCTTAAAAGGAAGGTCCATAACAAATATCAAGTCACTGTACACACTGGTTCATGGGAGGATTTTTAAAATATTTTGGGAGCAATACCCCTTTGGGACCATCACTCACATAAACTTTCACTTGAACTGACCAAGTGGTTTTGGGCGAGAAGACCAAAAATTGTGTTGGTGGACGACAGACTGGTGGACAATGGACGGGGAGTGATTACATAAGCCCAGTTTGACTTTGTCGAGGTGAACTAACAAAAAAATTAAATGGTTCATGTCCGATATTTTACCCATGTTATTAAAATTGATAAATTTGTCTCTGGAGTGCAACAAGGCTTATGCTATAGCATTGCAAAGACTTCTTGCATTCAAGGGATGGAATACACCACCACCCATGCTATTCTGTGGATCATGAGGCTAGGAACAAACCAAGAACATGAACTTTTAATGGCAAAGAAATAATAAAAATAAAATAAAAAACCACCCACCTGTATGCAGTTTTACAGAAAATAGCCTGAGAAACAAATCTACTTTTTGGGCCTTATGAGTGAAGATTATTACAATGAATACATTGTCTTGCACAAAGGGATACCACACAATCCAGTGTTGACTGATTTCAAGAAGTCCTCCCTGGTGGAAGAGCAATTTTAACAAACATACAGGCCCAAAGAAGCTTTATACACAGTGTAAAAAATCCACAAAATTAATAAACATTCATGTATGTTTAATAGGAAATAGGAGTATAGTAATTAAAAGTCAATTGTGTGGGTGTTCATAAACTTATATTACTCTGTTATCAGGTGGTAAAACATATTAATATTTGTAAACACACCCACCCATTTAGATTACTCCCTCCTCATAGCATTGGCGCATACACACAGTACAACTGTCGTGGACTGGTCATAATCCATGCATGGGCAGTGATGTTCACGCATGCTTTTTCCAGGTAATAGAAAATCATCATCAATACAATTTTTAATTAATGAAGCACCGGATTGTACCCTGTGCTTCATTAATTAAATTTTTAGTTTAGACAATATTTATTCAGCAAAAATTGATATTAAACACAACAGTGAATGTCAAAATCAAAATGACTGTACATTATGGCAATTAGCAAAGTATGTATTGTTAGCAAGACAAATGACTGTACATTATGGCAATTAGCAAAGTATGTATTGTTAGCAAGACAAATGACTTGTATTGTTAGCAAGACAAATGACTGTACATTATGGCAATTAGCAAAGTATGTATTGTTAGCAAGACAAATGACTGTACATTATGGCAATTAGCAAAGTATGTATTGTTAGCAAGACAAATGACTGTACATTATGGCAATTAGCAAAGTATGTATTGTCAGCAAGACAAATGACTGTGCATTATGGCAATTAGCAAAATATGTATTGTTAGCAAGACAAATGACTGTACATTATGGCAATTAGCAAAGTATGTATTGTTAGCAAGACAAATGACTGTACATTATGGCAATTAGCAAAGTATGTATTGTTAGCAAGACAAATGACTGTACATTATGGCAATTAGCAAAATATGTATTGTTAGCAAGACAAATGAACGAAACGACAAATATATAGTCAGGATTTGGTAGGAAGCTAATAGCTTATTTTAAATTTTTGATGATTTTTGCTGTAAACAGGGTTTGAAATCTAATATCATTGCATCAGTGGAAATATTGACCACCCGTGGAAAGTAACCAGTCCACGGCGGCAGTACTGTAGGAATAGGGGCTGGAGGGAGCGGGGGACATATGCACTCCCCAATTTCATTCATCACCCTCCCCCCCCCCACCCTCTTAACCCATATAATGACCATCCGACAAGACATTTTAGGATATAGATATTTATGCTTGTTCACAGCTTGTATATTATGAATGGACACAGAGTCAAGGAAATTGTGTTTTTCTGTCTTGAATTTCAATTTGGGGGGAGGGGTACCCGACCCTTCCACTGAGATTGGCACACCCCCTCTTGTCCTCGCCCCCATCTCACTGCTATGTGGCTCAGGTGATGCTGTGCATCATATTCTTTATGTCCCGGTCCCACCCCCACTAGATATTACTCTTGCCCCAAACTTTGATATCCTGGCTAAGCACCTGCATCATGGAAAACTAACAACAAATTGTGTGCTTATGTCCAGTAGCTAACATTGGGATAGTATAATGTGCTTTGTCTGAAACTTGATCAAGTTTTGATTACAAACGACAATTTTCATTATCAGTATCTGGTACCGGTTATAAAATAAGATTTGCAAATATTACCCTGCGTTTTTTCAGCTTAATATTAACTAACATAAAATTGTGTGCTTCATGAAAATTGTTTTGTTACTACCTGTTAAAAATTACTGTTTCTTGTTTTCCGGCAGGCATACTTAACACCGAGGCAAACCGAGGGATACCAAGGTGAATGCAAACAAGAGTGAAACGGGTATGGGGTGGTGTGTTCTTTTTATTATTTACTTATTGGTGTTTAAGGTGTTTCTGCATAACAGCAAATCATGACCACGACAGATTTACGGGTGGAGGAAGTCAGAGTACGCGGAGAGAACCACTGATCAATAGCAAGCAACTGTCGGCTCCACAACATACTACACAAGCAGGGTTAGCCTTGTTCGAAGACAGGTGCACCAACAACACGCAGTATGCCTTGCAGTTAAAACTAGAAGTCTTGTAATGAAATGCGCACAAATAGCACGTCGATCTGCGCGTTAATATACGCGTTATGGCCATAGTGAGGCTATCAAATCAAATTCTGTACATATGGCCTGTGCACGAGCAATGTTTCAGCCAATGGACCTCCTGGTAACCTGGAGGTCCATTGGCAGAAACATTGCCTGTGTTTGTTATGAGTAACCAGACGAACATGTCGTGCTTTGGATGCCATTCGATATGACAACTGCGCGCATTTCCTACGCGCAATTAAGCCTAGATAAGCGCAGAGTTCGTGACAGGACTTCTAGTTTTAACTGTAGTACACAACATACCGTGCCCCCACATGGGCAATGAGGGTGAAGTGTCTTGCCCAAGGACACAAAGTTGTTGCTGCAGGTGGGATGCGAACCGAGGGGCTCTTGGCTTGCAGCCTGCACCTCAATGCAGCCTCCACCTCTACCTACTGAACCACTGCACCCCTAGTGGTGTATTCTGATTATGTAAATAGATTTAAGCAGATATGTGCATGGTTTTAATACCATGTTTGAGAATTATGGGTACTGAAGTAATAGAGTGCGCTGAAAAATCTTCCCTTTGGTATTTAGTAGGTAGCTTGGTAATGGTATTTAAAGCGACTCCACCTCAGTAAGAAACAGTGAGAATTGTTAATCACAGAGTGACTTCTCAATTAGTTTTGTTTGTGGCTATCGGCAGTTAACAGAAAAGGTGTTATGGACCAATATCATGACACGGAAAACAGTATTTTTCGGAAGTGGTAATTTTTCAGTCGCCAACGATAAAAAAAAATGCCGTAATACTAGAGACATGGTCAGCACTCATGGCTGACGAATGGGACCGACGATTAAAAAGATGCTGACTTAATTTTTCTACAATTCTATAAAACGGTGGCAATTGTAAAAAACAACTGTTCACACAAGGAAGGTGAAAACTTTAAAAACAAAAAAGTGTCAACAAATCACCATAAATTAGTGCCGTTATCATAGGCGAAAAGGCTAAAAGGTATACTGTGTATATACAGTAGGTGCAGAGTGTATTATCACTAAATCACCTACAGAGTGGCGATTTCACCCAAGCAATAATTCCAAATTTGTTGCAAAGCATAACAAGCACAAGTTAAGCTCTGGGCTGCCAATGGACCTCTGGGTTAAACCTGGAGGTCCATTGACTCTACTGGCTGAAACATTGCTTGTATGGTTTGTCCATATGTACAGAATTTGAAAGTGATACTTTGGGTGATAACTCCACTCCACAGGTGATTTTGTAGCAAACCGCTCCCCATGTGCTGTACATATACCAAATACAAGGTGTAGCTTTTGTTGTACAGCCGAGCGATACTTATCACAGTGCGCCACAAAATCCTAATAACATGAAGCCAACAATGACAAAACAATAAACAAACAGAAAAAAAATAAATAAATGAAAATTAAAAAAAAAAAAACTTTAGAGCTGCCGGAACTGAAAAGTTTGGCCGGCCCAAGGCCCAGATAAAATCTGATGGGAGGTTTATTTTTATCAAATATTACAATGATCTGTTTTATGATACCCAGTTACCACTTAAGTGCTTCATCCACGCACAGACGTACCCCATTAATAACCAAGCTACCCCTTTTATACCAATGGGTAGTTTTCGGTAACAACTCGGTCTACATGTATATATCTTGCATTTACTCGAATAAATCAAGTAATATCACGTAGATTGCTTCGAAGGAATCAATTAAATATCTGCAATTATATTTAAACCTTTTTAAAACAACCCTGACTTACTTTTTTTCTTTTCATCTCCGTATCTCCCGGTATACCTCGGAGTTTAGTAGGCCCCTTTTCTGGGGAGTGGTTTGGTTGGATCAGATTGCCATAGGATGATTTGGGTTAAATTAGCAGCTGGTTTGGGTCAAATTGATGGAAGGCAGTTTGGATGCAATTCTCATTGATGACAGTACATTATAAAACACATGGAACGTGGATTCATTTATTGGGGTTTAACAGCACTTTTAACAGTTAGGGTCAACTCGTGTCGCACAGTTTTATGGGGAGGAAGTTGGAGACCCAGGAGAGAACCACCAAGCAAATGCTAGGCTCCCAACATACCGACTCCACACGAGCAGCGTTAGTAATGATTGGAGATAAGTACACCATCAACGTGCTGTACACCTTAGCACACACTGCCACTGTGCCCACACATGGGCAATGGGCTTGCAGTATCTTGCCCAAATTGTGGAAACATATATGGAGAGGTGTACGGGTGAAAGAATAGAAAAACACAGAAGAGAAACGGCACAGGCAGACTGATAATTGTAATGCATTGTTACGGATGTTATATAAATGTACAAATTATAATCAAATGTCAAAAGTTGTGCTACTGAATACTAAATTGTAAAAATATAGACAAATATATAAGTAAAACAGGAATAAAACATAATGTCACTGCAAGTTCTGTTTTTATTTAATCCATATTCCATACCTCATTCACATACCACCCAAACCCTCTATATTTGTCTGATTTCACGTATCGGACATTGCAGATACGGTAACATATTTCAATTTTGTAAAAATTAGGAAAATTTTAATGGAAATTGTTTACTTCGGTAAATTCTTTGGGGAAAAAATACTAAAGTACTAAAGGAAACAATTACATTTCATTACCTAAATAAAATTTAAACGAACGCATTTGACATTTTGTTTGATTGTTGATATCGGCCGAAAGATTTCTTGAGGGGGATAAGCCGATTGCAATTGTATCGGCAATTGGGAACCGGAAGTCACGTAATTTTTTCCCTGCAATTTACTGTCCAATTCAAAATATCGCTTGACCGTATTAGAGAATTCTGTTCTGGAACACATTTATCTGAGTATGTGCAACCCCTTGCGGGTTGGGGTTCCTATAATGGCACAAGTGGGTAGACGGTTTGCAGGTATTTTCTTTGTTTTACTGCTGGGCATGACTCATTTGAAAGCTTTTCCTATAAACAACTTTTATCTCAAATTTCACTGAAATCTGAGAAGTAATGTTCAATTTATAATGCAAGCAGACAGAAGAGCGCAGATGGACATATATACGGACGGACATATGGATAGACTTCAAATGCAAGAGATTGTACCAGAGATGCTGACATACCAGTGTCAATAATAAGGCTGTGTCAGATGACAGACAAAACCTCTCACCCAATGGACCCTGCAACAAATCTCAGGGCAAGAAAGGTTTTTGAGTAAAATCTTTGAAGTGTTCACAAACCCATGTTAGAACTAAAATACCAGAGTAACTCTGCAGTGCCATGTAATATCAAGAACGGCATGCTAAGCATGACAGATGCACCCAACTCCCCTCCCCGCCCCCCCCCCCCCCCCCCCCATCTCTGAAAATGCTAAGATGGACATATTTTCAACACTAGGTATACAAACTATAGAGTTTATTATCTTTGTTTTACAGCGGGGAGAAATCCAACCCAGCAAAAATTGTGAGATCAACGTACACCTGTTAACCCTTTACCCAACGTAACGGCCAAAACCGGCCAGCGCTATTCTCAAAAATCTACAATTAATTTTCAAAATATTTTAATTTTTTGTCTCAAAAACATAGGTTATGACCCCTCGTTGGAACGAGCTCGTCGAGCTCGTTCCAACGAGGGGTCATAACCTATGTTTTTGAGACAAAAAATGAAAAAATTTAGTTATTCAAGAATTTTTTTTGCAAGTGTCGTCTGCTTTTCATGTTAGGTAAAGGGTTAACATATAGTTTGTGTCAATCAGATCATCTACATGTGAGATGTGGAATTATTGTCTTTGTTTTGCAACCCAGTAGTAACTGTAACGGCCAGAAACAATGATAGGACCATAAAAGAGAACACAGACATAATGCCACATGTGGGGAGGTGATTTGCATGACTTTTTCTTGGTTTTGCTGCCGGGACGTGACTCATGTGAAAGCCTTTCCCATAAACAATCTTCATTCTAAATTTTATTGAAATCTGATAACCCAAACCTGAAATATGAGGCAAACAAACGAAAAATAGGTATTTTACGAGACAAACAGCAAATTTTCGAAGTTAAAAATCGGGATAAGTCTGAAAAGTGAAAAGTAATAAATATGATTGAGATCCAATAATCCAAACGCCATATACGAGGCAAACAGACAAAAATAGGCTATTTTTGTATATTCAAAGGGCCATAATGCACATTTTCAAGAGCAAAAACGGGTGTTACACCTTAACGATCTTACATGTATGATAGTGAATATGTGTATGAAATTTCAATGAAATCTGAACAGTAATGTTCAAGTTATAATGCGGGCCGACATCTGAGTGAGGATGGACAGACGTACGCATAGATGCATGGACAGACACACCGACTCACGGATAGGCGCAGTCCAGTATACCCCACATTTTTAAACAAAAGTTGGGGTATAATTAGCTACCTGAGGGCAAGTATGTCAGTACCGTACCTGTTTCCGAACTCCTTCAGGGCATTGCTAGTCTTACAAACCAATTATTGGCCAAATCTATAGATATTTGTTTAGGCTGTCATGCTAATGAGCTGACAACAGGCCAAAATTAACTAATTAAGGGCCATAACTCCACTCAGTATGGCTGAACTGTGCCAATTTTCGAACTCCTCCAATACATTATTATGAAAGTCTCACATACCCAATATTGACAGAATCCATTGATATTTGAAGTTACCACACTACCGAGCTGAAAACAGAAAATAATCAACCAATTAAGAGTCATAACTCTGCTCAGTATAGCCGAAACATACCATTTTTTAACTCATTCAAGACATTAAGAGTCCCACATACCAATACTGAATCAAAGCAATTGCTATTTGTCCAAGCTATTGTGCAAACAATCTAAAAACAGGCAAAAATTAACGAATTAAGGGTCATAACTCCGTATTGTGACATTTTCTGGAATTTCTAGCATTACGAAATTGATTTCTATTAACAAATGGAGAGTATCCAGAGTGTCACATGACAAAAAACTATTTGTAAAAGACTCCCCCTTTCAAAGGCAATGGGACAATGGCTTTCACCACCATGCAGCCTTGAGGCTGCATTTTGAATTTCTGTGTTTGTTGTTCTTATGAACTATTATTTTATTATTATCGGTTGTGGTACAAATGTGGTTCCGATTGCACACTTTCAGGAACCGCTGATGTCTGAAAAACAAATCTATCGAGGGTGGAATGGATAGAGAAGATGCAGTTTAAACACCATATAGAGCACTTCAAAAGAGTCTCAGAGAAGCCATTAGTGCGAAATACATTAATACCCTTGTGTACATTAGAAATTTTTGCAACGACTCAATACACAAGCGGCCCATAACTGAATAAACACATGTCGTAGTTTGAATTAAGTTCTTCCACTAGTTTAACGTTTTATTTTCCTTTACCGTAGGAATCATCCCGATGAGGACTAAGAGCATTAAAAACACCTAGCAAAATGTATGGAGTTGGAAGCTTGCGAACAAGTTGTTCAAGAGCATTCAGGTGAAGGGTTCTAATTGGCGAAACGTAAACCAAAGATAATGTAACCGTATTGTCCAAAGTGAGGCGTACTATGACTGCCTGTAAATTTGTTCGCTAAGATACAGAACTGTTTAAAATGTTGTTCCTAATTAAGTGGGGCGTTCCACCTACATGAGAGTAATTTTCTTCTGCCCAAGCATGATACGAAGTATCATGCTTAGGCACTGAATGACTTTGACTTACACGTTTTTTTAACGTGTCTCCTGCAGAAAAAAATGCAACAGGGCTATAGTTTGGGCTTAAAAGGTCGAGTTCGTTAAAATCCGCTCTAACACACGACAATTCAATTGTATGATATTGTTTTCTCTTGTAAAGATGGAAAGTTAGACGGTGGACGTATGGGCGAAATAGCCCTGTTAGTCTTCTTTGGTGGTTTCTTCTTCGGGAATCTACTCTTGAACGGGTTGGGACTTAGTTTCCAGAACGTTCCGTCGATGCATACACCGACTGTCATCTCTTCAAAGCCTTCCAACCTGTTGCAGGCAACTGGGTCTTGAAGTGCATTGGGCGTTCTGTCCGAGAACTGTTTTTGTTTTAGCTTTTCTTTTTTTCTTATTACCTTTTTCTGATTTTCGTATTTGACTCTTAATATGATTTTATTATTGCAATTTTCGTTCTTGCTGTGGCTTGGGGTTTGTTTTGTTTGGTTCACTTTTCTGCTTAATGTAGTTATATGCTCCTTGTGCAGTTTGTTTAGGTGCATCTTTTCCCTGGTTTTGTTCTGTTTTGTCCTGTCTTGTTTCTGAAACTGCTGGCTGTGTTTGGGTTGACTTTAATGATGGGTGATGTGGCTGTTCAGTTGTAAAAGCCTGTAGCGGGACTGCTATTGTGCCACTGAGCGATGTATGGGTTGTCTGGCATTCTACTGATCATTTTGTTAATTTTTAAAGTAATGATAGTGTTTTATGTGGATATTATTGTATTTACTTTATTAATGAACGATCAAAGGGTACAACATATTATAATATTATAAAACCTATATCAATTACACACACTACATATCACGAAAAGTTTTTGAGAAATTAATTTATATAACCATTTACTGTATATGTATGGGAGTAATTAATGAAAACGAGATTTCTGCTAAAGATTCTATTGATATAACATCACTGAAGAGTGACATTAGCGTAGTTGAAACAAATTTAGAAGTCACGATCGGTGATTTGGAAAATGTGAGAAATGAATTTCATAACGTCTTACGAGTTGATGGATTAAATGCTGATCTATGTGTAGAGGGAAATAGACTTACTGATCTGAGTAATCCAAAACACATACTGGACGCTGCCACACGGAAATATGTTGATACCCAAGATATTAGAATACTAAATAATGCCATGCCTCTTGATTGTACGTCACAGCCAGCAAGTAACATTTCAATGATTATTTTTTTAATAATGATGAATTTGAGGGTTTCTATTAACAATGGTAATGCAGCAACCAAATCATATTGAAGTGAGCACAGGTATCTTCGTGAAAAGATTTGATCCATGATAGGAACCCACGAATATGTATTTTAACCCTTTACCTAACGAATCGGCCACATCCGCCCGCGTAATTCACAAATTAAGCTGTTGAAAAACTCAAAATTTTCCAAAAAATGTCAACAAAACCACATCATGTGACCCCTCATTGGAACGGGCTCGTCGAGGTTAACAAGATCTATAGTCTATTGGATCCCCGTGAACCCAATGATATGATCACAAAAGTACGGTGACAACATAAAATATTTGATGAGTACATTAAAGCGGATTATTTGAAAAAAATACCTCCCAATAACATGAATATGAACTCTTATAAGATCGTCAATGTGCTGGATCCCACTAAACCGGGTAACATGGTGACTAAGAGATATGTGGATAGAACACACAAATCTCCAGGTGATTATCTAAGAAAAATTCATAAAAAGATCATCAACGGAAGAGTCAGATACTTCGGAAGAGTCAGATACTTCGAATGGGATTGCCGTCTATCAGTTTCGACGTGACGGTTGGAGTTCGACTTGTCGTGAATGGTGTCAGAGAGAGTGAAATGTACCAGGTTGAGAAATTCGAGAATCAATATTTAGCTACAATCATTTTTTCCTTTGCCTCTACGGTTGGAACAGAGAGATAGAATTAATTTTGTAATGACTTCTGATGATCCTACAGCTAAGAGTTCCATTGTGTGTCTGCTTATAGAACTTCATCCACTGATTTAATATAACCATTTAATATAGATTGGGAAAAACCTGTTTCTACATTTAATTGTATAACACAAGATTTAAAAGAATCAGATTTTGAACAATTAAAATTATTATATAGTCATTATCATAAAAAGTAATGGTGTTAAGCAAAAGCTTTTAAGTGTTTTTTAAGATGGTTTATATTTCTTAATATATCATCCATAGGTATGACCAATGCAGGTGTTATTGCAGGTTCCATAACTCTTCATCCTATCATTAGAGGGGTTATATCTGCTTCTGGTATCATGGTTCAAGCATAGAATCTTAATTGAATTAAGCTCATTTTCACGCGGTAAAGACTGTGATTATGAAGATTTTACTCGTGAGTTGAAAGTGGTGGATGAACATGTATCTGATTGTTGTCCTCTCGTGACACTTTTTGAATGGGCGTATGGTCAATATAGAATAAACGTAAAGTGTTTTCAAAGAACAAAAAAATATTCTACGAGTAGGTTTCTTTCTAACTTCTACGATTAAAATAAATTCTTTACTTAAAAACACTATACGTTTATTTTGTTTATCCCATAAAACTTTTACAGGGCTTTCGCCGTGACATTGTTCTGCTACTCGCTACAAAACACAGCAAAAAGTGAGGAGCACATTGGTCTAATCCAATCAACAAGCAAAATTACCAAAAATAAACAAGGTGTAGTTATACATTTCTGTCTAAAAATAATTCCCCTACAAACTTGAGCTAAGCTTGCAAAAATACTTTATTACATGAACAATGTGCAGTGTTTTCTTCTCGCATTGTGTAATAATTTCACAAAAGTTTAAAGAAAACAACAATTGAACTATTAATTATGCTACACGTATGCGGTAGAGGTCAGAAGTCAACATATTCGTTTTTGCTATAGGAATAAATTATTTTCACTGTCAAACCTACGGGAAAATTTATCACCCTAATAGGTGAAATAATGCAAAAATTTACCCACGGCATTTATTGTTCGAATAAACCGTCATTTATGCGATTAAAGAATTCATTCTGCATAACTGCTTTTAAACACACTTGTGTTTACCATACAATGGAATAAAAAGGTATTTTCGGTTAATGGTTTCGATATAGTCCCGCTTGGTGAAAAAAACATAGTAAACATTTATAGAAGTCGTGGCATGGGGAACAGTGAATACCATGAATACTCAATACCCTCATTAATACCCATCGATACCACTTGTTGAAACATTGTATTTGCCCCAATATCCCCAGTAGTAGTAGTTGCAGTACGTCATTAATACCACTTGTGAAAACTGTGACTTTACCCCAGTAGTAGTATGAGTAATATATATGACATGTGTCAGCACCCCAGTAATAGTAGAGCAGTATAGAGTATGATTCAATGCCCATCAGTACCCCAGTAGCAGTAGGGATAGTATACGATATGCTTTATTTATGTATTGGTGTTTAAGATCACATACTTATGCACAATGGCTAATCCTGACCGTGACAGTTTTACGGGTGGAGGAAGCCGGAGTACCCGGAGAGAAGTACCGAGCAATGACGATCAGCTGCCAGCTCCCCAACATCATAACTCCGCACTGCAGCACAGTCGGGGTTTGATTAGTTGAAGACATGCACACCATCGACGTGCAGTTCGCTTTAGTACACGGCGTTATCGTGCCCCCCCCCCCCCCCCCCCATGTGGACAATCGGGGTTAAGTGCCTTGCCCAAGATCACAGCGCGGGAGTCCGAATCGATCGCTCAGACGGTCACCCATACAAGGACTAACTTGACGTTGCTTAACTGTGGTGTTCTTGCGAGAACCGGTTACCGCAACACCACCTGCCCTCTTGGGAGGTATGACATGACATGAAAAACAGTACCTAATATCACATTATGCCCATCAGTACCACTTGTTGAAACTGCCATTACCCGTGTCATATATAATCTAAAAACAACAGCACAAACATGGTGGTACGTGATATGAATTGTTTAAGTTTTGTTAAAAAATCGAGTTATAATTATAATTGACAAAACATAAACGGCAGATGTCAGCTGTTTCATCTGCCAAAAGATTGACGTCTTCTGGGTCATATAAAGAGTTATGAATGATCAGTTAACAGTTTTGCTTTTGTTGTGAAGTGACATTGCGATCGATATCCGAATAACTCTGCAACTGGCCATTTGCAGGACTCCAAGAATACACTTAATAGAAGAAATATTGAAACTCACCCCTGTAATACAGCCGAATCCTATTGATGTGTATCTCTCTTTCCATGCTGACAGACCAATACTGTTTTGTACTGCCCCCACTTGTGTGCGCGAAGTTCCCTATTGGCCCAGCGCATGGATCCACTATTCCGTCAACGGCTAACTCTGAAGAAAACTTCCATGGATTGATTGCATCAAATAGAGGATGAAGCTGGCTTGGCTTCCCATATGCACCATTCAAACCTACAAAGACAGAACGGAAAAATTGTTACAAAATCTAAATCGGTGGCAAACAATAACGACACTGTGTCCATATAAAGAGGGTGCGCTTCAGAAAGGATTGTCTTTTTCTGATCAAAATATCATAGATAGAATAACACGAATGAGAAACAATATTACGTATATGCTGCAATGCAATGCAAAGGCGAGCTGAAATATTTCCCAAATTTCGTTCACTTTATGGCGTTACCGTGGCATTATGTTCATTATGTGGAGATGCAATGGCTGGCATTTGCTTATGTTAATTTGTTATATACAATTCAAAAAGGGAGAAAATGAAGAAATATATTCATATCGTCATCAAAAAAGACAGTTCAGGCATTGCACTGTGACATCTGGTGAATGATTTCAGCGATAGTTGGGAGTCTGGCAAGCACTCAGTCCACGTACTGAGTTGTAGAATACATGGACGGTCAGTCACATAATTTACCACATTAAGTCCAAGACCTCAATACCTTGTAAATCTTTCTTGGTTCGCGAGACAGGCGAGGATCCGACATGGCATACTCCTCACCAAACGTCCAATATCAGCTCTGAATGATGTTATTCCATTCTTCCGGCAGTGCAGCGGCGAGTTCATGGACATTGGTAGGGGCTGTTGGCTTTGTGGAAGGCGCCAACCGAGCATATTCAAGAAGTGTTCCATTAGTGAAAGGTCTGCACTTAGTGCTGTCCAAGGCAGTGAAGTGATGTTCTGCTCATGGAGGAACTTTGTAGCGACACGGCCTCTGTATACTCTTGTATTGTCATTTTGAAAAATGAATCGATGGCCGTGACGTCGCGCAAATGGCACCACATGAGCTGCTAACATGTTGTCGCGGTAGTACTGCCCTGTAACTCGCCCTTGGATGACATGTTATACTGTTCTGCTTGTCATGGTTATACCCTCCCACACCATAACCGAACCACCAAAAAACTACCATGCTGCCTAACGGTTTCGTCATGGTATCGTTCGTTCGGCTGCCGTGGTAGTCAAGGGAGAACCTCGATTCACCAGAAAACATGACGTTGCTCCATCGACGATTGTCCCAGAGCTGTGGTTCTCCATACCAATTACGCCTTGCTGCGATCTGACGTTCAGTCAAACGTGGAAATATTCGAGGTAGTCGAGGTAGTCGAGCGTACAAATGCCAGCTGTGATTTCGGATAGTCTGCCCACTGACTCGCACATCTGTCGCTCAGTACAGCTGCTGTCCAATTTCTGAGGCATTTCGATCGCGGTTACGTAATGCTGCGGTTCGGATGAAACGACGTCCGTCGTCAACATTACCTCTCCGACGATAGCGTGACCACAACCTACTAATCAACGATTGAGTAACGTTGAGAATTTGAGCCACTGCAGTCTGTCTGTTGCCAGTTTCAACATGCCAACGGCACGAAAACGTTTGTCACGTGTCATTCTTCGCATACCTCAAAAGTTACGTTTCGACCAGAAACTATTGATGAACGAGTTTATACCACGAAAAGAACGATGGGACCTCCGCAAATGCCACGGACCTCGAAAACTATACTTGAATAGTTGCCCCTTTATTTTTTTATTTCCATTTACCAAATATACTTAATACTACAACGTCAGAGACGACTGGGTTTTCAAAACATCAACAGTTATATTTCACAGGATAATGGTTAAATCAAGTGACATTTCAGTTCAGTTTAGTTCGAGTCATACTTTACTAAGCTTCGAGTCTGTGATTATTGACTGCATTTTACAGTTATTGGTAATCACAACTTAGACCCATTAATGCATTCATAAAGTTCATATATAAATTTAAATATTCCAAATGTATACGGGCCCACACCTTTTAAAGCAGGTGTGTTTATATGAGGATATTATCACATAATATAATTATGTCTTATATGGTATTCTCCTGCAGACATTGACACACCATGGCATATGTGGAACTGTATTATCGTGGTTTGCATCATATCTAGAAGGTCGCAGTCAACAAATATATATCAGAAAGATCGGTTCAGAAAGCAGGATGTTAAAATGTGGTGTTCCTCAGGGCGCAGTTCTTGGACCGCTTTTGTTTACTCTGTACATTTCTTCTCTTGGTCGCCTTCTTAAAAAGCATGGCATATCATATCATCTGTACGCAGACGGCACCCAACTGTACATCACATTCAACCAATCTGTTCCAAATGGTGACCCATTCACCGCAGTCAAAAACCTGGAAACTTGCATAAATCTTGTGTGGGAATGGATGGTATATTTAAACTGAAAATGGATGACTCTAAAACTGAATTCTTAGTGATATCCGGGGTTCGTCTGTCTGCACCCTCTGTTACATTATGGACTCAAATTTAAAACTATACATCTATATCAATAAAATATGTCAAAAATGCTACTGGCAGCTTCGTAATGTTGAACGATTGCGACCTTATCTTAACCAGCTAGCACTTGAAAAACTTGTGCACTCCTTCATCACCTCACAACTAGACTATTGTAATTCAGTGTTAGTGGGCCTGTCCCAGTGTCTGATTAGGAAGCTTCAAAAAGTTCAGAATACTGCTGCTAGGATAACTACTGGTACCAAACGCTCTGAACACATAACACCTGTTTTAAGACAGCTACATTGGCTTCCTGTTAAACTGAGAATTGATGTCACAATATTGATCTTAGTATTCAAATGTATCCACAAACTGGCTCCAGTTTACCTGCATGCGCTCGTCACTGTATATAAACCACCATGCAGTCTCCGTTCTAAAAAACAAATTGAACCATTTGTACCTTTTAGCAGATCTAATCAGGCTCATGATTTCACATTTTGAAAAGATTTTTTTCAAAATATAAAATTTGATACAGATGCATACAATATAAACCTAGTACTCACAATAAAATGAGAAGTGAGTCTTGACTTTGTTTTGCTGATGGGATATGTAGGAGGTGGTGAAAAAAAGGATAATAGGACTAACCTAACAAAACTGACAAAACTGTAACAGAAGTTTTAAAAAATAACACAAATTTATTTAAAGTTAATTCAATATATTGTTGTGAACTGAACGTATGTGCACAGAGATCTGAGTTTACCTAGCCATGAAAAAAACTACTCACATTGAGATGATTGAATAAAATCGAAGGAAAGTATTCAGTTTCACATTTACTCTCTGAATGAAATAAAAATTAACTTAATTAACTTGTGTTAAAAAATGGATTTCTATGACATTTATATAATAGATGAATGACCTTTTTTACCAACAAAAAATAAAATGTACAATGGAAAAATAATGTTGAAGTTTTGTTTTGACACCTGCCGTTTTACACAGTCATTTTAAATATTGAAATTTGATAGTAAGAACTGCCTCTAAATCATATGCTTTTGCTAGATGATCTACAGAAAATATACAGTACATTCCACAAACAAATCAAAAATCACTTTGTAGTCTCATTGTATTTATTGCTCAGGAATCTGTCCTTGTCACTGTGAAATTGTATATGTCTCTATCCATTGATGGTAAACCATATGAATCAAAGTAGATAGCAGAAGGATTGTCTTTAAAATGTATTAAACATTGTTCTCCTAGTTCTTTTGATGAATCTGTGTTCACGATATACACTTGTCTGTTGAGGATTACGTTTTGGTAACAAGTCTTTTGAACATATGTTTCCTCCATTTAAGGATGATAACGTTTGAGACCTGTCAAGTATATATTGTAATTATATGGTTTCCATCTTCTTAGCCCTGACAATGACTGCCACAGAGCCGTTAATCAAGATATGCTGTATAATATGGCTAGTCTCTTTTAACTAAATCTGCCCACTTTTGAATGTCTTTTTGGCAGTCTATTTCGAAGTCTTTTCGAGCACAATATTCTGTT
Organism: Pictodentalium vernedei; assembly: GCA_031216915.1. Taxonomy (NCBI): domain Eukaryota; kingdom Metazoa; phylum Mollusca; class Scaphopoda; order Dentaliida; family Dentaliidae; genus Pictodentalium; species Pictodentalium vernedei. Next base: position 472,707,918 of record CM062291.1, read on the forward strand.
AAATTTATTCGTCTTGCTATCTTGTTTAGATTGTTGTGTATAGTCACTGGACACAGTTCCCATAAACATTCTGCACTGTACATATTTATTAATGTTCATGTGTGAGTTGGATTTCTTCTCAGATATTTTTCATTTTTTGTTTAATAGATTTTGTCAGTTCTGTCATGGCACATTCGTGAAATAATGCTTGTATTTTTTCTTCACACATCTTGCAATCTTCACACTGAATCAACTTTCTAATAGTTAAATATCATTTCTCTAAATCTGTTGATCTGTATCTCACTATCAAATTCTGCATGGACAACAATGTTGATTACCTCGTTGAAAGCGTCAGCAAACTGAAGTTCAATTTGAAGATTACCAGATTTAATAGGCTGAGTTAATGGCCCACTACTGCACTCATCAGGTGTCAAATCAATTTCTCAAAGAGTAAGAGTATTTTGCACATTCATGTATTTGGTTCAAGTGGACGTGGTTTAATGGAATGTCCATCTACTGTTACTTCCAACTTATTCGAATTGAAATGTTGGAAATTATTAGATAACAATCCAAGAATATTTCGTTTTGGTATCTTTTATAATTTCTACACACCTTATGGGCATTTTGTAACTTCAACAATCTATTTGTGCATTAAGATCATTTGCTAATTTTGGAATTAAATCTAATGCTGGTATTTTAAAAAAAAAGCTTTTTGAATTTCAATTTTCGTGGCTCAAGTGAAATATGATTATGCCATTCCAATGAGTTGTGTAAAACACCCACCGATTCAAACACACATCGTGTTCTGTGTTTATTACACAACCTATGCATTAAAATGCATTTAAATAAACAAATTTTAATTCCGAAGTTTAAACCCAAAGATGATTAGTTTTTGTTTTTGAAGCTGTACTGATCAAATGGATCGATAAAAAATCAAAACAACCTTTTTGGAACCAATGTTTGTTGAAATTCGTATTGCTGTTTGCTAACAGTAATAGTCAACAAATGGTTAGGAGGGAATGGGCTGGTACCTATTACTGTTAGTTAAAATATAAGTACAAATATATGCAGATTTACAAAACAGCTGGGAGAAACGTTTTTAAAAAAAGTTTGAAGATGTACGAAGATTTACTGGAATAAAGTTGACCAATTTAGATATAATGAGATCCACAAAACGAGACAGCCACGGGAATGGGTTAATCTTCGGGCTGGAAATGATTGTTTTTTTTGTAAATATTATCTCATTTTTGGCTAATTTTTTGTGAACCAACTCTATTTTGCTTGGGACGCTTTCATTTTTACACTATGCGACAGACGGTCGATGATTGTGTAACGAAATTTGGAAACTTTTCGAAGCGTAACTAAACAGTTTAAAGTTTAATGGATGTGTAATAAATATTTCTCTTGCACAAATAGGTCTAAATGTAGTTTTCCTCTTAACTATACAGACTTACTTGCACCAGCAATTATTTTTGCACGTTCAGTCAAACCTTTGTTAGATGAACTTTTTGTAGTTTCAGTGTTGTGCGCCAGGAGAATCTGGATATCACATTTCGCTTGCAGACAACTGTGTTTTTTTCACATCTCTTGAATAACTAAGAAAATTCTCAAAAAATCCTCCATAAGGATAATGAGCTGTACTGGCGGTGATAAGATTGCTATTCAATGTGACATCAATTGTGCTAAACATACTATGAAAAAAGTATTAATGGATGCAATTTGTGTATCTGGAGACAAAATACTCCCACCTTGTTTTGTAATTTTAGACTGAACTTCAAGTGAAGATGCTGCAAGATCTAATCACTTGGTTGTTTGTCTTGAAATTAAAAAAAAAGTATTGGTGAAGAACTGTTTAAAGATACTATTGGAAATTGTTCAATATTTTCTATAGCATGTGATGCTGATGAAACATTATTTAGATCAAAACTACTTCCAGCCTTTTTGCATGATATGTGTAACATCATGATTTTAATCAAATGTATCAAGTGGTGTTGAATTTCGTTTTTCTTGAGCTCTATATGTCTTTGAGAAAATTCTTTAGAATGATTTACTATATTTCGTTTCCGTCTTTTTTATACTTTCACGTAAAGTTTGAAATATATTTTATGATATGGGAGTTATAAATGGTACAGCTGTTCTCAGTGCTGTACGAAAAATAGGACCTAATCCATACCCATAGTGACGTGGTATACCTTGATATACAGGTATCATTTTTACAAATGTAATTCGTTCCAATCTCTAAAATGCAACTTTACAACAGTCTTATCACTGACAAACTGAATAAGTTTACCAGTGTTTCCATTTATATTTATATTAATCTGATCAAAATAATATTTTGATACTGGTATGTAATGCACATTATCAAATTGTTGGTAAATGTGTTGACATTCTTTTCGAGATTCAAAGGGTATTACTCGTAAAATAGGTGCTTCAGTAAAATATATAATCTGCAAGTTCAAATAAATGAAAAGTTGATTGAAATCAATATATAAAACTACATTATATTTATATGCATCTCTCCCTGTGTTAGAAAAAATGACAGGAAAAATATTTTTAAATCCCACTTTTTGTAACAAACTTTCTGACATTTCAATACCCACTTTAACAATACTATTTCCCACTATTTTTACACGGCCTTGGAGATGTGAATATCCAACATGAAATGATAATCAAATGTTTTAAATGTATCTCTAAGTTTTTCGTGAATATCTGATTGCATTCCATCTATGACATGTCCGCCATTTGCACCTGATAAAATATTTAATTCAACAACAGCAACACCTTTGTGAATTGTAAGCTTCAGAGATGATTTATTGATGAATCGATATTTTACTATCTGTCAGTAGTTTTTGAGGTATCACTCAGAAGTGTTACGTAAAAACGAATTCATTTTTCTTTTCTTGCAGTTGTTTCATATATTTAAGCCTGGACTTGGAAGAATATAGCCTAAAGAACTACTTAATGACACTAACCACAATTCTTTATTAAACTCAAATGTGCAATGGCAGTAATAGTAATACCATAAACGATAATAATCTATGTAAAGTAAGTCACTTGATTTTTTGCAATACAGTTTCCACAAATTTAAATTGTTTACTGTGCTGACTTTGTACATCAACAGTAGTGTATTAGGAAATGAAGTTTCATTTGATGATATTTTGTTTTTCATATCAAATCAGTTTTGGGAATCCAACTATCACATTTCTTTGGATATCCTTCCCACTGTACTTCAAGTTCTTTAATAATTTCTTCCCCACGCATCTTGAACGACTGTTAAGAACTGATTTGATAACATATTTTTATCATCTTTTATATGTTGAATTTCCTGAGGAAAAAATGTACCCTGAATTTTTTTGCCATCTAAATCTTCAAATTTGTAAGTACGTGGTATTGTAAGTATTACATGTGTAATTTTAAATAATTCTTTTGTCCAATTTGGTAAATACCCTTTTCAAATGTATGTTCGTTTTATTAATACACACCACATTTGAGAATGTATTTTTTGTATTTTGAGTTTTTTGTCCATACAAATGTTGAGAGACTTCTACTTCATTTTCTGCAGATACAAAGGCACAGGAGTTTTAAATTCAGAACCTTTATCATATTGTAATGATAGTGGTTTGTGACCAGAGGTTTTCAAAATAGTTTGAATTGATTTTGTTAATGTCTATCCTGTTTTATTCCGGATAGGTAATACCCATGCATATTTTGAAAATACATCAATAACACAAACTAAATAACGAAATTGATTATTGTAAGATTTTAAACTTTATGAATCTGCTAAATCAATTTGCCATTAATGATTAATACCATCTACTGCAGTTTTACATCTTGAATATTTTTTTCAGGATAGGTTTATGTGAAGTATATGTTCTTTCTCCCTTTAACAACTCTTTTACTTGATCAAGTGCAATAGAATTACCTTTCTGTAGGCTTCCCATTTGTCAGATATTTCCCGTCTAGATAATTTACATTTTCGTAATGATTTTGGTTTGTCTTCACTCCACTATTTTTTCTTACTTTTACATGTTGGCCAGCTATATTTGGAGGAACTCTGATATTTACTGCTAGGTTTCCGAGTGTGTTGTCTATGCATCCATAGCCAGTGTTCACGAATTCCTACAAAATCTTGTGGTATAATGATATCTTTTAAACCTCGAGTGAATATTTCCCATCCTCTTGGTTTGAAACCTTTTCGATGTCTAAGAACATCAATAACTAAATCAATGATGTTTGAACCTTGTATGGCTTCTCCATCATAACTGGATATTCCCTCTATCATCTCAGCTCATGTTTGGATGAATTGATAAAGCAGATAATAATGACATTGCTTTAGGTCTCATAGTAACAGGGACACTTTCTATCGTTCGATCTCATAAAGATAATGATTTTTCTTTATTCTGAATCAAGTATGACCAGTGAAGGTTGTAATGCTTCCTTATGTGACATTTGAAATTTCTGCAAAGTTTTCCCATACTTCAGTTATTTCTCAGTTTCTGATAACTTTAAATTGCATAACACTGAAGATAAATTATTCTGAAATTGTGCTGCATTTGTAACTTTTGGGCGAGGTGGTAATCTACGATGTTCAGCTTTTTCATTTCTAAACTGTTGCATAAGGTACAATAGCCATTTTTTCATATTTCACTGACTGGTTTATTTCCAAGATTCGTGGCAAGTCTAACCACTGTGGCAAGTATTCCAAGTAATGGTAAAAACACACCTTTTTGATTTAATATTTTTTTTTTTTTTTCTTTTTAACAGAAACTGATTTACTAGCAAGTACTCTTAGTTCTTTGAACACAATTTCTGTTACAGACTAGGTGTTAGATGTACATTGCCTTTTAAAAGATTATTACAGCATTCTGATACATAATTAATTCTTTGGATACATTTCTTATTATTTCTTTTTGACATTCTGGAGGAGTTTGGTCATTGCTAATAACATACCACCATATCTTCTCATTAAAGGAATTCTTTTTCTTATTTTGTGTCTCACCATCCTTCTCTTTCAGTATCTATGGATGAAATGAAACAAATAGAATGCATTGCTATTTATTTATGTGTGAATAGTACACTTTATTTGTTAAAAAACATTTTAACTTAAATTAAGATCTTATTCCATGAATAGGTTTAGGGGAATTTAAAGCTGGAAAACGTGTCATTGTTGGAATCTTTTCTTTAGGTAGTACATACTCTGTTTTTGCACAGAATGCATTGGTTAATGATTTACATTTCTTACACCATCTTTTGTTATGACACTGCACGTGTTAACTAACGTAGTGATACTTTTCTTCGTTTTTTGAAGATTTTTTACATGCAATGCTTTCATTTTTGTATGCTTGGTAGTCAGAGAATTATGAGGTGCAATTTCAAAATTTGTGTACATATATTTCGTTGATTTATAATAACTTGATGATTTATTTGATGTTTTCTTAGGTGACTTTCATTCCGTATGTGTTTTCTTCTTGTTAAATGCTGATTGAAATTTTCTAGTTTTTTTTTATAAACATCCCATCAAATGAAATTATGAATAATAACACCACCAAAAAACCCTCCATCTCCAGGCTTTGAAATATTTTGTTTTCTTGCAAAATCTACTTCCGGATTTGCAAAGTGTTTAAGATCTTGTTTATGTTTGTCCATATAGGGTTAAAGTTTGTTTTTGGAATGTAATTTTCTTATTAAGTATGTTTCTACTTGCAAATTGAAACCATTTTTAATTTTTCTTAAATCTTTTCTAAAGTAATTTTTCTCTTTCAAATGGATTGGTCTGATGGCTAAGTTTTCCCAAAGAATGTATGAAAGATACCATGATGGTGGTGTGTACTCATTTTCAAATTTGAAACAACTGACACAAATGTAATTACATTATCCTTTTTATTGTTTGGTATAAAAGATACGTCCACGTTCATCTTGTGTTACCCATGGATGAAATATATAAATTCTTAATCTTATTGAATAAGGGGTTTTAGGGTGAAAATCAATTAATAAATAATCATGCTCAGTGGTTGTCGCATCTTGACAATCTGTATTTAAACATGGTAATTACACCGGATTTACCAGTATGTTCATTTTTTCTTTATCTCTTGTATTTTGAAATAAAATCATATACTGTGCATTAACCTTATGGATTTAGATTGTTGAAACATATTTTGTGTTATGTAAATAACACTTGTATTTTGATGATGTCCTTTATGAGTAAACCATAATTTGATTTTTTCGTGATCTTAATCTCCTTATCTCCTAACATACCATCGAAAGCTACAGGATGTGGTATACTGACATCATTAACAATGACACATTTATCATCGAGAATACTTTCAATGAATTTGATGTCTTCATTTTCGTCAAATAAAGTATATGACTTTTGCCATTTTTTATAACACCAAGTGATTTTTGAAGTACAATTTGAAATAAATCGTGTTCTACATCAACCAGTTTCTTAACAAATTCTGTTTTCCCAGAACCACTAGGTTCTGAGATTAAAATATTGCAGGGATGCTGAAACAATAAACACTCACTTGATGTCATAATTGTGTTTGTGAAAAAGTGTTCTATCACTAACTTATATACTACTTTCTTCCATCGTTTCTTGGTACCACATGGTGGGAATTTTCCAAAAAGGTGCTTATAACTCAAATACGGTTTCTGAAGAATTCATTCTTTGATCAGTTTGTGGTACACATTGTTTACATAAATAATCTAGAATTTGTTCCTTATAAATAATAAAATCCCACATAACTCTTGTCCAAATATTTTGTAAATTGTCTTTGTAAAAAGCATTCATCATTTAAAATGCATTCCAAAATTTAATATACACTTCTGTTTTTTCTAATTGCTTTTGAACAATATCTTTTAAAAAGTTAAAAAGCATATAATAATGCCTTAGGCGTGATTTTGTTTTCTAAAAGATATCCTACCTGATCCATGTTTGAAATTCAAATGTTTCATTGGCATCAGAGGTCTATTCATATCAAAATGTTTGGGTTTGTGTTTCACTTTCGACTTGTCTGTTCTTGTTACATTTAATTCTATGTGTATATTCAATGTTTATTTTATAATTCCGTCTATCATGCACACATTCAACCATACTTTCAAAATGGACTTTTTGTGAAGTTTTGAAATCTAATGAAATCCATTTGTTTACATGACGTGTGTATTTGCCCATCTTTAATGTATTTATAAACATAATCTTTAGGACCTGAATCTACATATTCAACGATTTTTGCATCTGGATGTTCATCTGTCCATTGACCTAACCTACTGTTTATAATTTTGGATTCCAAAGTAATGGGTTATGTATATAAATGCAACTATCTGTTTCAATATATAAAACTCATTTACCTAACCCTTTACCTAACCTGAAAAGCAGACAACACTTGCTAATATAATTCTTGAATAACTATTTTTTTTCATTTTTGTCTCAAAAACATAGGTTATGACCCCTCATTGGAACAAGTGTCGTCTGCTTTTCAGGTTAGGTAAAGGGTTAAATTACCCTCCTATAACTTTGTAGAATTCCAAACGTGCATATGCTGTTACAAAAGAAGCTATAACAACATCAGTTGAACAGTGACAGTATATATATTTGATTTGTAAAATAAATTGATCATGGTCGAATAGTTCTAAATGTTTAACAATGATATTTGGGTCCTGTATCAAGTCAAAATATTTGGATGGATTATATATGTACTCCATTTTAGTTTGGACATTGTTTCTGTGCATTTTTCCCACGCAAGAACAGTTTAACCCTTTACCTAACGTAACGGCCAAAACCGGCCAGCACTATTCTCAAAAATCGTCAGTGAATTTTTCTTATTTTTTCTTTTTCTGTCTCAAAAACATAGGTATGACCCCTCATTGGAACGAGCTCGTCGAGCTCGTTCCAATGAGGGGTCATAACCTATGTTTTTGAGACAAAAAACTAAAAAAATTAGTTGTTCAAGATTTTTTTTGCAAGTGGCGTCTGCTTTTCACGTTAGGTAAAGGGTTAACAGTTTAACATGGTTTTTGCAAGTGATCTTTTTCCTGGATTTGTTCACTATTTTGTAGTTTTATGTTTTCAACATCTGCATAATCGTTTTTAAAAGTTGCTTTATCTATATCTGTTTTCACCCAGTCTGGATACCCACTAGCGTCTTGTTTCATTTTTAAGTATTTATTCACATATTGTTTGTAAATTTCTGTAGACCATTCTTCCCAGTGCCAACCTGATGAGTGTCAAGTATTTTGTATCGCATTTCCATTGCCATGAAGAGTTCGACAGTTGTCCATGTACCAACAAGATTGTGTTGTTTTGCTGTGCGTTCATGGTGATCATTTTCTTGTTCTGCACATGTAAATTGTAAAGTATGAAAACCTTTTCTTGTTATAGAGAATTGGTAAAACTGGCATGTGAAGATTTCGTGGTTGTGACATTTTACATTTAATGAGTCCCCTATACTGTCTCAAATTATGTGTATCTATGTTTTCTTTTGTGAGTATGTTTGGATGACCTGGATATTCTCTGTGTTTATTAACAAATATCTATGTACTTTAGTTCAGTGTTTGCACTTTGATCTATTTTATGGTATAATTTAATGGCCTTTGTTCTCCCTCCTAATAATGCTTTTCGCGGTTTAATTCGATCCATGTTTGAAAAAAAAATTAATTCAGTACTGTTTTTAATTCAGAATCTGTTTTGCATATAGTGTCATATACATGTTCCCATATCCCTTTCATAGTGTACCCATGTGACTTCAAATGTTTTTTGAGATCCTGAGTATGCATGTACAGAGTTGTGTAACATTTTAAATTGACTGAATTTTTGCATTTCTGTCTGGATAATATTTTTCACATCCATGCCACATACAACCAAAAAATTCAAAAATGGTGTTTTTGTGTTTGTGGTATCCATCTACATAATAATGTCCTATTTTAATTTCCACACCATTTAGTGCATGTTGCATGTGTATGCGTTCTTCTTTTGCAGGTAACTGTAAAAACTGGAGCCTTTATAGAGTATTTCACTGTAGAAGGATAACGTATGTCTGAAATGAGAGCAGGTATGTGTTCTGGCATTGATGTTTTTCTCTAAGCTTTATTGCAGGTATCAGCTAAAGTAATTGAATCTCTGAATGGGTCTATTCCTTCACTATCTACAAATTTCTGTCTAAATTCCCCACAGTCTCTTCATAAAATATCTACATCTGATCGACAGTACATTTCCGTTTCTTTTGGAAGTTAAATGTAGTAGTGCTGGTAAGTTTATGATTATGCCATTTGATAAATTCTTCCCTATCCTTTGGACCTATAGTGACATAGAATCAGGCATGTAAAATTTTGCATTTAAATAATCATCAAGATAATTTTTTTTTATTTGCCATCCTTGGTTCAAATCCCACCTGTGGCAACCGCATTGTGTCCTTGGGCAAGACACTTCACCCCCATTGCCCATGTGTTCTTTCCCTGTTGTAGTGATATGATTTTGATAACATGATGAATTTGCAAACCGTCTATTGCAACTGCTGTAACAGGTAATGGAGTGTTCAGTAATACATTTTGACACAGCTACATTTACACATGTGTTGCAAACTTCACAATAATAGTTGTACACTAAATACCCGGTCATGATGGTAATGGTGTCAAAGTGTCGGTGATGGTGGTATGTATGTATGACTTTACTAGCCTCTGTAGTTTTTAGAGGTTCAAATAAGAAATCAGTTTTATTCTGGGTATGAATTTTAGTGACATAGACTGGAGAAAGCAGATCTTGTATTTTATAACACTCCTCATACCCACAAGGTATAATCAAGCCCTGATCTGTCCATCAATGTCTTAGCTTCATTTTCTTGAAACTTCACTTCCAATTTTTTTTTCCATTTCTTTACCACTGAGTGATATATTTACATCATCTAATAACATGAGTGAATGTAGAAAATTAGAATCTGTAATATCATTTAAAGTCTTGTCATATTTTATATAGTTGAAAATATTTGTTTTAAACTGTACCCATGATCCATCACTGATAATATTTTATCTGGAGGTGTTTGCATACATGATGGTGGTTTGTAAAATTGACAATTTCTAATACGTTGGATGTAAGAACAATTTGGAGCCCACTTATCATGTTCTGGTCTTGTGAAGGAATATCTTTTGGTTCCCAATTCATTAAACTTTGTTCACAAATTAAACATTTTACTTCACCATCTCCAACACAGAAAAATCCAGCTTTATCTAATTCTTCTTTCTTGGATTGTAAAATAGGATTTTAGTGAATAATAAAACTTGAAAGTCTTGGAAGCTCTCATAAGCATATCGGATATGCAGGATTATGTGGTAGAGACTTGTTGACTGTTCAATGTTTTACTTTGACATTCCTGCAAAAAGTAAAAGTTGTGTTTTCTGTATCCATAAGATTCATGTGTGGAATGAAATGTTTCACGTAAATATTAAAATAAACCGTGTGCATTTGTCACGTTACATTGGAAATAAAATGTAATGAATTGTGAATAATGGTTTAAAAGGCCATCGATTTCCAACCTTTATTTACACTTGCTTTTAGACTATCAAGATGTTAAGACTACATTTCATACAGCTCTAAAGATGTATGACGTGAGAGATCCGGGATTAGAAAACACAAGTGACCTGAACAGTATTTATTAAAAAAGATAGAGATATAGCAAGATCCAAGAAAACAGAGAAAACAAGTAATCCAAATAGTATTTATTATAAAGAAGAATGGAAATTTCTTGTAGGGGAACTTTATGAGATAATACCTGATACATGGCATAACGCAATCACTCTTGTCAATCAACTTTACGTGCTCAAGAAGTACTGTTTTATTGGTAATGAGAGTGGACATCTGACAAAAACATGTCGACATAAAGGACCATGCGTTTACTGTCATGAAAAGGGATATTGGATTAAAGAATGTGCATTGGAAATATTATCTGATTAACCAATGCGGGAAACACCAGCTATTCCAACACCTACTACTGGTATGGCATTCTTCCACCATCTGCTACAGGGCTTGGCATTTATCCAGAGCAGATAGAACAAAATATTCTACCAATAGATATGACAATACCCAATACTTCGACAAACCAGCCTGGCGATAATGTGTTACCAGATTTTCACGAGGAATGGGACACTTTGTTATATAAGATGGACGTACCGAGTGAAACAAAAACAGATGATGAATAGAAACATTATTTCCAGAGAACGAGACACCGCCAATAAAAATTTCCAGAAAATGTAAAGCCAAGGACAGTAAATCAAAAGTGTCGAAACTGCCCACAAAACTGTAATGAACATTTCGAAGAGTGACATTCAAAAAGTGGCATTCAGAAAGTGAAACATAGCTGTGTTGTATCACAAAATATTTATGGAATAAAATTCAGAAATGGTAATGATCTTATGTTTTCAGTTCAAATACTTCTCGGTTAGGAATGTTTTTTTTTATAGTTGCATGGCAATTAGTTTTCAAGAAAACTATTTGTGATGCAAGTACAAAAAAAATTACATAGAACTGAAAAACTCAAAAATAATTTTTCTGACTGCAAATTAGTTTTCTGAAAAAAAGTTTTCTGTTTTAAAAAAACTTTTTTTTCAGAAAACTAATTTGCAAGCAGAATAATAATTTCCTAGGAATAAAAAAGACAAAAACTGTTTTGCTGTTTGCAAATTACTTTTCTGAAAAAAGTCTCCTGTTTTACAAACAAAAACTAATTTGCAAACAGAAAAATAATTTTTATGTTCTAAACTTTTCAAAACATAAAATAATTTTTTCAAAAAGATTTTTGAGAAAATGTTTTTATGTTTCAAACAAAAAAAATTTTCTGAAAACTTAATCTGCGTACAAGTAAAAATAATTGTACATTAAAATAATCTGAGGTGCAGTGCGAAATGTGTATGTGTTACACATAAGTATTTTTTGTTCTTTTTTATCTTGTACAATGCACAAATTCTGAAAAAAAACGAAAATACTTATGTGTAACACAAACACGTTTTGCATGACACCATTTGTAAAATCATCAAGTATGTCACAAAAATGAGAAAACAAAAATTGTCAAAACGCCGGAACTATGAGGTTTATACCTATTGAATTGAATAAAGTTTTGACTGCAAGACTCAAGTGGGGAAACTGCAAAGTGTGTGTATCAAGAGTTTTTATTTTTCTTTTTACAATATATGGTGGCCCTGAAAAGGGCCTTTTGATTTGTTTCTCCTTATTTTAATTGCTAACTCTTCATATGTATTCCATTCTTCTTTCATTCTTTGTTAGCATCTCCTCCAGTAACAATGGCCTCTTCATCTCCTCTTAATCCCTGATGACATTCCGTAGACATTGTTGAAAATCTTGTTCAATTTCGTCAAATACTAATGGTGAAATTCATTCGACTCCAGCTCTTCTTGCCAGTCTTCATAAATTATTTATTGGAATAGGAATGATTGATTTCCGCTTCATTCCACCCTTCCATTTCTTCCCTTCAGTATCTTAATCTCTATGAATAGCTTCATTCTCATGGTTTGTTCTCTATCAAGTATAACTGAGCTTGAGTTGACAGTTTTACACTTACTCCAAAGACATGATAGTAAGCGTCGTAAAGAATTGGGTTTCTCCTGCCTTATAATCAAAATAGCACGTGGGCGTTCTTTGGAGAGATTTTGACCAAATGACAGCTTGCTTTGCCTTTAAATACTACGTCAAAATAACAAATGATGACTGTATTTGTTTAGGCGAGAAAATTTGGGGGACAATATACGCCCGTTTTATATTTTTAAAGGGTTGGGGTAAGGATGGGGGTGAGGGTAAAAATTGTTTGGACTAACCCCGTATTCGAATTTCAACTGTATTTTGCTGTGATTAAACAACATACCAAGTTTGGAACCAATCGGAAAACAAATAATAAAAGTTATCATCCGGAAACCAAATATTTGATGCATTCTATGTCCAACAAGGTCCATAATTCAGGGGAACTTCGAAGTTCGAACTGACCCCATGTTCGAACTTGACCTGTCTTTTGTTTTGATCAAACCACATACCAAGTTTAGGAGTCAATCGAAAAAAAATACTAAAGTTATCATCTTGAAACCAAATATTGACGAACGGATAGACCGACGGATGGACAAATGGATGGACAAATGGACAGGCAGACAGACTGATTCAATAATTCGAAGGTTTTTCAACAGGCGTATAAAAAATCAGTCAGGCCATACTAAAGTTATAATCCGGAAAACACAAAATGCACAAATTCAAGAGGAATAACTCTGGAAAGGTACATGCGAATTGGCCGAAAGTGAACTTCAGCAGTGCTTTGTGGTCATAAACAAAATCTGAGAATTTGAAACAAATTACTCAAGGCAAATTAAAGTTATCATCCAGATACCACATAATTCACAAATTTGCAATCATTCAAGGGGAATAACTATGGAACGGTACATGCGAGTATGGTCAAAGGTGAACGTGAGCTGTGCTTTGTGGTCAAAAACAAAATCTGAGAATTTGAAAAAAAATCGGTCAAGGGAAACTAAAGTTATCATCCGGAAACCACAAGATCCACAAATTTGCAACCATTCAAGGAGAATAACTCTGGAAAGGTATATGCGATTGTGGTTAAAAGTGAACTTGAGCTGTATTTTGTGGTCAAAAACAAAAAACTGAAAATTTGAAATAAATCGGTCAAGGAAAACTAAAGTTATCGTCTGGAAAATTTGGGCTAAATTCCCATAAATAAAGGGTCATAACTCTACTGCAAATGGGCCGCTAGAAACGGAAATCGAACCCGTCCTGTAATTTGTCATACTAAATTCACATGCCAAATTTAACTCAGCTCAAACCATTACAACTAAAGTTATTGTCCAGAAACGAAATGTGTCCATGGACGGACAGACAGACAGACAGACGGGTGGAGAGACCATTCACATAATACGTCACGTTCTTCAAACGGGTGTATAAAATCAACATCTGAAAAATTTGGTGTCAATCCGTCAAGGCGTTCGTCTTTAAATGAAGGGAAACCAATTTGTTTTCAAAAATTGTGTTTTCAAAGGGCCATAACTCTGCAGCGAATGGACTGCGAAACACCAATATCGAACTTGACCTGTATTTTATTGCTACAAACAACATCTGAAAGTTTGATGTCGATCCGCCAAGGCGTTCGATTTTAAATGAAGGGAAACCAATTTTTTTCGAAAGATTGTGTTTTCAAAGAGCCATAACTTTGCAGTGGATGGACTGAGAAACACCAATATCGAACTTGACCTGTATTTCATTGCTAAAAACAACATCTGAAAAATTTGGTGTCAATCCGTCAAGGCGTTCAGCTTTAAATGAACGGAAATCAATTTTTTTAGACAAATTGTGTTTTCAAAGGGCATTTTCTTGGAGCAGATGGACTGAAAAACACCAATATCGAACTTGACCTGTATTTTAATGCTAAAAACAACTTCGGAAAGTTTGATGTCGATCCGTCAAGGCGTTCGACTTTAAATAAACGGAAACCAAATTGTTTACGGATAGACAGAAGGACAGACGGACAGACAAACAGACGGACGGACAGACTGATAACACAATACGACCGTTTTTTATAAACGGGCGTATAATAAGAGACTGGTGGACGAACACAAAAGAATAGAGAAAGAAAAGAGGCGGTGAAGACAGTTATAAAAAGACTGATTTGGACAAATGTGCCGTACCGGTCCTCAGAAGGATATTGATCAATGGAGACATCAAATTAATGACAAATTGGAAAAACATGCAGGGATAAGACAGTTCTTAGCAGCCCGTGGTTTTGAACTAGAGAAGTACTGGGTACAAAGGGTTGATCTGTATCTTGATTTTAATTGGCAACCTGAAAGAAAATATAAAAAATGGGAGGTACAATTCAATAACTTATACCCAGATTTGAGTGAATTCTATGAGGAATCATAACATACAAGTATAGGTTATTGCATTTTGTACCCTCACGTACATTCAGGATGCAAGTTAATCTGATTGATACTAATTCGTCTCATCTCTATATGTCGTTTTAAAAGTGCTGGTATCACAAAAGGAGTATCTTCAAAAATTACCTCCGTGCCGGTCCTTTTCACGACCACCATAGTCTCAAAAGAGTTTTATCAAACCCATTACAAGTTTTTTTTCCCCATAGACATGTTTACGCCACAGCTGGAGGAAATTAAGCGAACTGATTTAACACTGGATCTACTGCCGACCGACCGCATTCAGGTTGACCAAGACTTACGACCCCTGCACAAGACCGACACATTAAGACAATTCACTTGCGGGATCGCTTCCTTCCGGCGAGGAGGACAGCAGCAATTACTCCTGGTAGAACTAACAATAGAATTGGTGCACAAACTGTCCGCAAAAGACTCGCAGAACACAGCGTCCGAAGTTGGCGTCCACACCACGGACCAATCTTTACCCAACGTCATCGTATCGTCAGAATCGAATGGGTACGTCAGAATTCTCGCAGGACTCAGCTGCGTTGGAGCACAGTTCTTTTTAGTGATGAATCACGATTTTGTCTACGGCGCGGTGATGTTTGGGATCATTTGGACCGTCGGGTACGACTTCATAATCTTCAGACGTTAGGCAATTTACGTAATGTTCTAAGGCAGGAGTGTAATGCAATACCACAGGGTGACATTCAGAGACTTATCAGGTTCATGCGCCGTCGATGTCTTGCCATCCAAGAGGAAAACGATGGACATACACGCTATTGACTGTATTTGTGAACATTTCATTTCACCCCATGTCTACATTGCAACGTCCTGACGTGACGCTGGCAACAGTATGAACATGAAATTATGCAAATTCATACAGCTAGACTCGAAATGTGAATTTACAATAATTTGTTTGGGATTAAAGTCGATAATACTAACAAAGAGAGCTCCTCAAAGTTAATTCTACTTTCTTTTTTCACTCAGTATATATGAGAGACGACTGCGAACGAATCGTCTATTCCAACAGTTAAATTGTGGTTGTTTCTGTGGATGGAAAATGAATGTCATATTCTAAATCAGCCTTAATCAAAATCCGTGACAAGATCGAAAAGATTCATTGAACCACATTCGCCGTTACGTTGGCAGTAAACTCAATGCTTATCAAGTCAAAGAATGAGAGGAGATCTGTGTTTTTTGTTGTTGTTGTTGTTGTTGTTGTTGTTGTTGTTGTTGTTGTTGTTGTTGTTTCAGAAGATAAAGGAATACTTGGTGGTGCTAACGTGGTCCAGGGGATTCTAATTTCTCAACACCCATGAGTGACAAAATGGAAAAAATTACTACAAGTAACCACTCATAAATGCCGTCCGATCACAAATGCTTTTAAGCAAACGCATCCAATTCACACCTATAATAAGTTATGCAAAGTCACTTAATATAAATTATATGTGTACATAATACAATGATTAAAATGCATGTCAAGTACTGTTACTTGAAAAAGTCAGAATATAACGTCATTTCTGTGTAATGGACAGTTGTTTCCCGAAAAACATGTCCGATTGGAAATCGCAATACCGGGAACATGGCCGAACATTGAGCGTTGTGCCGACATCAATATAACAATTGAAATTTTTATTTTTATCAGTGAAATGCAATCGACCAAGTGAAGGTTTGAAATACACGAGTCTCCCACGACATATCACGCACACCTAAAAATTCAAAGAATCATTAATCTTTGAAATTAACAGGTCACGCGATCCCAATCATACCCGTCATTCACATATTTATTCTAATATTGTCGCTAATAATTATTCAATCTGTGGTATGAAAGTATTTTCACACCCCAGTCCCATCATCACACAACCAAAAATCTTATACCCAGCTGGAGTTAGTGATTGTTTCTCAAATGGGTCCAGGGAATTATTTTTCTTTGGCTTTTGGCTAAGAGATACGTGCTATTTTTCAGATGTTCATAAACAATCTTCATGTGAGAAACACACAGACATGTCGGGAAATTAGCTGATAACCTTCAATAATTGTTTAAAACTATAGACGGTCTTTTTTAGACATCCGTGCTGTCCCTCTAGGAGCCATACTCGTCTTCTCTATTTCATTTATACTCGGATAAGCATTAGTCACTAGAAGTTAGCACGTAGTCATTCAGTCTCATCAACTATGGTAAAGAATGTTGTCATTCCACGAGGATACCCGGGTGAATATTGTCCAAAAAATGAGAATTTACCAGAAGCAGCGAACCCTTTAGAAAGTGTGGACGAATCAGAAACAGAAAATAACGAAAATGAGAAAGTCAAGAGAAAAGGAAGTCATAAATGATAATGCTGGGTTTGATCCATTTGAACGAGTAACATTTAAGTCTTACTTACACTTTAACTATGAGTACCAAAAATTAAAATGACAATATATACAATATGACAAAAGAAGTTTCAAAAACACTGTTGAAATCGTATTACCAAGTCTAAGACGGATATATCGTGACAAATATCAAGGTCAAGAAAGTGTGATGTTCGTACGGCAGATTCGCAGTGACATAATTCATCAAAAAATCAAGGGAGCTGAAAAGCAGTCACTCGACGAAGATTATGGGAGGCATAAAGCCAACAAATATTCAGTGAAGAAGAGACAATATTTATTCGACACAGGTATAAAAGCCATTATGAAGTAAGACAAGATCTGTGATAGAATGTTAATTTCTGTTCCATACATGTTATGTTTTCAATAAGAATAATTTGAGGAGTAGACTATATTAAAGAATTGAGGCTTGGGTTGTTGTGGCCCTCACAGATAACGAATGTCAACCAAAGTTACGAAGTTACAGTAAAATCATTCCAAAACAAGTGATCCTACCGAGTTGCAATGAAATCCTTTCATAAATATGACTCCTAAACTAAATCATTCGGAAGAGGAGTAACGTACTACTTTTGACTGAAACTTCAAGTCACTTAATGACATATGATATCACCAGACCCCACCCAAGAGACACTCAAAAGTAGAGTGTAAGCTGGTGTGATGTAAAATGGTCTGCACTATTTCATATACTATTAAACTATTAAACAATATTGAATTCATGTTGGATGGAGATTGCACTGGTTTGGTGGAGAGAGCTGGACGGTCTTGAACCCTTATATGAGCATATCGGCATATGTTTGAGCACTTTTAAATTTCCAAAAGCATTTCATGAGCACATAATTGTGATCACTGTGTCAGCATATGGCACTTACTCATAGATGATAACACATGCCCGTATGCTCATTTCTATTGGAATTTAATGGCACTCCCGACATCGAAAATTCACCTGGATAGTTTGATGGGCGAGGTACCCAGAGTGTGAAGAGAGAACCACCGAGCAGTGATGAGCAACTGTCAACCTCCCCAACGTACTAACTTCGCACAGGCATGTTTAGCAATGGTTGAAGATAAGTGCATCATCGACGTGCAGTGCATTAGTACACAGTGTAACCGTGCCCCATTGGAGCTTTTGGGTTAAGTGTAGTGCCCAAGGACACAACACATTTGTCCCAAGCCGATATCGAGCCGTGGGCCTTTCGGTTTGCAGTCCAATGCCGTAACCATTGAACCACCTCGATCTTCCTCACATGCTAAAACAAGTATTTTTACATCCTCTGTGTGTATTGACTCTATACTTGATCGGGTCATTGAACCAATCTAATATGGCAATACGCAAGGCGAACGGAGGAACCCCAGATGATGTATCCACAGGAAATTGGAATCTCATTAGTATTGGGCAATAGTCAGTAATAATTAACGTAATATGCACAAACACCCTCCTAATATCATAAAAAACAGTGTTCCTGTGATGCAACATATTAAAATATTTCGTTCTACAACCATCCCCTACAAAGTGTAATTTCATCTAAACATTTAGGTATTATTGTACTAACTATGTTCGGGAGCGTGGTGGCTCAGTGGTAGACTGTTGGACTTCTATGCTAGAGGAGCAGAGTTCGATCCCCGTCCGGGACGACCCGCGTTGTGTCCTTGTCCAAAGCACTTTATCCCGGTTGCCTACACGGGGGCACGATGACGCAGTGTACAAGGGCGTACAGCACGTCGATGGTGCACCCGTCTTCAACCGCTGTAACCCTGCTTGAGCGGAGATTGAACATAGTTAGAATGTTGAGGAGCTGACAGTTGTTTGTCGATTCTTGGTGGTTCTCTGCGGGTACTCCGACTTCCTCCACCCGTAAAACTGTCACGGTCACAATTCGCCACTGTGCATAAGTATGTGACCTTAACCCTTTACCCAACGTAACGGCCAAAACCGGCCAGCGCTATTCTCAAAAATCGCCAATTAATTTTCACTATTTTTTTCATTTTTTGTCTCAAAAACATAGGTTATGACCCCTCGTTGGAACGAGCTCGTCGAGCTCGTTCCAACGAGGGGTCATAACCTATGTTTTTGAGACAAAAAATGAAAAAAATTAGTTATTCAAGAATTTTTTTTGCAAGTGTCGTCTGCTTTTCACGTTAGGTAAAGGGTTAAACAACAATAAATAATAATAATAAATAATAGTAATACTAAATATGTTCCCATAGGCGACCATCAGTGGTGAATTTAGGAGGTTTTCAATGGGGGGGAGGGGGGGTTGTAGAACTATGAAATTTCAACTAGGGATGGATATTTCAGTGTTTCAATGTGGTGCCTCCCCGTTCCCAGGAAGGAGTGGTTATTTTTCAAATATTTTACTTTGGGTGACTGTAGCGGTAGGTTTTAGCGCATTCTGAGAATATTTCCAATCTGTTTAAAGGCTGCAGCTAAATATCTACATAACTTGAGGTTTTACGACAGCACAAAATAACAATTTCTTGTGGTACTGTAGTCTGTTCGTGAAAGTAGGCCCTACATGCCTATCTGCAATGAAAGTGTCAATGGTATTGTAGCTTAACTGGACTGTGTGTAATGTTGGATAAAAAGGATAATGTTCAATGTTTATGAAAGTATTATGAAGTAAGACAAGAACTAATGTTAATTTCTGTTCCATACATGTTATGTTCTCTATAAGAATAATTCGAGGAGTAGACTATATTAAAGAATTGAGGCCTGGGTTGATGTGGCCCTCACAGATAGCGAATGTCAACCAAAGTTACGAAGCTACAGTAAAATCATTCCAAAACAAGTGATCCTACCAAGTTGTAATAAAATTCTTTCATAAATATGACCCCACACATTGCTAAAGAAATCTAGGTCGTGGGCTGGTCCGATGGTCAGGGTTGCCCGATGGTGACTAAAATACGAAAGTCTCATCTTGACATCACACTGAGCTATACTTCCAACCTATAGCGAAATAGCTTTATAAATATGAACTGTAATGGACTGTGTTAAACAAATCTAGGTTACGAGACCGCGGCTGTCACGGTTAACCTATCATAGCCAAAATAGGATGTTCTAATCTGGACATTATACTGGGTCATTCTAGCAATTTTCATTGAAATCCCTTCATAAATGCAACCTGTAGACCGTGCTAAATGAATCTAGGTAACGTGCCCCTGTGGCCGTCATGGTTGACTGAACCCAACCAATGTAGTACGTTCTCATTTAGACGTTATACAGAGTCATCCTACCACGTTAAAATGAATTTTGTTCACAAATACAACCTGCAGACTGTGTGTTATTGGTTTTTAGGTTTTGACCTCTCCCAGCCGTCACGACTGACCGGTCGCGACCAACATGGAGCGCTCTCATTTCGACTTGACCTCGAACCTGCAAAAGACATTTTGTGATGATCGGACAAGAAATTCGGGTTGCAGCCGGTGTAAAGAGAAATGTGAACAGACAAACAGACTTCCACAGGCGTGTTGACAATAGCTTATCTTGACTTTGTCAAGTTGAGCTAAATGAAAATGTCAGTGACACTGTAGCTTAACTTGGCTGTGTACTGTTTGTTGAGAAGGATAATGTTCAATGTTTATGAAAGGATTATGGAATAAGACAAGAATTGTGATAATTGAGAAAAAGTTAATTTCTTTTCCCTACAAGCTAGGTTTTAAAATAAGAAAAGAAAATTGAGGTGTGGACTGTACTAAGGAGTTGGGTTTGGCTTAATGTGACCCTCACAGTTATGGTATGTCAATCAAAGTTATTCCAAAACGAGTCATTCTATCAAGTTATGATAATTGAGTAAAAGTTAATTTCTTTTTCCTACATGCTAGGTTTTATAATTAGAAAAAAAATTGAGGTGTGGACTGTACTAAGGAGTTGGGCCTGGCTTAATGTGACCCTCACAGTTATGGTATGTCAATCAAAGTTATTCCAAAACGAGTCATCCTATCAAGTTACAATGAAATCCCTTCATAAATTTTACTCATAGACTTTGCTAAAGGAATCTTGATCACATGACGGCTCAGCAGTCACGAATGACCAATCATAATCAAAATAGGACAGACTCATCTAGACATCATACCAAGTTATCCTACCAAGTTACAATTAAATCTTTTATAAAAAGAACCTGCAGATAGTACTAAATGAATCCGCGTCGAGTAACCAGGTGATGGCAACGGCTGACTGATCGTGACCAAAATAGGAATGTATCGTCTAGATATCATATCGAGTTATCCATCCAAGTTACAATGAAATCATTTCATAGATATGAACTGTAGACTGTGCTAGGTCACAGGCATATGCGGCCATCATAGTTGACCGATCATGGCCAAAATATGACTTCCTCATCTAGACATCATAGAGAGTCTTCCTTCCAAGTTAAAATGAAATCCCCTCATAAATACGACCTGTAGAGTGTGCTAAGAGTGTTCGGGTTTTCCGACCCGCGCATCTATCAAGGTTGACCGATCGCAACCAAAAGGGGACGTTCTCATCTTGCTATTATACAGAGTCATCCCACTAAGTTACAATGAAATCCCTTCATAAATACGACCCAATGAAATCCCTTTATAAATACGACCTGTAGACTGTGCGAAAGGTTTTCGGGCCCGCATAGCCGTCACGGTCGACCGATCTCAACCAAAAGGAGATGTTCTCATCCAGACATGACCTCGAACCTGCATATGAAATTTGGTAATGATCAAATAAGAACTACGGGGTGTAGCCTGTGATGAAGAAAATGTGGACAGATTCACAGACTTTCGCACGTGTGATGGTAGTAGCTAATCTTCACTTTGTCAAGTTAACTTAAAAATCAGTATGCAACCAATAATTTATTAATTCATCAGCTCAAATATGAGGTCAAGCTGAGCAATGAACACACTAACCATTCATAGTCTTACAAAGTATGAGTAATGAGTTAACAAAGTAACTCAGCCTATATATCACAATATGTGCAGAAATGGGGGGTGTGGGGGGGGAGCAACCGGAAATTTCCTGACATAAGGAGGGGTTGGGTGGGTGAGTGGTGCAGGGCTAGAAAAAGCGCGTAAATGACCAAAAATATTATTTTTTCATCCACAAAAAATCACTAAGTTCTGTGCTTGTTTAAACTTTTATAATCAATTATATGGCCGATAGGGCCATTTAAACATATACACTATCATATTAGGAATGTAGGTATGTCCAAATCCATATGAATTTCATGTTGGTACCTGCAGCCAATAATGTTTAACCGGTGATCGGAATCGGTCACGCCAATCGGCTGATTGTGGGCAATCGGTTCAACCGATTGTTGCCAAGCATTTTTGTGTGATGATTCATTACCCATATTTTATTATCTTCTGCAATTGTTCAATTGTTAATGTAAAACGATGAAAATGACACCATTCAATAATGTTGGGAAACAACCACAATGTGTATTCTTAATTTCTCTCGATGTCCCTTTACGGGATATACAAATGAGTGGACTGCCGGTAATAGCCTGTTCATACCGGAAAAAGGTTGCATCCATTGACACTCAGGTCGCAGCAAAATGATTAGTCTCCTGCGCAGCCCACTATGTATTCACCTAGAGGTCTGCTATCAGCTTCGGGCAGTAAAATGGAGGATCAAATAGAGTAGAAGGAAGACGTTTTTCGGTAGGGAGTAGAAACTGTGCTGTCGTGTATGTTAAAATGCCCAGATTTTTCCCATTTCTGCCCCAATTTTTTTTTTGAGAAATTGTGAGATCGACTTGAACAAAAATAAGTGAATGTCACCGCCAAGCAACAGATTTCGATGCGTTTTAATGCGAGAGAGTCATGTCGATTATGCATGTTTTAATCTCATATGTTTATTTCTAAGAGTGGCATATCATCTCAGAAATAGTGTATCGTAACGTACGTCCAATACTCGGCATTTTGACACCAACCACACGACTGTACTGCAATTAGTTCAAAAGTTACAACTGATTTTATCTTTTCGGGGGTAGGCCTCACTCACGGGCGATGGACGCATGGGACTTCGCGTACAACGTGATACGGTATGGCGGAAGGACACAATTTCTTACTTTAAAATAAAAAAGTTATAAATATCGACACAGATGATTGAAAATTTTTCAAATGTTTGTTTCCAAAGTCCAGGTGTGGTATCACGTATGGCTGAAGCTGATAGCAGGCCTCTAGTTGAATACCTAGTGGGTTGCTTGACTTAATCAGAATTATTCGATGACTTATTCAGAGTTATTTGATAATATTTTGTACCTGTTCCCATTCAAACTCATTAGAATTATCTCCCTTGCAATCTCAAAGGTTTATTGCAATGCTGAAATAGTGAGAATAAAAGTCTTAAACATTTAGAAATGGAACAATTCTCACTTAGACAGGGTTAGGTCTGCATTTTACGTTTTTTTTTAATGGAACAATTCTCACTTAGACAGGGTTAGGTCTGCATTTTACGTTTTTTTTCTAACATTTTAGGGGACGGGACCAGCCCATTTAGCACGGAAACAAATAATAAAAATTGCAGGGGAGGGGGGAGGGGTGAGACTGAAGAGTGTAAACACATTTTTTGGCCTGTGTCTGCAAATGTTTTTCAGATCCCTCCCCCCCCCCCCACCTCCCTGATATGTGTGAGATTTTAATTCAACAATACCAGATATAAATTAATTTTTAATCTGGCTACATGTATATATTTGTCTTTTACGGAAGCGTATTGCTGCCACGTGGAACAAAAAAAATAAATTGTTTCGTTTAAACGAAAACTTTTTCGTATATAACAATGCATGGAGATTGAGGATTGGGCGTCACTTGAGCTTGGCCCGGACGGCAATATAGGCCTATGATTATCCGCTTCAGGCACAATCTTGGACTCCAAGGTGGAAAGACCTGGGAAGGATAGGGTCAGTGGCTGTGGTCTGGAGAAACGCACCATACCCGCCCCAAATAATTAGGCCTACATTGCCCCCGCCCCGCCCCCACCCACCTCTAAATAAATTTCAAACAGCTACTAAGGATTTCCAACCCCCCTCTTTCCTTAGGGGACTCCAAAACCCTTGATAGTGCTTCGAAGTTTAAGAACATTTTCGATAGACCTAGACTCCCACTGGTCCAATGGCCTCATTATTCATCAGGAGGCTTCAGAATTGCTCTCAACGCTTCACTGCTTGAAATTGAAAATTTTACCAAGGGAGGACATCCGGGCACCTATCAATGGCTTCACCTTCCCCTCAGGAGGCATCAGAATGAGAATCGCCCACATAATTAAATAATTATATTTCAAGGAAGGGGCCCCTTATCCAGTAGCGCCGCTACAGTGGGTGTGTGTGTGGGGATTATTCTTTCATGCGCACGGACTATTTATTGTGAGAAAACATATGGTCTTGACCTCCCAACAGACCTACTTACCAACACCATGTATGAGAATCCGGCCCAGTCGCGGGGAGAATTCCAATAGAGTGTGTGTGTGGGGGGGGGGGGGAGATGGGGTCACTATGTCGTGGGAATATCCCGAAGGGCTAGCCGGAGGGAGAAGTGACGTCATACTGCGGTGCATTGTAAACCCGACAATGACAGAACTCCTGTTTATTCTAGCGCGGAGTGTTAGGGGCCTATAAAGGGCATGTTCGGAATTGGAAATTAGAGGGTGTCCCCGTAGTGAGGGAAGAACCCATATTTGGAAGAAAGACGGCCTGACGGAACCCCTTCGTATATCCCCCCCCCCCCCCCAACCCACGATGGCAAGGGACATAATAATGTCCGACAAAGTTATAGGATGTTATACAGGTATGCGGAAGCTTAACTCCTAATGGTGTCTTGTCACTGTCTATACATTATGTCCCTCATCTCCGTGCATGATGTGGGTTTCATGTTCATTTGACAGGACACACGCATCCATCCACCCTCTCCCCTCGCATGCACACACTGTCTCTTTTGTATCGCCATAGGTCCAAATATGTGGAATTTGCCCTAAAAGCACTCCGGACGGGTGGGAAGGCATGGCAAGCGTCTCCTCCCAGATAAAAAAATGAGCCCCCACCCCACCTCCAACACCTTCCAGCAAACCTCCCATACGATAACTTGTGCCTAAAGAATGTAATGATATTGCATGTTAAAAAGTGGTTTCGTTTAAGCGAAAAAGTTTTCGTCTAAACGAAAAAGTTTTCGTTTAAACGAAAGTGGTTTTCTTTAAACGAAAATTTTTCGTTTAAACGAAAACGTTTTTGTTTAAACGAAAGTGGTTTCATTTAAACGAAAAAGTTTTCCACGTGGCACCAATACGCTTCCATAGTCTTTCATGATAACAAAGAGTCAAAGAATACTGTCCATAGTTTTGGTAGTAACCTTAAAAATTCCATGTTGGTAAAATAGATTTCTCAGTCTTTAACCCTTTACCCAACGCAGACGATATCAAAATTTATTATTTTAAATATCATTTTTTCAAATTTTTCAAAAAATTGCAACAAAACCATATCATGTGACCCCTCGTTGGAACGAGCTCGACGAGCTCGTTCCAACGAGGGGTCACATGATATGGTTTTGTTGAAATTTTTTGAAAAATAATATTTTTTCAACTGCTGAATTTGCATATTACGCGGGCGGATGCGGGCGATTCGTTGGGTAAAGGGTTAAATCGTTTTTGACAAAACAAAACACAGATGGAACGCTCTATAAGTGTATTTTGAAGACTTTAAAATTTACGGGCGCACACGAATGTTTTGGTTGCTTAAAATTTTCCATCTCGAATGTAATACGGCAGCGTATTAGGGTCAGGACCTTTTCATTTAATAATCTGTTTATACAGATTAATAAACTCTTTTTTACAGATTAATAAACCGTATTTACAGATTAGTAAACTATTTTTACAGATTAATAAACTGTATTTACAGATTAGTAATCTGTGTTTACAGATTATTACGGGACTATTTTTACAGATTATTAGAAGACTGTTTTTACAGATTATTACGAGGCGGTTTTTACAGATTAACAAACTGTTTTTACAGATTAGTAAACTGTATTATCAGATTATTTGGAGACTGTTTTTACATATTATTAGGAGACTGTTTTACAGATCATCACGAGACTGTGTTTATAGATTAATAAACTGTTTTTACAGATTAGTAAACTGTATTTACAGATTATTGGGAGACTGTTTTTACAGATTATTAGAAGACTGTTTTTACAAATTAATTACCCATTCGATAATTGGTTAGTAGTATAGCTTGTACCCGATCGTGCGCTATTACCCAGAATTTTGGGACAGCTACTAGTGTTAAATTCACATAGGAACCGAACTTTGCAGCAATTTTTTCCGTGCGAAACATCGGCGCCATCTGGCTAGATCCGGCATATATAGTATGCTATTATATGTATTGTGATATATGTACCCACAGGGCTATGGGTATATAGTATGGGTATGTGGTGGAAAATTAACGATAAAGGTGGGGGTTTCTCGAAAAAAATTCCCGCGAAACGGTTGACGTGCCTGTGGACGTTGTGACGTCATGATGCGCACCGTGACGTCAGAGAAACGTTGGCCGCTGTTGTTGTACACTTTACAGTCCGGTATGACGTTATTCGCGTCGGGATGTGTCGGGTTCTCAAACTGGACTGATATCGAATTATAGTAAGGGTGGTATATACCCCTGTAGGTATACCCCCCCCCCCCCCATAGGTATACTATTAGCCCTTGGCCTTGGTACTGCTAATCGACCTTCATATTATCCTATGACTGACATAGGTAGTACGTAATGCTAGGCAAACCAGTATTGTGGGGTGGGGTAATGCATAGTGCGTCGTCTAGTGCGGCATTGAGAAATAGCCCTCGGATTTGCAGTGGAATATGGGCGTTACATATCGCTGTAGATCCCATCTTAATCCTTGTTGTATCAGCCTGCCGATTGCTTTGTACTATCCCATGACTGGTATAGGTGGTATGTAATTCTGGGACAGGCAGTATTGTAGGGTGGGTAGGGGTAATTCATGGTCGCCTAGTATGGAAGTTTGGAATGTACAGGTCCCATGTCAGCCCTTCGTACTATTAATCCACCTAATGCTTCAAATTATCCTATGACTGGAAAATATAGTACGTCTTGCTAGGAAAAGCGGTATTGTGGGTAGGGGTAAGGCCTGGTAGTTTAAAAGTGTAGTAGAACAATTATCCACTTAGGACGGTGTTCTGGCCCACATATGGTATAGGTATTACGTAATGGTAGGTCAAGCAGTATTGTTGGGTAGTCGTAGTCCATGGTTGTCTAGTCAGGTAGTATAGGTTGTGTTGTTGTACCCCTCTCTGCCTTTGGTGCTAGTAATCGACCTAAGGCTACATATTATGCTATCACTGGTGTAGGAGGAACGTAGTGCTAGGACAAATTCTATTGTGGGCAGGGGTAATGCCTTGTTGTGTAGTGCAGTAGAATAGTATGGACGGCATATACACATCTTAGATCCCATCTTAACCCTTAAAACCACAATCCACCAGGGACGTAATGGTATAGGTATAGGTAGTATGTAATGTAATGTTGTGTGGTGTATGCTTGGTTTCCATTCTCCTAGCAGGGTACGGGTGGTCCTTTGACGTTCTAAGACTTGGCCTAGAGGTCGTGATATGTGACAGTTACCAAGCCTACTATAGTGCTTCAAGTCAGTAGTAATGGCGCAACGGTAGAAGAAGATTATAGTGTAGGGGACTACAGTACAAGCTAGTCACAGGACAAAAAGCTGAAACCGATGGTAAAATCACCTGAAAAAGAGCTATATAGGGCCTTGGAATCCCACTTATAGATTCCCTTTTATGGAATCATTATGGAATCCCTTTTTGAAAACGTGTGGCCTTCGGCTCCACTTTTTCAAGATGAGGATTAGAGTTGTATGTGGAGCCACTCGTTCGACCAATTTCTCTATGGTTTATTTGCTCGATGGGATTCTTGTCGTTCGATCAATCAGAGATAGCAAGCCTGCAGTAGTGCTATAAGTCAAATAGTAACAGTACAAGGAACTAATGGTACAAAGCTTCGAGGGTTATTTATTTATATATTGGTGTTTAAGGTCACATATTTATGCACAGTGACTAATCATGACCGTGACAGTTCTACGAGTGGCGAAAGCCGGGGTACCTGGAGAGAACCACCAGGCAACGACGAGCAGCTGTCAGCTGCCCAACATCGTAACTCCGCACTGCAGCACACGCAGGGTTAGATTGGTTGAAGACATGCGCACCATCGACGTGCAATACGCCTTAGTACACGGCGTAATCGTGCCCCCATGTGGACAATCGGGGTTAAGTGTCTTACCCAAGTACACAACGGGGAAGTCCGATTCGATCGCTCAGGAGGTTACCCATCCGAGGACAAACCGGGCTCGACGTTGCTAACTTCGGTGATGTGACGAGAACCGCTTCCAGGGTGGTAGAAATTATAGTATTGGATGACTACGAACGAGGTTATAGGACAGCAAGTTGAAGGCAAGATGTAAGCAGATGGTGTACGAGCTTCAGCGTGTATACGTTAAATGAGGTGATCGACTCGTCTCGGGGATGGGTCTGAGGGGCATCAAAAACGCATGTTTTAGAAAGGTTGTCGTGTGATACATCATTTTAAAGATCTCGACGCGTGTAGTCCGATTATTTCGTATTTGCCACTCCCCGAGGGGTGAGGCTGGGGGGTATAAAAAATCCAAGTTTTAAAAAGGTTGGTTGTCATGTGATACATCATTTTAAAAGCATCAACGCGTGTAGCCCGAATATGTGGTATTTGTGTCTTTTCAAGGGGGTGGGACTGAGGGGTGGGACCTCAAAACCCAAATTTTAGAAAGGTTGTCGGGTGATACATCATTTTAAAGGTCTCGACTTGAATATTTCGAATATGAAGTATCCCACTCTCACCGAGGGGTGCTGCCGAGCGATGGGGCCTCAAAACCCAAGTTTGTGAAAGGTAGTCGTGTAATAGATTATTTTAGAGATCTCGACTTGAATATTTCGAGTATGAAGTATCCAAACCTCTCTGAGGGGGTGGGGGCTGAAGGGCATAACAAATTTAAGTTTTAGAAAGGTAGTCATGTCATATATCATTTTGAAGGTCTTGAGTAGAATAGTTCGCATACGAAGTATCCGACCCTCCTCCAGTGGGAATGGTGGAGGAAGCTCGTCAAAACCTTAGGTGATACGAACAACACATGTTGTCAACATGTGACAATGTGTGAAAACGTGTACTTTTTTAGTTTTTTTAAAGTACTTCATGTATATTTCCGTCGGTGTTTCCAGCATCTCTTCGTCGGATGCGATTGGTTTGGTAGAGATGTCTCAGAGATGAGAAACATTTTCAACCGCGTGATATCTTGGTTTATTCCAATCAGTCTGTGACAGACGAATACAGCTTAATGTAGTGTGCCTGTTCAACGGATATCGTTGATTCGACACTTTCGAAGGAGATCTATCAAATGAGAGAGAGGAGATTTTCAACTGCGTGGCACTTGGTATGCAGGTATATCTTACCATTGACCTTCCTCGGTTATTTGCCATAGTCTTATCAGAGTTATGTCCTATTATAGACTTGATATTTTTCGCAAATGTGTTTCTTTTATAGGCGATAACTATTAGGAGAAATAGTGTCATATTTGGTGTGCAAGTGAGTAGTATAGCATGTACCCGATCGACTCTGATTTATTTATTTATTTATTGGTGCTTAACGACACATCAGCAGCTAAGGCTATATCCTGGCGAGAAATCAGTAGAAAGTAAAACGTCAATATCAATTATGAAGTAAAAGATTGAATAAAAATAAAAGATAACCACAATAGACATGTTAAAGACAAGAATAATTTGAATAACAATGAGTAATGAGATAAGTCAATAATGTCTACTTCTACATCAACCTGATGAATTGAGACTTGATAAGTATTATAAAATAGGTCTCTAAGGGATCCGACTGTGAAGTACTGCCCTCTCACAAGATTAAAATCGGCACAATGTAAAAGAATGTGTTCCACCGACAACACCTGCTGGCAGGGAACACACTCTGGTTGCACAGTATCCTCCAACCAAAAGGAATGTGTTGGTCTTGTATGACCAATATGACCTCGCGTCAAAACAGCAAGATCATTTCTACAATAGTTACTAGACGGGTAGTGACCATTGTGGGCTGGTCGGAAGCGATGGAGCTTGTTATTTGTCGCCCAATCCCATTCCGCGTGTCACACAGATCTGATGTAACTAATGATATGTGGTTGGAATCGCAAAATCAGTGAGAGGCTTAGTTAAAGCCTGTTTTGCTGCACAGTCTGCTCTGGTGTTACCAGTGATACCTACATGTCCGGGTAACCAGCAAAACACGATATCATATTGGTCAGACATGAGAGTTGTTAACTTCTCACGAAGTTCCAAAACGAGAGGGTTCGTCAACTTGGGGTTGAGTAAAGCAAGTAAAGAAGAAAGAGAGTCGGAAAAATAATCGACTCCTTTTCCTGTACATTCTCGATGTGTTCAATCGAGAGGTGTATAACTTTAACTTCACCTGTGAAAACAGAACTCTGATTCGGTATTCTGATTGAGGCGATGTGATCACCAGTAACAGCAGCTGATGATACTTTGTCACCATCTTTAGATCCATCTGTATAGATCCTTGTATATGTACTATACTTGGACCTTATTTCAGCATATTTTTGTTTGAACTGCAAGGAATTGGTATCAGATTTTTTTTGTAGAAGCAAGGTCCAAAATAACTGTAGGTTTTTTAAGAAGCCAAGGAGGAATATGTGTTTTTACGGTTTTCTTTTACAGAATCGAAATCAACTTTAGCAGACTCCATGTGGGGTTTAATTCTAATTCCCAATGGAGGAATATGTTTCTGGTGGCGTTTAAAAAATTCAATATTTTGAGGGTCCTAAACACAGTAAAAAACAGGATTTGAAGGATTGGCCAAAAGTTTAGTTGCATACTGGAGAGACAATTTAATTCTGCGCTTCTCGAGAGAAGACCCCTCGGCTTCCACAAGCATCGAGTGTATTGGGGATGTTCGAAAAGCCCCTAGACTAATTCTAATACCACTATTATGAATTGCATCAAGTGGTTTGAGATATGACTTCCTTGCAGAAACGTAAACGGTAGAACCGTGATCTAATTTTGATCGAACAGGTGCTCTATATAGACGAAGAAATGTTTTTTGCTTAGCACCCCAATCAGTGCTACCAACAACCTTCAGTGGGTTCAGTGCTCTCTTACATTTAACTTTTAGTTGTTTTATGTGGGAAGTGACAATCAATGTGTTGTCAAACAACAAACCTAAGAATTTCACTCCCTTAACAACTTTAATAGGACTCCCGTCGA
This sequence comes from Pictodentalium vernedei, assembly GCA_031216915.1. Lineage (NCBI taxonomy): Eukaryota > Metazoa > Mollusca > Scaphopoda > Dentaliida > Dentaliidae > Pictodentalium > Pictodentalium vernedei. The sequence continues at coordinate 472,739,485 of CM062291.1, forward strand.
TTTTTAACTCCGGATCGAGGTGATGTTTCACAATTCGTTTAAAACCATTTTCTGTGACCCATTTTGGAATCCTGCTTAAACACAGCTGAAGTTTGCGCTCCATAGCATTCATGTTTTTGCTACTATAGCAGATTAAAAAGTCATCGGCATACAATGAAGAATCTACCATATTCTCAATTGCATCGATGATACTATTAATTTTTTATCGAAAACAGAGTAACGGACAAAATACTACCCTAAAGAACCCCCAATTCCTACTCGTGAGGATCAGATAACGTTGACCCAACAGGAACCTGAAATTGGCGGTCCTTTAAAAAAATTTCAATAAAAAGGGGCATACTCCCTCTCAACCCCATGTTAAAAAGATCTTTTAAAATCCCATACGTCCACGTTGTATCATATGCCTTCTCCAGATCAAAGAAGATGGCAACCACATGTTCTTTTCTGGCGAAGGCATTTCTAATAAACGTTTTAGGTCTGACAAAATGATCCACAGTACATCTCTGGCCTCTGAAACCACACTGAACATCCGCAAGCAGATTGTTCGATTCCAAAAACCGGACAAGTCGGTCATTGATCATCCTCTCCATGGTTTTGCACAGACAACTGGTCAAGGCAATAGGCCTGTAATTGCTTGGGTTGCTGTGATCTTTGTCAGACTAAGGAATAGGAATTATTGTTGCTTTATGCCAGGATGGCGGAAACTGGCCAGACACTCAAATACCATAAAACTGATAATAAACGTTTTAGCGAAGATTCAGGCAGATGCTTTAAAATTTGGTAGTGAATTTCATCGGGACCAGTGGCAGTATTTTTTGCTCTATGCAAAGGGTTCTGTAACTCTTTCATTGAGAAAGGTTCATTGTAATCCTCTAGATTGTTGGAGTTAAATTTGATCTTTTGTTTTTCTTGCAGTGTTTTTAATTTTGATAAATTCTGGATTACAATTTTCAGACGACGAATGTTTCGAAAATGTGGAGGCCAAAGTGTTTGAAATTTCTGTTTTAGATGTAATTAAAGTGTTGTTTTCCTTCAGGTGGTGTACAGTTGATTTTGAGTCTTTTCCTTTAATCTTTTTAATCATTTTCCAAATATTAGTGACGGGGGTGTTTTGGTAAATCTTAGAAACGTAAGATTCCCAAGAACTTTTCTATTTTTGTTTTATATGTCGTCTTGTTTTTGCCCGATTTGTACGAAGTTTGTCTAAATTATATGTAGTTGGTGACTTGTTAAATTCTCTTTCAGCTTTCTTACTATCCTTTATAGTCTGTTTACATTCATTATCAAACCATGGTTTGGTGAAACGTTTTGGATTTGCCGAAGTTTTAGAGATGACTGTGTTTGCAATGTCCAGCAGCTCGTTTGTAAGGTGTTCTATTTGGTCAGCACTATCTTGAAATTCCTCCCGCGTGAGGCGTTCAGAACAAAGCGATGAAAAAGTGTCCCAGTCAGCCTTTTCAAAGTTCCGCTGGGGCATTCTCTCATCGTCCGCCGGAACTACACTCTCCAACACACTTGGAAAGTGGTCACTCCCACACAAGTCATCTTCTACCTTCCAAAAATAATCGAGGAACACAGAAGGGCATGCAATTGAAAGATTAATTTATGTATACGAACCATATGCGGGGTGCAGATAAGTGTCTGAACCATAATTAATCAAACACAGATCATATTTTGTAATGAACTCTTCTACAGTTTTACCTTTTGCATCTTCCTGTCTGCAGAAATTACCCCAAATAGGTCCATGAGCATTAAAATCACCCAACAAAATATATGGAGTTGGGAGTTGTTGGACTAGTAACTCAAGATCATTCAGTTGTATCGTTTTACTTGGTGAAACATAAATAGAACATAATGTGATTGTCCTATCTAAGGAGAGGCGTACTGCTACATGCTGTAAATTTGATTGCTCATATACAGAACTGTGAATATGTCGTTTGTAACCAAAACGGACGTTTCACGAATATGAAGATCAGTTTCATCTGCCCAAGCATTGTACGATGTATAATGCTTAAAAGCCGAATGATCTAGAGTTTCAGGTTTCTTTAAAAGAGTTTCCTGCAGGCAGAAAGCTGCATGTTTATATTTTTGGCTGAGAAGATCCAGTTCATTAAAATTGGCTCTAAAACCTCGACAATTCCATTGCATTGTATTATATTGTTTTTAAATGTACTATCCATGTTTGGCTGGTGATTTAGATGGTGCATGTATAGGAGATATAGCCCCCGGTTTTCGATTGGGTGACGATTTACGTGGGGACTTACCCTGAGAAGAATTCAGGGGTGGTTGACTAGAGAACGTGTCATCGATGAACTCATCGATCGACATCTTTTCTATCCCGTCAAACATGTTGTTCGCAGTGACGACATTTTTCAAAAACTTTGGTGTTCGATTCGAAATGAATGTTTGTTGTTCTTTGTCTTTTTTCTTCCTTTCTTTTCCTCAACTTCGTCTCTGACTCTGACTTAGGTTTTGTTGTTGTGGTCTGTGGTTCTGATCTGGTTTTGGTTTGTTCGGTGCATTTCTCTGTTCTGGCTTAGTTTATTGGTCTTTAGATGGCTCTGGTTTAGGTGTTTCATTTGTTTGTTTTTGTTGTCCTATTTTATCAGTAATAATTGTAGAAGTTGATGTAGTTTGTGTTGATTTGGGTTCGACGTTATTGGAGTGTTCTATAGTGAAGGCTTGCAATAACGACGGAATGGTGCTGTCAAGCCAAGTCCATGGTGTCTGACATTCTACAGATTTGGTTTGTAATTTTTGCGATAATTTGGCAGCATATGATGGCGATGATGAATTCATGCCAGGCATTGACGATACAATTTCTCGGGCCTCTTTAAAACTTAGTTGTCTTTCACACTTAAGTTTTTGTATTTGTTTTTCTTTCCTCCAAACAGGGCAATCCTTCGATGCTGCTTCATGGTTGCCCTGCCAATTACAACACTTAATGGTATTAGTACAAGTGTCTTGATGTTCCTGACCACCTCTGAAACAAATAGCTTTCCTCTGCAATTATTCTGTCCATGTCCAAACTTCTGACCTTTGAAGCATCGAAGTAGATTTGGTATGTACATCTTGATTGACTTTGGTGGTTGAGTTGATTCAAATGTGAAGATATAAGTATTTGTTTTTATTGTATTTCCATCTTTTTAATTTCAATTCTTTTGACAGCTGAAACACCATGTGATTCTAATTCTTTTCTAATTTCCATTTTGTCAATGCCCGCTAGTTCCCTAGTTCTCACTACACCCTTGCTGGTATTTAGGTTTCTGTGAGGAAAGATATTTACTTTCATATCTACCAAATGTTCAGTTTTTAATAGATTCCTTGCTTGGGCTGCATTTTTGCATTCTACTGACAACATACTTGATCTTAATTTCTTAACATTAGCAACATTGCCTGCAATTCCTTTTATCGATTTTTCCAAGGCGAACGGATTGATTTTTGTTGCTAGTTTGCCTTCTTCGTTTGAGCAAATAAGAACAAATTTTTGGCCATGGTATAACTGGAGGTGCTGTATGACCTAAGTCAGAGTCAGAATCGTCATCACTAAAATTATAACCTCGTTTTGAAATTTTGTGAGGTATTTTATCCATGTTATAAGATTAAACTTCTTCTGTTCATGGCTCTCACCCTTACTCCGAGCCCAACTTAGGGGGTTACGTCGCGGAATTCCAGCGAACAACACCAAGAGTGCATGAATAGTATAGTCCCCCAGCGTTGATGCTAATGCTGGAGGATTGACCCGTCGAGTGTTTGGGAAGAGCCAGGTCGTGGCAGTCATCCAACCAATCATTTTGTAAAACTTGTGTAATTACAATTACTACGGAGAACTGATGCAGACAGCGCAACAAAACCATGAATCTTATAAAGTTAAAAAATGACAAAAAGAGTCAATACTCCGTATCAATGATAAAATTGACTTAAAAGAAATGACTGATTGAATGACAACCCAAAGCCCCCCGACGTGACATTCGGTATTTTGGGGGTTGGGAGCTCCCGATTGGCAAGAACGGGCCATCCGACCATCCATCTACTCCCGAAGTTGGGGCCAAAACAGTGTATTGAACAGGTACCTCCACGATAGAGACCAGGGCCAAAGCAGTGTTTACGACCCGATCTCCACCCTGGAGATTTGTCCTAACCGGGACCCAGTATGTTCTCAACTGTCAGGATTCCTTCCTCCGGGGCCTTCGGAACGCACCTAACGGGAGAACAAGGGGCCTGCAAGATGGTATTAGCAGGGTTGATCATTATGGTCCGGGGCTGCGTATTCGTATATTCCGCAGCAAACCAGCTCAATTGACTAAACCTGCCAATTATAAACCAGCAAACCTGCCCAGTTGAACAGGCAGGCCGTCCTCTATCCGCCACCTTAGGACCGGCCTAGTAGGGGATGGTAAAACCCTCCTAGGGATCGATTCTGATTACCCGGACTTTTGCCGGAGCAGCTAGCGTTAGATTTCCATAGGAATCGGACTTTTGCCGGAGCATTTTGGTTCCACCCAGCTAGATCCGGCAAACGGTGTACCTACTGCATATATAGTATACTATGGTTTGTATAGTGATATACGTACACATTGGGCTATGGGTATACATTATGGTAAGTGGAAGAAAGATGATGGCGAAGTTGGGTTTTCTTTAAAGTTCTTTTCCGCGAAACGGTTGACGTTGCTATTGGCATCATGACGTCACGATACGCACGCGACGTCATAGAGATGTTGACCGCTGTTGTTGCCCACTGTGCAATCTGACATAATGTTATTCGAGTCAGAGGGTGTCGGGTTTCTCCTATGGGAGGGGGGGGGGGGTGGTGGTGATATGGTAGTGGCGGTATATATCCATGTTAGTATACTATTACCCCTTGTGCCTTATTATTATTATTATTATTATTATTATTATTATTATAGAACGGTATGATAGTATAGGCGATATATACAAAGCCATTGGTACTACTAATCGACTTAATGCTTTGTGTCATCCCATGACTGGGTTAGGTAGTATGTAATGCGGGAACAGACGTTATTGTGGGGTGGGTGTAATGCATGGTCGCCTAGTGTGGTAGTATAGGATGTACACGTTGTACCCCTACAGGGCCAGTGTTATCCCTTAGTACTATTAATCCACCTAATTTTGGTGTTATCCTATGACTAGTATAGGTAGTATGTAATGATAGGCCAAGAGGTATTGAGGGTAGGGGTAATGCCTGGTAGTTTAGAACGGTAGTATAGAATGGACGATATATACCCCTGTATGCTCTCTTTTAGTGCTTGGTACTATCAACCAACCGACTGGTTTATTTTATTATATGGTTGATATAGATAGTACGTTATGGTAGGCCAAGTGGTATTATGGAGTTGGGAGTGGGGGGGGGGAGGGTGGTATTGCTTGGTAGTTTAGAACGGTAGTATAGCATAGGCTGTATATACCCCTGTAGGTCTCTTGTTAGTCCTTGGTACTACTAATTCACTAGATGCTTCATATGATCAAGCGGTATTGTGGGATGGGTTAATGCCTGGTAGTACAGAACGACAGCAGAGTATGGTTGGTATATGCCCCTGTAGGTCCCATCTTAACCGTTGATAGTATTAACCTACCGAATATTTGGTATCATCCTATTACTGGTAAGGTGGTACGTTATCCCAATACTTCCTACCCTATTCCAAGTACACTTGTTCTTGTTTCACTTATCCAGATCATCCAATCAGTTCACTTTATAGAAGCTAATTTACCAATCATATTGCTTCATTCTCCGTAATTTATACATATTCATACAAAGTTGTCTCCCGTGGGTATAGCAAAAGCATATATCATCCCCAAAGTCAATAAGCTATCGACCGAGTGACTCGCACATACTGCTCGAACGCTTCGTAGCCATCGAGCAAATGAGTTTTATAGCAATTGCTCGATCGAGCGACTTGCACATACTGCTCGAACGACTCGAATCCCATCGAGCAAATGAGCCATATAATAAAACAAACTAATCGGTTGGTTAATAGTACCAAGCACTAACAGGGGGCCTACAGGGATATATATGTCAAGGTGATAGCTTGAATTTTCGATTTTGTTGCTTAAAAGTGTACATATTTTCGATAATCTTTCTAACTGGGCTAAATATAAAGCATAAGGATAGGGACATGGCGGACCCCAAAAACCGATTTTTCACTTAAACAGACCCGCAATGATTCAAGCGCTGGTAATGAACATTGACCATTATGACGCATCTATTGAACGCCACATGGGCTGTCTGGATAAAACATTAAGGGTATTAAAAGCCGTTGTCCTCCTGCAGTCATTATCTGTGTAATTATGACCAGTTAATAGTTAATTATTGTAAATACAGTACATCACACATGTTCTGGACACACACCTATATTATGCATCTTGTCTGTCACGAATGTCAGGATATACCGAAATGTAAGACTTTCAAAGGACCTTAAAGCGAATATTAAATTAAGATAGATCTAAGCGGTCAAGTTCAAGAGAAGCAGTTAAAATGAGAATTAATGTTCTGGCTATCGAAATAAAAATCGGGGGATTTCTCAAGAAATTCATTCCAGCCATTCCAGTCTGAAGGTGTGTAAGGCTGTGAGTCGCTGCGAGTAGATGGGGATGTTATAGGTTAGAGGAGGTGCCGCATCGGTGCGAAAGTATAGACACGTTGTGATGTAGGGGAGCCACCGAGCTCATATTTAGAATATGAGCAGTCGCGGCCAAGTCGGTGGCCATATCTGAATGCAGGATCAGAAATAGGAAGTACGAGTACAGGGAGCTATTAGTATTTAGGAAGACGGCATACCTGTTGTAGAAGGCAAGACGTACGTAGGCAGAGTAGGCTTGCCCGTATGAACATTATTCTGCGATAAACATAGGGGAGAGTTTAATAACCCATTGGTAACGACTGCTTGAGTGAAAGGCGTTCAGTAAAATGACAATAAGCTAATGGCCGTGCGACGGCAGTGTAAGAGTGACATTCCGTCACTTGTTAGAGGGAAGGTGACATTCTAAAGTGACAATACGTAAGCGGCCGTGCGACGACAGTCGTAGAGTGACATACCGTCACATGTTGAGTAAAAATGTCCGGTAAAGTGACAATAAGTTAGAGGACGTGCGACGGCAGTGAAAGAGTGAAATGGGGAGGCGACCAAAGAACAATGACCAGCGAGAAGGAAGGAAGGACAATCAGCGAGAACAGAGAATGCGAGCCCGCAAGTGACTCAAAAACTGTGTGGGTAGGGGGTGATTAGCGTTTATTCATTGGATTCCATGTAAGTCGCTGGAGAGTGTGTCATTCGCATCACCTAAGGTTTTGAGACCGTACCCCCACCCAACCCACTAGAGGAGGTTCAGTTATTTCCTATTCGAAAAGTTCTGTTCAAGACCTTTAAATGATATATGACATGACTATCTTTCTAAAACCTAAATTGTTATTCGCCTCAGTCTCACCCCATCGAGGAGGGTCGAATACTACATATTCGAAATATTCAAGTCGAGGCCTTTAAAATGAGGTATCACACGACTACCTTTCTAAACCTTAAGTTTTGACCCCCCCCCCCCCCACCCCCTCGGCCTCACCCCAACGGGAATGCTGGATACTTCACATTCGAAGTATTCAAGTCGAGACCTTTAAAATGATATATTACACGCCTACCTTTCTAAAACTTGACTTTTGAGGCCGCACCCTCGGCCCCACCCACTCAGGGATGGTCGGATACTTCAAATTCGAAATATTCAAGTCGAGACCTTTGAAATGATGTATCACATGACTACCTTTCTAAAACTTGGGATTTGCGGCCCCACCCCCTCGGCTCCACCCTCTCGGAGAGGGTCGGATACTTTATATTCGAAATATTCAAGTCAAGACCTTTCAAATGATGTATCACCCGAAACCTTTCTAAAACTTAAGTTTTGAGGCCCCACCCCTCAGCCCCCCCCCCCCCCCCCTCGGGTAGACGCAAATACCAAATATTCGGGCTGCATGCGTCAAGACCTTTAAAATAATGTATCACATGACAACCTTTCTAAAACTTGAATTTTTTATGCCCCTCAGCCTCACCCTCTCGGGGAGGGACAAATACCAAATACGCATCGAGACCTTTAAAATGATGTATCACTTGGCAGCCTTTCTGAAACTTGAATTTTTTATGCCCGCTGAACCTCGAACACAGTTCCTAAACAGATCTATCTTGTCTTCAACTTCCTGTCCTATAACTTACCTCGTTCGTGGTCATCCAAAACTATAATCTTCTTCCACCCTCTCAGATGTGTACCATTAGTGCATTGTACTATTATTATTTGAGATGTGGAAGGCTAGAATTTTTAAAAAAAGAGATTCCGTAGGGATTCCATAAAAAGTATTCTATAAGCGGGATTCCATAAGTGGGATTACAAGGCCCTATATAGCTCCTATACAGGTGGTCTTACCAGCGGTTTCAGCCTTCTGCCCTATGACTAGCTTGTACTGTAGTACCGTATCCTATAATCTTCTTCTCCCCTTCTACCATTACTGCTGACTTGAAGCACTACTGTAGGCTTGATGTCACATATCGCCTCTACCATAGGCCAAGTCTTAGAATGTCAATGGGCGATCCATACCCTGCGAGGAGTCTGTAAACCAAGCATACACAACTTAACACTACATTACATATAACTTATACCATATGTGGGATGGCACATCAGCCCAGGTGGATTGTTGTTCCAATGGTTAAGATGGGACCTAAGATCGGTATATACCGTCCATACTATTGTTCCGCACTACCGAGGAAATACCCCCGCCCACAATAGTTCTTCTCCTAGCATTACGTTCCACCTCTACCAGCCATAGGATAATATGAAGCATTAGGTCGATTACTGGTACCAAGGGCAAAGACTGAACCAACAGGGATATAAACAACACATCCAATACTACCTAACTAGACAACCATGGATTACGGATTACCCCTACTCAACAATACTGCTTGGCCTAGCATTACACAATACCTGTACCATCTGTGGGTCAACACACCGTCCTAGGTGGATAATGGTGCTGCTACCGTCCTAAACTACCAGGCCTTACCCCTACCCACAATACTGCTTGTCCTAACAATACACACTATCAATACCAGTCAGAGGATAATTTGAAGCATTAGTTGGACACTAGGCGACCATGCATTACCACCACCCACCCTACAATACCGTCTTACCGTCTGGCCCAGCATTACATACTCCCTATATCAGTCATAGGATTAAGATGGGATCTACAAGGGCGTATAACGCACATACTATACTGCAAATCCAAACCACCAAGGACTATTACACAATACCGCACGAGACGACGACCATGCGTTACCCCCACAATACTGGTTAACCTAGCATTATGTACTACCTATATCAGTCATAGGATAGTACAGAGCAATCAGCCGGCTGATACAACAAGGATTAAGATGGGATCTACAGTGATATATAACGCCCATACTATACTGCAAATCCAAACCACCAAGGCAATACCGCACGAGACGATGACCATGCATTACCCCAGTCGTAGTACTGTCAGCTCCCTAACATACTAACTCCACACATGCTTGTGTGGAGTTAGTATGTTAGGGAGCTGCCAGTTGCTCGGTGGTTCTCTCCGGTTACTCTGGCTTCCTCCACCCGTAAAACTGTCGCGGTCATGATTACCCATTGTGCAGAAATATGTGACCCTAAACACAAATAAATAAATAAATAATTATGTATGCAGTACGTATATCACATGCGGGATCTGGTCAGATTGCAACCCAAAAAGTCCGGTTCCTATGTGAATTTAACAGTAGCAGATTCCTCAAAAGTCCGGGTAATAGCGAACAATCGGGTACATGCTATACTACTTAACCAATAACTAAATAGCCAATTAATCTGTAAAAACAGTCTCCTAATAATCTGTAAATACAGATTACTAATCTGTAAAAACAATTTATTAATCTGTAAAAGCAATTTCGTAATAATCTGTAAATCAGTCTTCTAATAATCTGTAAAAACAGTTTCATAATAATCTGTAAATACAGTTTACTAATCTGTAAAAGCAGTTTATAAATCTGTAAAAACCGTCTCGTAATAGTCTGTAAAAACAGTCTTCCAATAATCTGTAAAACAGTATTCTAATAATCTGTAAATACAGTTTATTAATCTGTAAAAACAGTCTCGTAATAATCTGTAAAAACAGTGTCGTAATAATCTGTAAAAACAACCTCGTAATAATCTGCAAATAATTTAGAATCTGTAAAAAGAGTTTGTTAATCTGTATAAACAGATTATTAAATGAAAAGGTCCTGACCCTAATACGCTGTCGTAAGAATGAGTTCAAGTTAGGAATTAAACGGATGATTTTCAGAACACTTTTCTTGTCGGCTGTTGAGTACGCGTTATCCACAAGCGCTCGTAGCCTAACCATCACATAAAATTGTCATCGTTTGCGTGTCTTTGTTGGTATCGCTACAATTTATGAGTCCATAAGGGCTTTTATAACATATGCAGCAGGTAGAGGGCTGGCTTAATCTGACCTTGGAAACAGCCTCACAGACAGACATTTTGAGTTCTAATATAAACTGCAGTCCGTGAGTGCACTGTATATAGAAGAGAAAAAAATGCGTAACACGACCACGGTTGTTGGAGTCTCAGAGGTAGTAGTCGGAAAATCTTTCGTAGTTCGATTAAAATTCTCTCTGTAGGTGTCGGCGGTTGGAATTTTCACAGAAATGCAATACCAGTACCACATTCGGAAACAAACTCCGGTACCACAATGCTTCGAGTTACCAGCTTTTTTTGCCTGAAATATGTCCAATCATCCTGATTTTTGAGAAATATTTGGGCCCCCCCCCCCCCCCCACCCGACTTCAGTGATATGAACGTAAAAGCTGCACCCCCTGCTCCACTCAAACACACACACCTTCTTTCAGATTCCTCCCATTCAAATCCATTGTAAAATTCCCCGAAAATGGGAATACATATCAACCTTTCGCCTTTATTGCCACCTGCATCAGATTGAACAAGTACTGCTTTACATTTGTGTAGGGGCTTTTGGTCCCAACTGTGTTTTGACCTTCACGTATCGATATTTGAACAAGGGGGAAGCGACGACGACCGCTTCCATATGGGCCATGTTTTTCGTGCGCTTATAAAACAATAACCCGGAATTGTGCCGACCTTTCATGGATTCGGAAACGGAAATTCGACCGCATACGCAAAGAGGAGGTCGATTATGATCATCCTCTGGGGGTGTTTTTATTGCGAGTTCCCTTTCAGCATATAATGAAGCAATTTTTTTGTAACATTTTTTTATTTAAACAGCATAATATGGAGAAAAAACCTTCTAAATACCAGTAAATAACAGTGCAATATAGGTTTTCTGGCTGTGTGTTTGAATGGTGATTTTGGAGGGAGTTGGAAGATTTGAATCACCCTATGTCCCTAGTACTCTGAGGGGAAATCATGATTTGGATAATTATGCTAAAATTGGCTATTATTTTGCATTTCCCAGAGGTTATAGTGCGTCCATGGAGGCTACACTTGCTCAAGATGTGAATTCGCTTGCATCAACACCCTTAGTTTTGGTAATGTATAGACTTTATTGGTGACTGTAACAACAATATAACTTTTCAAAACAAGACATCAGTTTTGTAAGGTGTGTGTGGTTCCCCAACGAACATTTCAATGCGCAATAATCTCCAAATATAATAGTAAATCAGGTTTGGAAGCCAAAAATTGTGTTTCCTATAGGTCGAGGTATCATACTACTGAATATTTTGCCATAGGTGCCCTTTATAACATTCAAAAGAAAAAAAAATCGCATCACTTTAATTTTGGCATTCAAATATCGTTGTCAAGTTTTGCCCTTTTGACAACTTTTTCTGACAGGGGGTCATGCAACAAACAAGAGATCCCATGGGGCCCAAGGCACACAGCTGACCATGTTTAAAGGAGGATTTAATTAGCATCTAAGGCTAGTTAGCAATACAGAAAAATGAAGTTTTTAATTATTTATAATTCTGTTGTTCATGCCAAATGTTTTTTTTTTCTAGTATTGGGATTCTTCCACAGAAATAATGCCAAGATTTTCAGTAATGCAATAACTAGGGAGTCCAAATATCAACCTACGGACTTAACTTGAACAAACACGAAGGATGTTGTATACCAAATATTAAAACATTCTGACTGGTGGTTCTGGAGAAGAAGATTTTGAGAATATTACCAATTTTGCACTATGTTAAAATTTGCCCGACTCCCATCGATAGGGAACACAAATATAATCACAGGGAATTTATTTGAACAAACTGAGTCTGAACCCTGTAAGGATGCCGTGTACCAAATATCCCAAGAAGCGGATTTATAAACATTATTCCCCATATTGAACTACGTTAAGAGTTGGGCTCTACTAGGGAGCCCAAATATCAACCCAAAGACTTGATTTGAACAAACTCAGTTGCGACATCTCTAAGGATGCTGTATACCAAATGCCAAAAGATTCAGACTTGTGGATCTGAAGATTTTCAAAGAATTTTCCTCATATTGCACCAAGTTAAAATTTGGGTTCCCTTAGAGAGCCCAATTACTAATCAATGGACTTGAGTTGAACAAATTGAATCCAACTGCTATAAGGATTATGAATACCATATTTTAAATGATTCTTACTCTGTTTTGGGAGAAGAGTTTTCAAAATTATTCCTCATATTGGACTAAGCTAAAATCTAGGATCCAATAGGGAGCCAAAATATGAACCCGAAGGCATGATTTGAACAAACTTAGATCTGACTTCCCTAAGGATGCTGTATACCAAATATCAAAATATTCTGACTGGTTGAGCTGAAAAAGATTTTCAAAGATTATTTCTCATATTGCACTAAATTAAAATATGAGCCCCCTTAGAGAGCACAAGGATGTGAGTTGAACAAAATGAATCCAACCCCTGTCAAAATTATGTAGGTCGTGCATTAAATGATTCTGACCAGTGTTTCAGAACAACCAATGTTTTTACCATTACATTCTACTGGTCCCAAGGATGATCATACCAAATAACAGTTCTCTGTTCTATGGAGTTTGGTTGGGGTAAACATGTCACCTAAAACACCAATAAATAATAATAATAATAATAATAATAATAATAATAATAATAATAATAATAATAGGAAATATGGTCATTTGAAAATACTTATATTTTTAGCGCCTGGGGTTCCCAAGGGGAACACATGAAATATTTGTTTGCATGAATCAAGGGTTTTTGGCTCAATAATACCACATACATGTACCAAGTTTGGTTCAAATCAGACCATCGGTTCAGAAAAAAAAATTGAGGCAAGGCCAAACATTTTGCTCCTCCCATTTCAAAAGGGAAATTTTGCTTCACAAACTTTGAACAAACTTGATTCTACATCTCAGAAGTGAGCTCCGTACTATATAGCGAGTCATTGTATCTACTGGTTCATGGGAAGATTTTAAAAGATATTTGGGTGCATTTCCCCCACCCCATCACCAGAATATTGGTTTGAACAAAAACGCCATGCCCTTCAGGTAAATCACACAGACTTTCATTTGAATTAGCCCAGTGGTTTTGGAGAAGACTCAAACACAACTTTACATGTCCAACGGACAACAGACAAAACGTGATGTCAATACATGTACCCCATCCTGATTTTCAGTCAGGAGCGCTAATAAGAGAGAACAACAGGCCTTAATTGCTCACCTGCCAAAGTGGTTTAAAGGAGTAATTTGGATCACATGCAGCTAGCCATGGTTCATCACCACTATAGAAGGAATGAGGTCGTGAAGTTAGTCATAACTCTAGTTTTCATGTCAGAAGATTATTATGATAGGTCTTCCTGACTGCTTCCAATTCCATAAGCTGTAGACATGCACTTCCAAACACCCAAGAGTTGTAACGTCAAGGCACATTTTATTGAAAAACACAAACAAATATGGCGTACGAACAGGTTCGAAAATAATTATTGAGGTACATACTATATTATTTGAGGTTCATCCTATATTATTTCAGGTTCATCCTATATTATTTGAGGTTCATCCTATATTATTTCAGGTTCATCCTATATTATTTCAGGTTCATCCTAAAATAATATTTATGACCCTCTCGTAAGCGATCAATAATTTGTCCGACCCTGGATGGACTATAATTATTGTTTCATGATGAACCAGGTTCGACATAAATATTTCAGTTCCATCCTATATTAATTGAGGATGAACCTAAAATAATTTGTCCGACGCTGGATCGACCATAATTATTGTTTCATGTTGAACCAGGTTCGACATCAATATTTGAGGTTCATCCTATATTAATTGAGGATGAACCTGAAATAATTTGTCCGACCCTGGATCGACCATAATTATTGTTTCATGTTGAACCAGGTTCGACATCAATATTTGAGGTTCATCCTGTATTAATTGAGGATGAAGCTGAAATAATTTGTCCGACCCTGGATGGACCATAATTATTGTTTCATGTTGAACCAGGTTCGACATAAATATTTCAGGTTCATCCTATATTAATTGAGGATGAACCTGAAATAATTTGTCCGACCCTGGATGGACCATAATTATTGTTTCATGTTGAATCAGGTTCGACATAAATATTTGAGGTTCATCCTATATTAATTGAGGATGAACCCAAAATAATTTGTCCGACCCTGGATCGACCATAATTATTCAGGATGATGCTAAAATCCCACGATGCAATACGCTCCACGAGCCAATCAGTTGAGTCGTTACAAACGCGAACAATGGGACATAACTGGGGGAAAAAAGCAAGATAAACTTGATGCAGGCACACAGCTTCAGACAAAGAATCCCGCTGAGATTGTTTTGTATGCGCTTCACACGATTTTTTTCGACCCTTTGTGATCACGCAAAATAAATAAGATTTTTTCCCATGAAAATGTCAAATGGGCAGTGTTGATTGTTTACTGTACTGTTACAAACAAGTTATGTTTTAATATTGAAATATGACTCGCTAACCAATAGTGTTGCGGACCGGACCGCAAACAAACGGTCCGGTACCGGTCCGGGCGTGGTTCGCGGTACGGTCTGATGAGGACCGGGCCGCCCCTGCTGTACCGGTACACAGGCACGCTGGACCGGTCCGGGGAGGTCCAAGGGACCGGTCCAGGGAGACGCAAAGGGAAGTTTTGCACTCTCCCAATTGATACACAAACTGATAATTTCATCTTGATAGACGGTGAATACATTGAAGTCGAGTAAGTTTGAAGTAACTGTCAACTATATTGAGCCAATCTGTCACCAATCAACCACCTGCATCATGTGATTCCTGTCACGGGTGTCGGGTGAAGGTATCAGCGATGAGCGATTCTACAAAAAAGTTCCCAAAATAGCGAACGCCCAAATTCGGTGACAAGAAGCTGTCATTCAATTCCTTTGTCGGCAAAGAATTTCAATGTGTATTGTGTATCTATTTCTATTAACCCCGATCTGGATTATGTGCACATGGAAACTATTTACTTGGTCCCTGTATTTCATCTGGTAGGTTTGGTGTGGTGACCCTATTAAATTGGATTAAATTGGACCATGGGCGCAGATCATGGGGGGGGGAGGAGGGGGCGGGGGCTTGGGGGGTTCTGCGAGGGGGCGTGTGCCCCACAAAGTTTTGCGGGGGGTGGGGCGGGCATTACACGTTATGTCCCCCGCGCTCCTCCCACATATATAGGTCCGATACCAGCTGATATTGTTCGAGCAATGCTGCAATCGGCGAGAATCGCGTATTTTCAACTTGCTTTTTCAAACTTTCCTCCCGCAGGGCCAAACCATGCTTGGCCCTGCGCGTTGTGTGTCCGAGCAATGCTGCAATAGGCGGAAATCGTGTATTTTCAGCTTACATTTTCAAATTTTCCGCCCCAGGACCAAAACATGGTTGGCCCTGCGCATTGTGTAACCAACCCCCCCCCCCCCTCCCACCCCATACACACACTCCAAAGAGAGAGGCCTGTGCCCCTGAATTGGACAGCCTTGGACCGGTCCATCTAGAAAAAAAATGGACCGCCTGCCCGAATATGGGACCGCTATTTCTTGGACCGGACCGGACCGGAACACCATTGGCGGTCCGGTACGGTCCGCATCACTGCTAGAGGGGGTGGGGATGCATTTCGAGCATTCTGGCATACTAAACTGCTTCCCAACATTGTTACCTGTCTGAAAATGATGAGTCAAAACAGGTTTTAACAAATACTAGCAGGGTTACCCGATGCTGTACGGTAAATTTCTAAGAAAAAACAGTTCATAAAACCACAGCCCTGACTTCAAAAGAGTAACTTGGGCAGGCCTGCGGCCTTAACCGCACCATAATATTCCGGGTAAAAAGTTACCTCAGGTAGACCCCTTTGAAGATCTATAGAGGTGAAAAGAAAAATTGTCATGACATTGGGTGTCTCTCCCAACCCCGGCACTTTTTCAATCCTGACTTTTTCAATCCATGACTCCCGGTGTAGAAAAAAAAAACCCTAGCAGAACCAGCTTGTGCACTGTGGGTGGCTCCGTATGACTTTTTATAGTGGTCATACAGACATACACACAAAATCCACAAGTTTTGCCCCTCCCCAACACCACCACCGGCAATTTTTTGAAACCTTTAAGATTCCTGATAAGAAGTCACCACTAGTAGACCCCTTTGAGGACCTATATCAGTAAAAAACAAATTGGTCATAGCTTTTGGTGCCCCTCTCCAATCCCACCCCTGCACTTTTTTAAACATGACAATGACCTCCGCCATAAAGTAGGCCAATTTTGGGCACTATGGATGGACCCATATTTATTTCTATAGCAGACACACAGACAAACAAACATACATACGAAATCCATCATTTTTGCCCTTCCCCACCCTACCCCACAGAGGCACTTTTTTGAACTGCTCCATTAAATTTTTAAACTTCACGAGACGTTTTCCCGATATGTTGGTTAGCAGTAATGCGGACCGTACCGGACCGCCAATGGTGTTCCGGTCCGGTCCGGTCCAAGAAATAGCGGTCCGATATTCGGGCAGGCGGTCGAACGCCATAAACAAATGGCATTTAACAAACTTGAACCTAACCTACCTCACCCCCCTTCCAAAGCCCAAATATTAAGCCAGGGACAAGAACTGAACAAACTTGAATTTGATCCCCCTAGAGATGTTACATACCAAAGATGGAAGGATTCTGACTGATAGATATGAAGAAGATGATTTTTTCCTCATATTGTACTACCGGTAAGTTAAAAGTCTGGGCTCCAATAGAGAGCCCAAATATTAATCCAGGGACACGATCTGAACAAAATTGAATCTGACCTCCAAAGAGATGTTGTGCACCAAATATGAAAGGATTCTGACTGGTGGATTTGAAGAAGATTTTTAACAAAATTTCCTCATATTGCACTACATGTAAGTTAAAGTTCAAGCTCACACAGTCAGCCCACAAATTAACCCATGTCCCCTATTTCAACAAACTTGAAATTGAATACCCCCACCCCCTCCACCACCCAGAGATGTTGTATACCAAATATCACATTGAATTCGGTTCAGTAGTTTATGAGAAGTCGTCTGAAGTTAACACCGGATGGAAGATAGACACCAGACGATGGATGACAGAAAGTGATCACTTAACACCCCCCCCTCCCCCCCCCCCCCCCCCCACCACGGCTTTCATTTCAGTCGGGTGAGCTAAAAGCTCACTGGAAGTACCGGTCACATGCACATATATTCAGGTGAATCCCAACAAAAACACACCAATAGTCAATTGTATTTTTCAGTTCCAAAAAAAGTCATCAAATCATACTTTTCATCCATCTGGAATATTCAATATTAATGCAAGATGTGGTCATGTCAGTAGAATGCTTCAAATATTTACTAAAACAATATATTTTCCAAAGGCTGCTTACTTTTGGAGCAAACAATTTCCGATTGCCTATTTTCAAGGTGGGTAACTCTAATTCAAATATGTCCTACACTAATACCTATACTGAGCGCTTCAATCACCGAGAGCAATGTAAAATAAAGTAATTAGTGTGGAATAACTGATTGTAATTTTTTGACAGTTCCATTCTACTGGTTCTAAGAATGCTTCATTACAAATAATAAATCTCTCTTCTGTGTAGAAATATGGGCGTTTGAAAATAATTCTATATTTAGCTCCTGGGTTTCCCACAGGAATGCGGGAATTGTTTTTTTTTTAAAATGAATCAAGTACATATGACTCTTGTATGTAAACAATACCACATACCAAATTTGGTTCAAATGAGCTAGGGGTGCGGTGGCGTTGCGGTAACCCGTTCTCGTCTGATCACCGAAGATAAGCAACGTCGAGCCCGGTTAATCACTGACCGTCTGAGCAATCAATTCGTACTCTCGCACTGTGTTCTTGGGCAAGGCACTTAACCCCGATTGTCCACATGGGGGCACGATGGCGTACTGCACGTCGACGGTACGTATGTCTTCAACCAGTCTAATCCTGCCTGTGCTACAGTGCGGAGTTACGATGTTGGGGAGCTGGCAGCTGCTCGTCGTTGCTCGGTGGTTCTCTCCAGGTACTCCGACTTCCTGCACCCGTAAAACTGTCGTGGTCATGATTAGCCATTATACAGAAACATACAGAACCATGTGATCTAAAACTCCAATAAATATTAAATAAATAAATAAATATTGACAGTTCTTGTATTCCTGTCTGTTTTAAATAGATTGCACCATAACAATTGCATGGAGCTTGTCACCGACTGAATACACCCAAACCGTGCTCCGCAATTTGATCCAAACTGGCCGCTACATTTTGGCCTGAACCAACTGTTAAGGCACCCAAACTGTCCTACAGTGGAAATATACGAAAACTTAACATTTTTTCTAATTTTGCACAATAGTTGTCACCAAAACATATTGGATACCTTCTGAATCAATTTCTAACATTTTTTTAATTTTGTGTGTTTTTTTATCACATGTAGAAGGTATTTTCTTGACTGATGATTGAGTAAACATAAACTGAGTATAATTAAATATATATATCAAATTTCCAATCATTGTTTGCTGCTCAGTGTTTATTATTTTCATTATTACCCATTATTGTAACTAGGGACCTTGTCCATTAGGACAAGACCCTTATTCTAATTAACTAATAATAAATTGTATGGTTGTTCACCACTTTATATTATTTTGATACCGGGTGTTAAAAAATATTAATATTTGTGAACGTTACAACTAGTCCCTTATCACAGTAAACCAACAACTTCAAAATTGTGTGCTTACATCCAGTAGCTAAAATTGGGATAGTGTAATGTGTTTGTTCATAAACTTGATCAAATATGGATGACAAGCAACAATTTTCGTTACTGGTAATAAAATAAAATTTGCAAACATCACCCCTGCGTTTTTTCAGTTATGAACTAACCAGGGTACTTTTTTGTTTCTAAAAATTTGATTAACAATTTCCATCTTGGTTTCATAAAGTGATGATAAATAGTTAATGTAAGGCCAATATAAAAGAAAAATGGTTAGCATTTGGACATTTTTGTATAGCATTTTGCGATGCAAATCCAGTCATCAAATACCCATCTAACATAAAATTCTGTGCTTCTTTATGAAAATTATTTTGTTACTACCTGTTAGAAATTTCTTTCAGGACATTATAAAAAGTATTTGTAAAAATAATAACATGAAACGCAATTATTTAAATTTTTTAATCTCACTTCTTAGACCTGATCATTTTTATTTCAGTATAGTTAAGTTTTCCCCAACATGTTTTTTAATATTTATTTATTTAAAATAAACTGAATTTGAAAATTAAAAAATAGATTAACAATTTGTGTTCTGTTACTTCTTTACTATTTTATCAATAAGAATTGGGCTCAGTAGTTAGAGGTGCAGGCTGCAAGTCGAAAGGTCCTCGATCGAATCCCACCTGCGGAAACCACTTTGTTTCCTTGGGCAAGACACTTCATCCCCATTGCCCACGTGGTGGCATTATGTACGAAAGCATACTGCATATCAATCGTACACTTGTCTTCAACCAATGCTAACCCAGCTTGCGTGCTGTTTGTACGTTGGAGAGCCTGACAGTTGTTTGTCATTGCTTGGTGGTTCTCACTAGCTTCCCCCACCTGTAAACCTGCCTGACACCGAGGTGACCCTGGCTGTCGAAGGTGTCATTAAAGCCCAATAAATAAATCAATAAGAATCACTACTATTCTGGGGGAAGGTTAGGGGTAAATTGCCAGATGATGGTTTGGGTTAGATTTGCAACCAGTTTGAGTCAAATTGTTGGAGGACAGTTTGGATATATTTATTTATTCATTTATTGGTGCTTTACGCCAAATCAGCAGATAAGGCTATATCGTGGCGAGAAAACTGCAGACACAACAATTGTCAAGTATAAATTAAAATTAATTGAATAAAACATGAAACAACCACAAACTTAAAACCAAGAGCAGTCGAAACAATAATGACTAAAGTTATAAAAACCAGAATACCTATAAAATCAACCTGTTGACATTTAGACTTGTGGAGTCTGCATTAAAAGAATAAAAACAATTTTAAAATTTATTAAAAAGGTTGATTTCTTTCAAAAATGAGATTACATTGTGCGGGCTCGTATGGTAAAATAAATCTCTTAGAGATTGTACTGTAAAATAATGCCCTCTAACAAGATTAAAACCAGTACAATATAAAAGAATGTGTTCCAGTGACAACACCTGCTGACAAGGAACACACTCTGGTCGCATATTACTCTCTAACAGAAAGGAATGTGTATGTCGCGTGTGACCAGTATGTCATCGTGTCAGAATAACATGATCTTTTCTACAAAGGTTACTGGGTGGGTAGTGATCAAATATGTTAGGTCGGAAGTGATGGATCTTGTTATTTGTCGCCCACCCCAATCCGCCTGCCACAGAGATTTGATGTAGTTACTAATATGTGGTTTGAAATCACTGAAAGGGATGTTAAAATCAGTGAGAGGCTTGGTTAAAGCCTGTTTTGCTGCACTGTCTGCTTTGGTGTTACCAGCGATACCAACATGTCCAGGTAACCAGCAAAACACGATATCATATTGGTCAGACATGAGAGTTGTTAACTTCTCACGAAGTTCCAAGATAAGAGGGTTCTTCAACTTGGGGTTGAGTAAAGAAAGTAATGAGGAAAGAGAGTCGGAAAAAATAATCGACTTCTTTTCCTGTATATTCTCGATGTATTCAAGCGCGAGTTGAATAGCTTTAACTTCAGCTGTGAAAATAGAACTCTGATTCGGTATTCTGATTGAGGTGATATGATCACCAGAATCAGCAGCTGATGATACTTTGTCACCATCCCTAGATCCATCTGTATAGATCCTTGTATATGCACTATACCTGGACTTTATTTCGGCATATTTTTGTTTGAACTGCAAGGAATTGGTGTCAGATTTTTTGGTAGAAGCAAGGTCCAAAATAATTGTAGGTTTTTAAGATGCCAAGGAGGAATATGTGATTTACGGTTTTCCCTTATAGAATCAGAATCAATTTTCGCAGACTCCGTGTGGGGTTTGATTCTAAATCCCAATGGAGGAATGTGTTTCTCGTGGCGGTTATAAAATTCAACATTTTGAGGTTCTGAAACATAATTATAAGCAGGATTTGAAGGATTGGCCAAAAGTTTAGACACATACTGGAGGGATATTTTAATTCTACGCTTCTAAAGAGAAGGCTCCTCTGCCTCAACAAGCATAGAGCCTATTGGGGATGTTCGAAAAGCCCCTAGACTAATTCTAATGCCACTATTATGAATTGCATGAAGTGGTTTGAGATATGATTTCCTTGAAGAACCGTAAACTATACAACCATAATCTAACTTTGATCGAACAAGTGATGTATACAGATGGAGCAAAGTGTTTTGGTCAGCACCCCAATCAGTGCTACCAACAACCTTCAGTAGGTTCAGAGTTCTCTTGTATTTAACTTTTATCTGTTTTATGTGGTAAGTGAAATTCGGTTTGTTGTCAAACAAAAAAACCTAAGAATTTCACTTCCTCAACAACTTTAATAGGACTCCCATCAATTTTTAACTCCGGATCGAGGTGATGTTTCCGAAGCTTACAAAAATGAACACAATTTGTTTTCATCTTTGAAAATTTGAAACCGTTTTCTGTGGCCCATTTTTGAATTCTGTTTAAGCACAGCTGAAGTTTGCGCTCATAGCATTCATTTTCTTGCTGCTGAAGCAGATTAAAATATCATCTATATACAACGAAGAATCTACCATATTCTCAGTTGTCTCTATGATGCTATTAATTTTCACCGAAAAAAGGGTAACAGATAAGATACTACCCTGAGGAACCCCCAATTCCTGTTCGTGCGGATCGGATAACGTTCATCCAACACGAACCCGAAATCGGAGGTCCTTTAAAAAATTTTCAATAAAAAGAGGCATACGCCCTCTCAACCCCATGTTAAAAAGATCTTTTAAAATCCCATACGTCCACGTTGTGTCATATGCCTTTTCCAGGTCAAAGAAAATTGCGACCACGTGTTCTTTTCTGGCAAAGGCATTTCTTATGAACGATTCTAGTCTAATCAAATGATCCACAGTACTTCTCTGGTTTCTGAAACCACACTGAACATTCGCAAGTAGATTGTTCGACTCCAGAAACCAGACAAGTCGATCATTGAGCATCCTTTCCATGGTTGTACACAGACAGCTTGTTAAAGCGATAGGCCTGTGATTACTTGGGTTGCTGTGATCTTTATCAGGCTTTGGAATGGGAATTATTGTAGCGTTATGCCAGGAAGGTGGAAACTGGCCAGTCACCCATATGTCATTGAAAATCGACAGTAAAAGTTCAAGTGATGATTGTGGCAGATGTTTTAAAATTTTATAATGTATTTCATCGTGTCCAGTGGCAGTATCCTTTGCTCTATGCAAAGAGTTATTTAACTCTTCCATAGAGAAAGGTTCATTGTAATCCTCTAAATTATTGGAGGTAAATTTAATCTTTTGTTTTTCTTGATGTTTTTTAATTTTGAGAAATTCTGGATTACAATTTTCAGACGACGAATGTTTAGAAAATGTGGAGGCCAATTTGTTTGAAATTTCTTTTTCAGATGTGAGTATTGTGTTGTTATCTTTCAGATGTTGTACAGTTGATTTGGTTTCTTTGCCTTTAATCTTTTTAATCATTTTCCAAATTTTGTTGATGGGGGTGTTTTGGATTAACTTTGAAACATAAGCTTCCCAGGAACTTTTCTTTTTATGTTTGATAAGCCTTCTTGTTTTTGCCCGGTTTATACGTAGCTTATCCAAATTATTTGTAGTTGGTGACTTGTTGAATTCCCGTTCATTTTTCTTGCGATCTTTTATAGCCTGTTTACATTCATTATCAAACCATGGTTTGGTGAAACGTTTCGGATTTGCCGAGGTTTTAGGGATGACTGCGTTTGCAATGTCAAGTAACTCGTTTGTAAAATGTTCTATTTGGTTAGCACTGTCCTGAAATTTCTCATGTTTGAGGCGTTCAGAACAGAGAGATGAGAAAGTGTCCCAATCGGCTTTTTTAAAGTTCCGCTGGGGCACCCTCTCATCGTCCGCCAAAACTACACTCTCAAACACAACTGGAAAGTGGTCACTCCCGCACAAGTCCTCTTCTACCTTCCATGAAAAATCGAGGAAGATAGAAGGGCATGCAATTGTAAGTTCAATTGATGTACACGAACCAGAAGCGGGGAGCAGATAAGTGTCTGAACCATCATTAAACTATCATTAAACAAACACAAGTCATATTTTAAAATAAATTCCTCCACGGTTTTACCCTTTACATCATTCTGACTGCAGGAATTACCCCATAGGGGGCATGTGCGTTAAAATCGCCCAACAAAATGTATGGAGTTGGGAGATGATGGACCAGCATCTCAAGATCATTCAGTTGTAGGGTTTTACTTGGTGAAACGTAAATCGAACATAGTGTGATTGTTTTGTCTGATGTTAGGCGTACCGCCACAGCCTGTAAATTTGGATTCAAAGGTACAGATCTGTGAATGATATCGTCTCTAACTAAAACAGATGTTCCACGGATATGAAGGTCATTATCGTCTGCCCAGGCATTATACGAAGTATAGTGCTTGAAAGTTGAATGATCCTGAGATTCAGGCTTCTTTAAAAGTGTTTCCTGCAGGCAAAAAGCGGCAGGTTTATACTTTTGGCATAAAAAACCCAATTCATTAAGAACCTTGCTCTAAGACCTCGGCAATTCCACTGTATTATATTATGTTTGATTGTTTCATCCATGTTTGGATGGTGATTTAGCTGGTGGTCGTATGGGAGATATTGCCCTCGTAGTTCGTTTTGGTGATGCTTTACGTTGGGATCTACCCTGAGAAGTATTCAGGCATAATTTTGTCGAGAACGTGTGATCGATGCACTCATCGACTGACATTTCCTCGAGGCCGTCAAACATGTTGTTCGTCACAACATTTTGAAGGCGTTTTGGGAGTCTGTCTGGTTCCAATTTCTTTTTTTCCTTATCTTTTTGCTCTTGTTGTTGTTTTCTCCTCTGACTCTGACTCAGATTTTTTTGCTGGGATCTTTGTTGCTGATTTGATTTCAGTTTATTTGATTCATTTTTGTGTTCAGGTTTAGGATTAGAATTTTTATTTTTTTGTGATAACTTGTTTGTGTGGTCTTGCGTGTGAATTCTTTTTGTTAGTTTGTCGTCTGTTGAGGGAACAGTTGACTTGGTTTGTGTTGACTGTGTTTCTGTTCCTGTTTGATTAGGATGTTCCATAGTAAAGGCCTGTAATAAGGAAGGAATTGTGCTGTTGAGCCATGTATACTGTGTCTGGTATTCTACCGACTTTGTGGGTACCTTTTTTGACTGTTGTGGCATACGATGCACTGATGTATTGAAGCCAGGCCTAGATGTTACAATTGCTCTGGCCTCCTGGAAGTTTATCTGTTTTTCACATTTCACCTTTTGAATAGTTTTTTTTCTTTTTGCTAAAGAGGGCAATCTTTAGAGGATGACATATGAGTTCCCTGGCAGTTTACACACTTAATAGGGTTGTTACACGGCTCTTCATGTTGCTGGCCGCATCTAAAGCATATTGTTTGACCTCTACAGTTGTTTTGACTATGTCCAAATTTTTGACATTTGAAGCATCGAAGTGGATTTGGTATATACAAATCCACTTTGATGTTCATGTAACCCACTTTAATTGATTTGGGCGGTTGAGATGAGCCAAAAGTTAAAATGTATGTGTTGGTCTGTATCAGTTTACCACCTTTTTAATCTCAATTCTTTTGACATCTGTGATGTTTTGTGCTGTTAGTTCCTTCCTGATATCCATTACATCCATGCCTGCAAGTTCTCTTGTTCTAAGCACACCCTTGCTGGAATTTAGGGTTTTGTGCGGAAAGGCCACAACTTTCATATCCATAATCTGTTCAATTTTCAATAAATTTACCGCCTGAAATTCTGTTTTACATTCAACCAATATTCCCCCGATCTTAATTTTTTTAACATCCTTCACTGTCCCTGCTATGCCTTTAATAGTTTTTTTCCAATACGAATGGGTTAACTGATGATTCCTTTTTACCTTCGTCTTCCGCATATATGATTACAAACCCTGGCCAATTCTTTGACATGTTATGAGTGTCTGTATCCTTATCTGAATCAGAGTCTGATGAAGTGAGTTGTATTTCTCGACCTCGTTTCCTTTTTTTTATTTGGTATGTGATCCATGTTAATGTAGTAAAGCGTTCACTGCCCCGGCTCCCACCCACCGCGGAGTCCAACAAGGGATAGGGTTACTGCCACGCAGTGAACCCTCCGGGTTGCCGGTATTCCACATACCTGGTATGGAGCAGTATACTCAGTCAGTGTTGATGCCGAAGCATACCACTGACTGATTGACACGTATGTGGAAGTGCCAGGTCTTGAGATGGCGCCCATCCAACCAATCACTCTATAAAACACTGCAATTAAGGTTGCCACGTATAACTGAAAGACAGTGCAGCAAAACTAAGTAGTTGTTAAAATATAATAGGTTTAAACACAGTACACACTGGCAATTATGATATGTTATTTAAAGAAATGACTGATTGAATGGCCACCAAATCCCCCCCCCCCCCCCGACGTGACACCCAGTACTTTTTGGGGTGGGGGCTCCCAATTGGCCAGAACGGGCCATCCGACCATCCTTCTACACCCGAAATTGGGACCAAAACAGTGTATTGAACAGGTAACCTCCGTGATGGAGATCAGGGCCAAATCAGTGTTTACGACCTGATCTCCATCATGGAGATTTTGTCCTAACCGGGACCCAGTCTGTTCTCAACTGTCAGGATTCCTTCCTCCGAGGCCTTCAGACCGCACCTCACGGGAGAACAAGGTGCCTGCAAGATGGCATAAGCAGAGTTGACCATTTTGGTCCGGGGCTGCGTATTCACATATTCCGCAGCAAACCAGCTCAATTGAGCAAAGCTGCTAATTAAAAAAACAGCAAACCTGCCCAACTGAGCAGGCAGTCCTCTATCCGCCACCTGAGGACCCGCCTAGTAGGGGACGGTCACCCCCCCCCCCCCCCGGGGACAGTTTGGATGCAATTCTCACAGATGAGAGACGTTAATTATTACAGAATACATCGAATGTGAATTACTGCATAGATAAATTGCTCGACGACATATATTAATAGTTTCTTCAATAAATATCGAGCAATATATTAATATTTTTTGGGAAGAATTATTTTTTAGCAGTCAAAACGAATATCGTAATGTATCTAAATATCCTAACAGATATGTAGTGCTTTTCTTTCGGGCAAATCTTCCCTGGGCCGAGTTTCCCCAGGCCGAATATTCCTCCTGTTCCCAAATAAAGATGACATGCCATTTTTGATGGCGTTAAATATCCAAAAAGGTTATTATTTTCCAATTTTTCGTGTTCGAAACTACGAAGCACTGTTCAGAAATACAGATGACACCAAAAAGTAACAAATTATGCTCTTTTTTATTTCTGATGGGACCGAAAGCAACCTGTCGCTTCGGGTCGTTTCGCCCCGTTCGCCCCAGGTTGTTTCGCCCCCTATATTGGGGAGAAACGTCCCAGGTATGAGGGAAGAAACGGCAATGATTTCATTCATTTTTTCAAATGGTTTTAAAGTACTTTTCACCACCAATTAACATATAAATGCATATAACCTAATGTTCTTGTATAATGCTTTCTTTGAATTTCGGACTCCACTGTAAACTGCCGACAATTGCCAGTCTAAATTCATTGATTCAGCTTCAGTAAGTTCAAACTACAGACAGAGCGAATATGTAGTCATGTAGACTGTAATAGAGAGGTGGGACGTAGGCAGCATGCTGCTATCACTTGTGATGTCTTCGGGAATTGGCAGCATCAGTTATGTGGAGCCGGTATCTCCTTAACAACTATGGCTTTCACTTTGTGTGCGTGTCATGTGGCCGAGCAAGAACAGCATCTTCAGAAAGGCAAGAACAAATCCCACTCACATATGTAGATATTGCAGCGCTGGAGAAATTCTCCGCAAATGAATATTGATAGCGAGGTTCCAGAACAGAAACAGGACTTACAGAATTTGAAAGCAGAGACACTGAGATTCCTGAATCATTTGATGAGATTTCAAGTCAAGGCATGGCGCGTCAATGGCCACACTCGCCTTTGATTGATCTTTTGAATTTTCGCTGTCTGATTTGGGGGGAAACAACCCACCTCCGTCTGTGGGGCGAAATGACCCGGGACGAAATGACCCGGGGCGAAAGGGAATTGGGCGAAACGACCCGAGACCAACCTGTCAGTATCACGTTTTCAAGCAAACTTTTCCTTACTTTTACAACACCTTAACATTCGGATAATTCAAAAACTGCGTTTCTGTTCGTTTTGACACTTCATGAGCTACGTGTCCATGCATATTTGTATAAAATCGCCCCCCTTATAACAACAATAATCAGTTACATTATCAGTTATATGTGCGGTTTTGCGATTAAGGTTATCATTTGCCGACAAGTTGCAACGAAATCAGGAGAGTTCGATCTGAAATAACGAGATTATCAGCTGAGCGTATTGACAAACCTCCAGAAGGACAGAATTCGAGTGATGTGTAGATATGTAAATATCACGCAAAGCTTAGAGACGAAGTAGGTTGCAACAAAAACGAACGAATCTGACATTTTATTTGATTGCTGGTCTCAGCCAAAAAATCCCCAGAGGTGATAGGCCAATTGCAATTGTATGGGCAATTCGACACTGGAAGCCACGTATTTTTTTCACTGAAATTTACTATCCAATTAAAAAATTCACATTGACGGCATTGATAGTTCTGTTCTGGAATGCATTTATCTGACTGGGTATGTGCAACCCCCTGTGGCCCTCTTGGGGTTCCTATAATCTTCCAAAGGAACTTCAGTTTTGGTAAATCACCGCCCATGTGTTATCAACGCTGATATCTATGCATAATTTGGAAGTGAATAGAGTTCAACAAATCCAGAGAAATGATGTTAAAGATAGAAACCATACGGTTACAATAAATTTTTGACAGTTCTTAAAGAGTGTCATCATTAAATATAAAAGTGTGTTCGAGAGATTTGTTACAAAACAAAAACCTAAACACAGACAAGCTTATTTTGTAAACACAGATGCACTGAGAGAAACAGGAGAACATTGGGTGACAGTATATTTCAAATACAATCATTCTTTCATTTACGTTGATTCATATGCTTTATCATCAAAGGATAACGACAATTACATAGTGCAAAGCACTGGCAATAAATACAATGAAACCAATGCTGTTAGTGCAGAGTATGGAACATACTGTACTTTTACATTAGGTCATTTTGCAAAGGTAAATAATTTAAAAACAGTTTGTTCTATCTAATTCCATCCAAGAGATTTCCACAAAATGACAGGGAGGCTCTGCGATGTTTTCACCAAACCTATAGACATTAAATGGCCAAGTAGGAATAAAAAACAGTTAGGGGTCAAAACAAAACCCCAAAGAGATATTTTTTTCATTATATTTTTATATTTCTCCCAGTTTGTTTTCCATGTAGTTGTAAAGATTAAAACAAAAAACAAGTCAACCATCTCATTGTCTGTTATTTAAATGTCACACAACACAGATGGATCTTTTGGTTATCTTATATATTTTCCTTCAATGATAGAGATTGATTGATACCATCCTATCACTAACTTTTTTCAATCAATTTCATAAAAGATCTTGATATACAGACTTTCATAGATAATCGGACTCAGATCTTGCTGAACATAAGTTTCTACTTTCACAAGGATTTCGTAATGGAATTTAAAATGAATCTTATGTTTAGAGTCACTTCCCTTCATAGGATTAATATTGTATGCCTACCTATCAAAAAATTATATTATGAACAGTTATACTTTTTCACAAAATAAAAGGCGATTGTTAATCATACGCGTTGTTTGGTACTTTTTACCTTCGTGATTTGTGAAGACATTACCCTCTCCAGAGTTCAACACAGGATTCCCTATGCCTCTGGACTTACGGAACAGTTCAAACATTTACCTTAGGAATACCCATAGAAAATTTGGGTCAGTCCTGGGTGGAGTAATAATAATAATTAGACAAAGCCAATAGGTCCAAACTGAAAGAGATTGAGGACAGTACCAAAGGAAGTTCTGTAGTACATTTGGCAGTCGATACCAAAACTGTTCTGCATACTTACACTGGCTGTTGAAAAAATTAAATTATGATCCTTAATAGGAATTCGCAGCATGAAACGGAGTGAGCCTAACAATTGTGACTTACTAGCATCTGTGGATAAAATTGACCTTACCGCTGATCTGCATGTAATGTTAAAATTTGTTTTCCTAATTGTGATCGTAGGGGATTCAACCATGGTGATCATGTGACGCACTATTTGATAGTACTCTCCTTCTCGAATGATACTTTTAGGCGAAAACTTTTCATCCACCACCCCATTGTCGCCACTGCTCTGCTGCTGTTGATTTGTAAATGAGAGGTTTTCGTCAGAGGTTGTCGCAGCGATTCCCTTCATGCAAACGTTTGCGACCCCCTGGCGTTGTCCGGCTGGCATGGTTCCAAAAATAATACAGTGCCCTCCCCTCTTCCACGAGAGTAAACTACAGTCATCTAGTCGCTGTAATCCATTGCCCTCTGGTTGTTTGGCGACTGGGTTCTCCCACCAAACGGAACTACTCTGTTATTATTACTTATCTACATTGTGGTAGGTGGTCTCAGTGCACGTGTGCAGCGCGCGTTGTTAGTTTGACACATGTTTCCGTCGTTCATTTTGATTATTGGTGTTCGACATATTGGTTTCTATGGTACAACGTGGTTGATATGTGACTGGAAGTCCGCTAATACAAAAGGATGTGTTCTGAAGTTGCGTTCCATTGTACAAGAGTAAATCTAATTACCCAACTGGTCCCGATAATATCATAACTTAAATCAAAACACTTCAGACCACTGAAATAGGCTGATTTTTCGGATTCCTGGAGATTCCTCTTTACAAGAGAGTGCTAAGTGCTATAGGAGCTTTCTATTCGACTGGAGAATATTCAAATTAAATTAAATTCCAAATTGACCCGAAAAATAGCCCAAATCACCCTAAACTTCATCTGGTTGAGATGGGGGGGGGGGAGGGGATCTTCATTATAAGACAGCTTGGGTGTTGTTCAGTTGTATTATAGTAAGTTTACTGGATGGGATTTCCCTGGAATCCACGTTTTCAACCTATTACAGATGTTATTCTAGCCACTTTAACCCTAGTAATCTATCAAACTTTATCCCTGGTTCCAACCGCTGCACTCGTCCAAATCCTTTTACAATTTCATTTCCCGTAATCGTTACCTTTCAAAACAGAGTCATCTACCCTGCGTATAACGAATGGCTGCGTGGTTATCAAACCCGAAAGACCCGAAAGACAATTGAGCGGAAGAGATATTGCTCGAATGACTTGAATCTTATCAAGCAAATCACCTATCGAGTTGTGACTTGAACATGCATAGCCAGAATGACTCGAATCTTATCGAGCAAATAATCTATAAAATTACTGCTCGGGCGAGTGACTCGTCGAGCCATTAATTTCAGCTGAAAAGGATTCAATAACCACAGACATTTCTCAAGAGGGATTCATTTTTCGAGAATATTGTTTGGGGCACTCTACATCCGGGTATTTGTGTTAGGAAGATATAGAGGGGTCGTTCTCGACTTTCTTCTGTTCAATTCTATACTGTGGTTGTGACAAAATACTACTGAACTGAATATTATATGCTGTTATGTTTCCTTTTACAGCTACTCAACTGAAGCTCCTAGATGTAGAATCCGCAGATTTCTACGACAACTATCAAACAACCAGTATCCTCAAAACAGAATCATTTTTGAAAAATGTGTGCGGTTATTGAATCCTTATTGACTATTTGCCTAATAAGATTAGTCTTTCGAGCAGTACCTCGTCCTGCTCTATTGTGTTTTGTTTTTAAGAACCACGTAGGCTTTCATTATACACAGGAGCGATAACCCTGTATGTGTAGGTACAGATTACGGAAAATTAAGTAATCTGACTGGTGATTGCAAGACTTGGACGAGGACAGAAGTCGAAACCAAAGCTAGCTAGGTCTTGATAGATTGACAAGGTTAAAGTAGTTAGAATAGCGCCTGTAATATTTAGAAAATGATGATTCTGCGGACATCCAGTGACGTTACTAATATAAAGCAACAACACGCAAGCAGTCTTATAGCACCATATATTATTCTTATAAAGATGATTGTCCAGAAATCCGAACTACATAAACACGTGTAGGATGATTTGGGTTATTTTGGGTAATTAGATATATCCCAGTTTAATACAACGGGCCTTACAGTACTATATGCTATTCTAATAAGGAGCATTCTGAAGAAACTCAATCAAAATGAAGGTGTTTTGTGTGATTTGGGGGTATTTTTTGGGTTCATTTGGAAATTAGATTTACTCTTATAGAATGGACCAACACTCACACAGTGATTTAGTACTGTTCTGTACGCTACTCTTATAAGGAGTAGTTTCCAGAAATCTGTGCTTTTCGGGTGTTTTTTAGTGATTTGGGTCTGATTTGTGGGTCATTTTAAGTAATTAGATTTATTCCATCGAACTCACCCTCAAAACACATCAACATTCTGAAGTAGGACCTTAGGTTACATAGCAACCACGTGTCACATAGAAATCAAAGTGGCGACCTCCTGTAAACAAAATGAACAACGGATACATGACAGTGTCACCATAACAGCACATCCTGTGCGTGCACACTGGCATCACATACCACTAAGGTGATGATGTCACAGCCTAGTCGCTTACGTGGGCTACCACAACAGTCACACGTGACGTAACTGGGTCACGTGACTATGACGTCATACATGAGATCAGGATTGAGATGCGGCTAGTCGGAGCTGATCCGTCCCACTCATACTATATTGGTAACACGATATTGTTGAAAAACTATGGTATAGTTTATCGATAAACATAGAGAATTATCGATTTCAATTTTATTATTCCAATCATTATACTTACCATTATCAAGTCATAAATACTGCTTACACTCTCTAGTGTTATTTTGTTCAGACGTAACTTCTACTTGGGCGGGAACTTGGTGAAAAACGAAGTGAAAAATCAATTGGTGTCAAAAATAGGTGCGTCTTCACATATAGATATCCAGATCCATTGAAGCATTCGATCGTTAACCCCTTTAGTGGAACATAGGTTGTCCCAGTCGTTACATCATTACGAAAACAGATGTGTCGCCTGCTTGTATTAAGTCAAATGCAGCTTGACATTTTCGTCATATTTTGGATCAATGGACATAACTAGAGAAGATATTGGTGCAAAAAGTTTTTGTAGTTGTTTGGTACAGAATATCTCGTAAAACAGGTAAAAAACGACAAATTAAAAGCCCCGGTTAAACATTCAATAATATTATACAATTCGAAGAGGGAGCAAAAGAATACACATCATTTAAAAGGGTTAACCGAGCCAGTCTTTCTTTATTGTTGGGAATGAGTAAATTTAATTAATGACTAAAGATGTATACAATTGGTGAGTATGATGCTTTTATTTCCGGTACAAGTAATACAATGTACATGTAGAGAAAATATTAATAACTATATTAATAGCAACAATATTGCTAAAGCCGTGGGGAGATTGCATATCCTGAAAGGACGTCAATGGGCAGTCCCCCATAACAAATATTGCACACATTCTACACTGTTGGATAGCAAAAAAGTATCAGCTGATCACAACCCTCGGCCCAGCAAATACAGTAAAGACAACAGGCCATATAAAACTTTACGTTAAAGAAAAGGAATTGGGGACAAGATGACAGCAAGATGAACGCTTACGTTGGTCGAGAGAGCCAGAACTTCCTCACGAGCGAGGTGTGTATGTTGTGCCTCTGTAGCCTAATTCAAATATTTACCCAACTCCCTGCGCTTAGAACAAACGACACTCTCCGAGAAAATTTCATGCAATCCAATTTTTTTTTTTTTTTTTTTTTATTTTTCAATTTTGCCCCCGAGAGCATGGGCTATAACCCCTCACCGGAACGAGCCCAGAGAGCTTCGCTTACTTCAGTAAGGTTTTATACAACCCATGCCCCGGGAGCATCAAAAAGTCTAAAAATATTGAATGTGTATTTTGTGTGTAGCCCGACTGATTTTGGCCGTAATGCCGACAAAGAGTTATTTTAGTGATTATGACAATCGGGACAATAAGGGTTGTCACATTCACTTTCAGTTTGGTATGTCGATAAGAGGTCGTTCAATAGTTTGTCCCTAAAACCTTTTCTTTCAGAAAGATTCCTTGTGACTTTATCCAAATTGTTCCATAATTTAGGGAAGGCGTATATAGGCATCTTATCTAGCGATCTAGTTCTAGTTCTACTCTCACATAAGAGATCTCCCTGCCTTGTGTTACATCTTGGGTTGGCTTGTAAACTAAAAAAATTATCAAAAGATGGGGAGAGAAAGTGATTTTTCCAGTCAAATACAAAGAGACAGGCATTGTGCTTGTATAGGTCAGTTACTTTTAGAATCTTGTCTTTTATAAATAAATGACCAGTATGGGAATTGTACTTTTTATTGTTGATAATCCGGACTGAGCGTTTCTGTGCTTTTAATAATTTCGAAACCCCTTTACTATTTCCCCAAATGTGGATACCATATAGAAGATGACAGTGTACAAGAGCAAAATAGAGATTTCTCATGACAGAATGTGGTAAGATACGTTTAGCCTGATTGAGCGAGTAGTTCGCCCATCCTATTTTCGTACAAGTTTTAGAAATATGCTCTTCGTATGATACATTTTCATCAATATATATATACCAAGAAATTTGAAACATTTCTCCTCTTCCTTCGCTCCAACGCGCTTGATAAGCTGATTATTTGTGTTGATCTTGAAATTGTGTTGATAATTACACGGCTTTACGATCATGTACTTTGTTTTATTAGAGTTAAGAGCAAGGCAGTTAGCTGAACACCAAAGATACAAATTATCTATTTCTCGGTTAAATCTCTCTTCAAGAAGGAAGTTGTTTTTATCTGTGTCATGTGCTGTTGTGTCGTCGGCAAACGAGAGAATATGTAATTTGGTGCATCTGCTGATATCGTTATTATATATCAAGAATAGAATGGGTCCTAAAATCGAGCCTTGGGGAACCCCAGCAGAAATACAGGCTGGGTCAGAGATGGCCTCGTTAAATTTGACCCGTTGAACCCTATGGGTTAGGTGATTTTTGAACCATGCATTTACCACTCCCCTAATTCCATATCTCTCCAGTTTAGTTAAGAGAATGTCATGGTCTATTGTATCGAAAGCTTTTGACAGATCGAGAAAAGCAGCTAAGGTAATATTTCTATTGCTTTCGTTGTTTTCGTAGGCAACTTTTTTGAGTAGTTGCATTACTGGGTGGACAGTAGAATGGTGTTTCCTAAATCCGTATTGGTGGTCTGATAAAATGTCGAATACGTTCAAATATTTTGTTAATCTAGTGCACATCACTTTTTCCAATGCTTTAGAGAAAACAGGGAGTATACTAATCGGCCTATAATTATTGAGGGTATGCACCTCTCCAATTTTAAAAACTGGGATTACCTTAGCTCTTTTCATTTTGTCAGGCACAATACCCTGAATGAACGACTTGTTGATTATATTGGCCAAGGGAGAGGCAATAATATGGATTGTTTGCTTCAGAAGGCTAGTTGTAATTCCATCACAATCTTCACTTCGTTTTGCCGTAAATTGTTTTACGGTACTAATTATTTCCTGTTCTGAAGTTGGAGTTGCGAAGAAACTATTCGGGATGTTACATGGCATATACGCAAGGAAATGCTTTTGAGGGGTAGTTATACTTGCACTTGTGTGTTTACCTATGTCGACAAAAAAATTATTGAATTTCTGCGCGATTTCATAGGGATCATGCACTTCTTTGTTTTCACTTAAAACAAATGCCGATAAGCTTGAAGTGCATGTACGTTTAGCCTTCTTGATGACCTCGTTTAAAATTTGCCAGGTCTTGCGCATATTGTTTTTACTTTCATTTAAAATTTTTTGATAGTACATTTGCTTACTTCGCCTTTTTAGTTTATTGAAAATTCTACAATAGTTTCTATAATTTGCTACGTTTCGTTCAGTGGGCGATTTTAGTTTTTTGTGGTAAAATTTGAGTTTGTGTTTGGATGATATCGGGAGACCTTTGGTCATCCAAGGGTTTCGTCGAGGGGTTTTCTTTGAGGGGGTTATACAATAATGGAAATGCAATATCATAAGCGTGTTTGTAAATGCTAATAAATCGATCATAGGCTGCGTTAGGACAGTTTAATTCTTCGATTGAAGAAAAATCGCTTTCTGAAAGGAGCATTTTAAAAAATGTTACGGTCTTAGAGTTGATAATACGTCTGGGCTGTTTCTCGTTGTCCTTTCTAGCCACTGAACTGGGGTCTATGTGGAATGTTCCAAAATGATCAGAGACATCCGTGATGATTATACCCGATGTGGATCCATACATCATGTTGTTTGTAAGAATATGATCGATTAGGGTCGCAGTATGTCGAGTTACCCTTGTGGGTCTAGTTATTGAAGGCAGGAAACCCTGGCTAACAAGTAGGTCTATATAATCGTCTGTTTTTGGATGAGAACCTAACTTTAGGAGGTCAATTTTAAAGTCGCCCATAATATATGAATTTTTTTTTCCCGGTTAAGTTTGTCGGTTATTTCACTTAATTTTGATAAGAACATATTGATGTCCGCTTTGGGTTGTGTGTTTGGCCTATAAATTACTCCAACTATTTTAGATGACTTTTTATCCTTTATTTCAACAAAGAGAGACTCAAAAACATGAGGAAGGAAGACGGACAGATCTTGACGTATTTTAAAACAGATACCATCTCTGATATAAAGTCCAACTCCTCCGTGACCATCATCGCCTTCAGGCCTAGAATTTTTAATTAGATTCTGGTAGTTGGGCAAATAATAGAAACAGTTTGGGGGAATTTGGAATAGTTCAGTAAGTCCAACTACATCAAAATCATTATTACGATTCTGCATCTCTAACATTAGGTCGTCAAAAGATTCCCAGTGCGTTTTTAAAACTTGGCAGTTTAAGTGAAAAAGTTTAAAATTAGCAGTATTCTTTTTAAGTATGTCAGGAAGTTCCCTCGGAAGATAATACTTACAAGCGTTGTATATTGTATTAGCTGGGGAGTTGTCTGCATCTATACGTTCAGAACACCTCTCATTATACAAGTTTCCGAAATAAAAGATTTCACTGTTCTGGGTCTCGTCCAGTGATATGCCACCCGCCATTATCCCACGTTAGGTCATCTTGCCTGTTTATCATAAAATACGACGAAGTGTCAGAATGTCGCACAGCGGCCACACGTGTGCTATATGCCAAATACGCACTGAATGATTTCAAATAAGGCTTGGGGTTGCTGAGGCCGAGATTGTGAGCAACAGTATTTCCTAAAAATGCAGTGATGGTTCCCGGGTACAGTGTGGAATGTATTGTGTAGAATGACCAGAATATAAAAGATAACATAAGTGAAAAGAGGAACGTATATACAACAAACAGTGTTCGAAGGTTGTTTTGCACCTAAAAGTGTTGGGAGAGGAGCATCGAAGCTTAGCTTTTCGTATGTTTTCCCGTGTTTAAAGTCACCTATATCTTGGTACTGTATGGTTGATTAGGACCCCAGTTCTGTTTAATCATGGGTTAGTGGATCGATAATGTAAGATCGAGCCCAGTCTAAGAACAATTTTGCATGATGCGAAAGCCAAGTCAAACTTGACTCGGATCGCGCTGATTGATGTCACAATTAGCAAAAGATATCGCAACACAATACATGGGGGATTAATGTCTAGTGATCGATGGTGGACTAGGTACAACTCTAGGGGATTGGCCAGTTCAGACTCCACAGTGTTGCAGTGCGATTGAACCTCGATAACTGCCATTCCCTCCCACCCCACTTCGGGGATGGGGTTAGGGGATCAATTTGCGAAGCTAAACACTAAACTAATAAAGATGCGTATGGCCGCCCGAGTTCCGCATTGTCCCACGTGACGCCCAAGATAGGCGTCACCTAGGACAATACGGGACTCGGCTAACGGTATATAGTCGGGCATAATAACAGATCAAATAGTGCTAGGGTGAGCATCTTTCATCATTGTATTTGTATCAATTTGATTACTGTTGATCGCTAAATCCAGATCTAAGAAAGGAAGATCGAATACCGAGTCCATCTTCTGCACTTTCTGTGATTGGGGGGGGGGGGGGGGGGTGATGAATTTGTGGAAGTAAACACTAAAATTATAAAAAGACGTATTGCTACCCGAGTTCCGCACTGTCCCAAGTGACGTCCTAAAAGGACGTCGCCTAGGACAGTACGGGACTCAGGTAATGGTAAAGAAAAATCGATTACAGAGTCCATCTTGAGTACTTTATGTGATGGGATAGGGAATCAGTTTGTGAAGGTAAACGCTAAAATTAATAGGGGAGGTACCGCCACCCGAGCTCCACACCGTCCCAAGCACCATCCTAGTGACATCATCATTGTATTTGTATCAGTTTGATTACTGTTGATCGCTAAATCGAGTTCTAAGAAAAGAAGATCGAATACCGAGTCCATCTTGTGTACTTTCTGTGATTGGGGGGGGGGGGGGTGAATTTATGGAAGTAAACAGTAAAATTATAAAAAGACGTATTGCTACCCGAGTTTCGCACTGTCCTAAAAGGACGTCGTCTAGGACAGTACGGGACTCAGGTAACGGTAAAGGAAGATCGATTATCGGAATCCATCTTGAGTACTTTATGAGATGGAATAGGGAATCAATTTGTTAAGGTAAACGCTAAAATTAATAAGGGAGGTACCGCCACCCGAGTTCCACATTGTCCCACGTGACATCCTCGAAGGATGTCACCTAGGACAATACGAGACTCGGGTAGTGGTATATAGTTGAGCATAATAACAGATCAAATAGTGCTAGGGTGTATACGCAATTACGTAAAACACTTTACAATATTTCTCACTCGTTGGGGACGTACCTCCAGATATGTTTGTAGAAGACATTCGTCAATGTGGCGCACGCCCTCATAATGAAAGCTCTTCGTAGAGAGAAGCACCATCAGTTCACAGCAACTCACCGAATTTTTGCAGTGATGTGGTCGTTACTCGAAGAGTTAGTGTGTTCCAGAGTGGTTCGAAAATTATTAATACCACGATAAAATTACTCGATTATAGTGGCCCACATACGATTAAAATCGCTGTTCATGTTTAAAGATTTAATCACAGATATATGCAGATATATGTAGACTCGTCGAATGTGTGTTTACAATTATTTCGTTGGTCACATTGCTTCCAGAAAATCAAACTAAACTTACCTCCATAAATTTCTATGTCACAAAGTGGCATTTGTATGTTTGTCCCTGAACTTTTCACAACGATATATCTTCCAGCTAGAGCACTTCTACACTTAACATATAAAACTTCCTTGACCACATTCGCTGTAGTCTCGTAACACAGATTATCTGGATTTAAATTAGTCTTGTTCACGTTAATGTGGACACTAAGTCCACGGAATTGGGAAGATTCTGAAACGAACAAACATCGCGATACATTCAATTTCCCTAAACTTATGTACATTTCATTAAAAGAATTGCTACCAATCCAAACACCCTGCGTCCGAGGGTAGTCTGTACATGTATATGTTTTACTACCAATGAAACAACAGGGAAAAGACGTTACACTTGGTGATGTACCATGTATAAAAAAACACTTTAGTTCAGATAATAAAACCAAAGCGACAGACTGGGGCAACCTTGATGTAACGATTAACTCCCTATACTGGCATTTACACAAACGTATACGTCACAATAAAATTGTATAGAAATCTTGTATTATATGTGTTACTAGAGGTGGCACGTGCTGTCGTTCTCGAAAGTTTTCAACATTCCATTCCATTTCGGTTCATAAAGCGAAACTCAGTCTTGTGTTGTTCTCTAGATTTTCACATCGATTTGGCAGGATATGCCAACTGAGCAATGGAGATTTGGTATGTATCAAAGAACACTGCGGTACCTATTGATTTGTGCGATCTCCCACATTTATCCATAAGTGAGAGAAACAATGCAGATTACACAATACATCATTCAGCACCAAAACTGGTTCGAAGAAGCGACTTTCGTATTGTTACTTCCATTCAGTTTTGAAGTCATTATACCGAAGTAGTATGTGATGTGGTTTTGAGTCACTATATGGATGACCCCGGAAGTGACATCATGTTGTCTTGACGTGGTAACCCACGTGAGCGGCCAAGTTGTGACGTCATCCCCATAGCGATATGTGGTGTTAGTGCGCATGTGCAGCGCGTGTTGTTAAGGTGATACGTGTTTCCGTCGTCCATTTTTGATACTGGAGGCCGCCATCTTGGTTTCTATGGTAGCACTTGGTTGCTATGTGACATAACACCTTCTTATAGGGCAGAGGTATGTTCGGGAGGTGTGTTCGAGTGAACAGAAGTAATTTCCCGAATCGTCGAATTACCACAACCAACCCGACAATCTCTCCAAATCACCAAAATCAACCCCAAATCACCCAAATTGACTTCATTTAGTACGGATTTCCCCCCGATTGGGCATATGATAGTAACACGTGGTGCTTTTGTACCAACGGGGCCCCATCGGTTTAGTTCGATTGAACTAGAGTAGTTTTCCTGCCGAAGATTTCTCCAAGCCGAGCTTGCACCCCTTTTATACCTTTCCCAACAAAAGTACCCGGATGTAAGGTTTCTACAACAGGTATCTTCCAACAATACAATACCAGGAAATAGGTATCCTCAAATACCCGTATGTGCACACGTTGTGACACAAAGTGTAATAACCACAAGCACATTCCACCAAACACCCAAGTTGCATGGAGTCCCCCATTTTTAAAAACGTCTGGCGTTCGGCACCCCTTTTTTATCGTATGTGCCTATGTGCTAGTGCACAATGTGACACATTGTGCATTTTCACATAAGCACCTATCAGGACATCAAGCATGTGCCTATGTGCTACATATAATGTGCACACATGACATAAACAGGTCGTCGGAATATTTATGAAACATGATAGTAATGGCACAAGAATGGTACAAAGTTATACTATTTTTTGACTAAAATAGAACCAAATCATAGGACAGATAGTAAGATTACCTGTATAGTAGCTTGGAATGGAATCACACTTATGAAATCCCTTTTTGGAATACCCATAGAATCCCTTTTTGGGGAAACGTCGGTGGTAATAGAATCCCTTTTTAGTCGTATATGCCTATGTGCGAGTTCACGATGTGTCACATTGTGCCTTTTCACATAATCACATATCAACACATCCAGCATGTGTCCTTGTGCTACCTGCAATGTGTAAAGTAGAACATAAACATGTTTAGGGAAGTTAGAATAAATAGAACAAAGAAGTCATCGAGAGCTTCTAGATACATAGGTAGAAACCGAGAATCAACTGGGAAATCAGAGCCAAGTAAACAGTTATGGGGTTGCTTGTTGTAATTCTTCGAAGTAAATATGGATTCTGGAGACATCTGAGGCAGAAAAACTACTCTAGTTCAATCTAACTTACCCCTGGGGGCCCCTCTGTACAATAGCACTACTTGCTACTATTATATGCCAAATCTGGGGGAAATCTGTACTAAATAAAGTTAATATTGATTGATTTGGGGTTGATTTTGGTGATGTGGAGGGATTGTTCGGTTTTTTGTGGTAATTCGACGAATCAGGAAATTACTCCTATTCAATCGAACGCACCCTTCAAACACATCCCTGTCCTACAAGAAGGTTTTAGGTCACATGGCCACAACGTGCTGCCATAGAAACCAAGATGGCGGCCTCCAGTATACAATATGGACGACGGAAACACGTATCACCTTAACATCAAGCGCTACGCATGCACACTAAAACCACATATCACAATAGGGATGACGTCACAGCGTGGCCGCTCACGCGGGTTTCCATGACAACACAACATGGCGCCTCTGGGTCACGTGACATGACGTCACTTTTGGGGTCATCCACCGAGGTCATCCAAATAGTGACAAAAAACCACATCACATACTACTTACCAAGTTGACAAATTATTAGGACGAGCTATAAAAACTTATGACTAGTTTATTTATTTATTTATTTATTTATTCATCTATTTATTTATTTATTTATTTATTTATTTACTTATTTATTTATTTATTTATTTGTGGTTAGTGCCACATCACTATCTAAGGCAATACCGTGGTCAAAAGAAAATGAATTAAAAACGAGGTCACGATTTTCTGTAAAGTAGAAACGAGCTGATGAAAAGAAACGAGGAATAAATAACCAATAAGAAAATGAGGCAGCTGATTTAAAGAATACTGTGTAAATCAACCTGTTGCTTTTATAAGTAGAGAAGAGAGTTTAAAAAATCAGAATTGTTCAAAGTTTATTTAACAAAATGATTTTCTTGAGAAACGACAGAATTTGAGTAAATAGGAGTTTGTATTGTAAAATAGACCTCGAAGAAACACAACATTACAATACAGGCGCCTGATTAAGATTAAAACATGTACAGCGAAAAAGAATGTGCTCCATTGTCAACCTCTGCTGGCAAGGAGCACATTCTGGTCGCATATTATCCTCAAACAAAAATGATTTAGAAAGTCTTGTATGGCCGATATGACATTGTTGCAATGTTACATGATCTTTTCTGAAAACGTTACCTTACGAGCAATTACTATTAGGTTGAATGCGATGGAGCTTGTATGTATTGACTGATATGTGGATAGCAATCACTGAATGGAATCCTAAAATCAGAGATAGGCTTGATTAAGGCATGTTTTGCTGCACTGTCTGCTCTGCTGTTACCCAGGATGCTGACAGATCCAGTGGTACCAGCAAAACGCGATATCATATCGGTCAGACATGAAAGTATTCAATTTCTCACGGAGTTCAAAAAATGATTGGGTTCTATTACTTGGGGCTGCGTAAAGCTAGCAAAGAGGAAGGAGACTCGAAAAATAATGCACTTTATTTCCTGAACATTCTTCATGTATTCAAGCGCTGGTTGTAAAGCTTTAATTTCCGCTGTGAAAACAACTTTTATTTTGTATTCTGATTAAAGAGATCAGATCACAATTACCAACAACTGATGATACTTCCTCATAATCGTTAGATCAGTCTGTAAAGATCCTTTTACATACACTATTTTTGAACTTTATTTCATGATGTGTTTAAACTGCAAATAATTTTTTTTTAAGAAAGCAAGTTTCAAAAATAACAGTAGTTTTTCTATGTGGTGCACAGATCTCCTTTATTGCGGTAGACTCCATATGGTGTTTAATTCTTATTCCTAAAGAAGGAATATCTGTGTAATGTCCCACTACTCCCATGCTGTGCTATTACAAAAGGGTCACGCTGAATTTTTGTGTTCGGGGCCCTACAAGGGGGACTTGACAACATGTAACTTTATAGAATTAAATATTTATTTAGTACAACTTATACATTTCAAAGGAAAACTGACCAACACATGCTCACAAAGTCACATTTCGCGCGTTCTGTATCTGTTTATGTCCTTGGAAGCCTGAAAACTCTCTGTGTTAATGCGACCATCCAGTTTTCTTTCTCAACATCGACTGCCAAAATGTGTCATGCACGTGTGTTAATTAAAGGCAAGGAATGGGATGCGGGTATCTCC
Source organism: Pictodentalium vernedei (assembly GCA_031216915.1). Lineage (NCBI taxonomy): Eukaryota > Metazoa > Mollusca > Scaphopoda > Dentaliida > Dentaliidae > Pictodentalium > Pictodentalium vernedei. The sequence continues at coordinate 472,782,690 of CM062291.1, forward strand.
GCCTGCAATCCATACAGTTAAAACTAGAAGTCCTGTCATGAAATGCGCACAAATAGCACGCTGATATGCGCGTTAATGAACGCGTTATGGCCCGAGTAAAGCTATCAAATTATGTACATATGGCCTGTGCACAAGCAATGTTTCAGCCAATGGACCTCCGGGTAACCCGGAGGTCCATTGGCAGAAACATTGCATGTGTTTGCTATGAGTAACCAGGAGAACCTACCGTGCTGTGGATGCCATTCGATATGGCAATTGCGCGCAATTCCAATGCGCAATTAAGCCTAGATAAGCGCACTATTGGTGACAGGACTTTTAGTTTTAACTGTACATCTATGTGGTAAAAGAATAGTTTTGCCTATGCTGGTTTTCTTTGTGATTCTACATTATCCCCTATGAGCTTCAAGCTGCATCACAAAGGAATTAAGTTACATCTTTATCCGTGCATAAAATACCTCCCATTGGCAAATGATATCCTTCGCATAGCGACAAAGTGCGCAGGCTACTTCTACTCACTTAGCTACTCTTTGTATTCTCATCTTTATATCCATCTGTACAGATCCTCACAGATGCATTATTTTTGAACTTTATTTCAGCATGCTTTCGTTTAAACTGCAATGAATGTGTCTCATATTTTTTTAGGAAGCAAGGTCCAAAATAAGAGTAGGTTTGCTAAGATGTCAAAGGGGAATATGTGGTTAACGGATCTCATTTACTGTGGCAGACTCCCTATGGGGATTAATATATGAGCGTAACTCCGCCCTTTTCCCACTACTCACAGGCTGCGATATTACAAAAGGGAAACACTGATTCCTTAGGTTCGGGCCCTAGAAGCAAGGGCTTATCGACAAAAGACAAACATATAGAATTAAATATTTCTGTAGTTCAACTTATACATTTTAAATGAAAACTGTCCAATTCACATGCCCACAAAATCATATTCCGCGCATAGAAATGAATTGTCCATGTTCTGTACTTGTTTATGTCGTTGGAAATGTGAAAGTACTCTTACTACGTTAATGCGACCACCCAGTCTTCACACTCAACAGTGACTTCCAAAGGTGGGCGCCGATGTGTGTGCCAAAAGTAAGGAACACGATGCGGGTATCTCCCATTGCAATCCAGAAATCTATGTGGCGATAAAATATGATTATCCAAAGTGGTTTTCTCTCTCGTTTCCACATATGCTCCTGATGCCTGTGAAAAAGTATTACACACTGGGGTCCGAGACACAATAATAAACAGGGTTTGATGAATTGGCAAATAGCTGAGAAGCCTATTGGAGTAATAGTGTAATCCTGCTTCCACGAGCATTGAATCTATAGGCGATGTCCTGAATGCGCCCAAGCATTGAATCTGTTGGCGATGTTCTGAATGCGCCCAGGCATTGAATCCACTGGTGATGTTCTGGATGCGCCCTAATACAGCAATTATGAATAGCATGAAGTGGTTCGAGGTACAAATTTCTCCGAGAACCGTAAACCACACAACCACAATCTAACTTTGATCTAACATATGGAATAATGACTTTTGGTCAGCACCCCCAATCAGTGCTACCTTGAGTAGGTAAAGTGCCTTCTTACATCTCACTCTTAGATGTTTTTGAGAAAGGAAATTCAGTTTTAATGGTACTCCCATCTATTTTCAACTCCGGATCGAGGTGATGTTTCCAAAGCTTACAAAACGCACACAATTTTACTTGGTCTTTGAGAACTTAAAGCAATTCACTGTGGCCCATTTTATTCCTCGTAAGCACAACGGAAGTGTGCGGCTGATAAAATTCCTGTATTTGCGGTTGAAGCAGATTAAAAAGCCATCAACATATAATAAGGAGTCTTCCATATTCTCATTATCGTCAATAATGCATTTGATTTTTACCGAGGAAAGTGTAACAGATAAAACACTACCCTGATGAATCCTCAGTTCATGTTCGTGGGGATCAGATAGTGGAGACCCAACACGAATTTGAAATTGGCAACCTTTTGAAAATGTACAACCAAAAGAGGCATCCGCCCCTCTCAAGTCCATGTTGAAATTATTTTTTTAAATCCATACTTCCGCGTTGTATCATATGTCATTTCGAGGTCAAAGAAAATGGCGACCAAATATTCCTTCCTGGCAAAGGCATTTCCCATGAGCGTCTCAAGTACTTCTCTGGCCCCTGAAACCACACTAAACATTCGCAAGTAGTGGTCGATTCCAAAAACCAGACAAGTCGATCATTGTTCATCATGTCCATGGTTTTGCACAGACGACTTGTTAATGCGATATGTCTATAAATATTTAGATTGCTGTGATCTTTATCAGACTTTAAAATGGAAATTTGTTTCATTTTTTTAATTAATTAGTGTGTTGTCACCTAGTTAGTGACATAATAAATTACCGTCCCGTTTTCTTTCGATCGTCAAACTTGGGTCTAGTGAAACGTTTTGGATTTGTCGAGGTTTTTCGAATGGCTGTGCTTGCAATGTCAGACAGTTTTTTAGTAATCTAGTCTACTTGATCAGAACCTTCTACACATTTCTCCAATATGAGGCGGTCAGAACAAAGTGATGAGAAAGTGGCACAGTTTGTATTTTTAAAATTCCACGCAGGTACTCTCCCATCCCCTACCGGAACCATACACTCCAACACATTTCTAAAGTAGCTACTCCCGCGCAATCCATTTCCAACCTTTCTTGAAGCATCAAGAAAGATAGAAGGACATGCAACTGTACGATCAATTGATAAGAATGTTCTCTGCAAGCAAAAAACTTCATAAAAAGGTTTATAGTTTTGGTTTAGACGGCCCAGTTCATTAAAACTTGCAGTGAACCATCGACAATTCCACAGGATTATATTATTATTATGATTGTTAGCCATAGTTAGTTGGTGATTTAGATGGTGCCCGCATGGGAAAAATGTATTCGAAGTTTTGTTTGATGAAGGTTTTTCGAGACTTACCCTGAGAAGAGTTCATCTGTAGATTTCAGAGAACATTGCAATCATCAAACGTCACGTACTCCATATATCCAACCCTGTTGCTCGTAATAACATTTTAACCCTTTACCCAACGTAACGGCCAAAACCGGCCAGCGCTATTCTCAAAAATCGTCAGTTAATTTTCATTATTTTTTCATTTTTTGTCTCAAAAACATAGGTTATGACCCCTCGTTGGAACGAGCTCGTCGAGCTCGTTCCAACGAGGGGTCATAACCTATGTTTCTGAGACAAAAAATGAAAAAAATTAGTTATTCAAGAATTTTTTTTGCAAGTGTCGTCAGCTTTTCATGTTAGGTAAAGGGTTAAAGGAGTTTTTGTTTTTCTTTCTTTATTCTTCTGATCTCTACTTAATTTCCATCTCTGACTCTGGTTCAGATTTTGTTGTTGTCCCTGAAATTGATCTGGCTTCGGTCTGCTCGTCCTCGGTTCTCTCCTTTCGTTTGGCTTTTTGTGTTTTGTTTTGTATTGATTTGAGAATATCTCACGCTTGATGCATTTTTTTCTGTTTTTGATATTTCGTTTGTCGTTGCTGATGCACTTGGCTTTGTTTGGGTTGACTTTGGTTCTGTTTGATTATTTTGTTCAATAGTAAAGACCTGTACTGAGGATGGTAAATTGTCGTTGAATTAAGTATTTTGTATTTGTTTTTCCACTGACGTTTTGGTAAGTTTTTCTGTAATTTCGAAGCTTACGACGGTGTTGTTGTATTCATGCCAGACATGGAAGAACAACACCCCTGGTCTTTTCTAGACTAATCTGGCTCTCACACTTCAGCTTTTGAATAGAATTTTTATTTTTTCATACATGGCAATTCTTCGACAATGAAAAATAATTGCCTTTACAGGTTACACATTGGGTGTTTGTTTTGTTACATGACCGATCGTGGGTTTCACCACATTTGAAACACGTGTTTTGTTACATGACCGATCGTGGCTTTCGCCGCATTTGAAACACGTGTTTTTCCCTTGCAGGAATTCTGGCTATGTCCGAGTTTTAGTGTATTGTGGTGATTAGGGATGCATAACTGCACTTTAACGTTCAGGGGACCTGTTTTAATTCACTTATTAGGTCATGGTGTGCTAACGGTGAAATATACGTGTTGTTGTGTATCTCCTTTGCGACTTTCTGAATTTTTATTCTTCTGACGCTTGTAATTCCTTGGTCTTTTAGTTCATGCACTATATCAGTTTCTTCCATGTCACGTGTACTTACAACAGCTCTGCTACTATTGAGGGTCTTGTATCAGTTTATTCCATGCCTACCAACTCACGTGGTCTTCCATCAGCTCTGCTACTATTGAGGGTGGGTTTTGTAGATGGCAGACACTGACCTCTATCTCAGCAATTCTTTCTATTTTTATTAGGATGGTAGCTTGAATTACTTTATTGCATTCTGTAAGTAAACCACCAAACCTCATTATTTAACAGATTTAACTATGCCTGTAATGCCTAATAAAGGGTTTGCAGAACAAAGGGGTTTAATTTAGTTATTTGTGTATTTTGATCAGCCGCATGTATAACGATAAACTTGCACCAGTTCGTTTCAGTTGAACCTAAAGTCTAAACTCTGAGTTAGAGTCACTGAGGTCAGTAACAACATGTCGTCGTTTTTAAGTTGCGTGGAGTTCCATGGTATGTAAAAGTATAATTCGGATTCCAACCCTACTCTGAGAACAAGACAAACATGGGAGGAGGATGAGGTTGTCGAGGATGACCAGTGAACAGCATCAGAAGTACCGATCGGGCAGCATCGTTAACTCAGCATTAATGTATGAGCATACCCCCTGTCCGATTGACTTGTAGAGTGTAGGTCTGGGGTATGTCTTCAGAAGTTAGTCATTCAATCAATTATTTTGTGATATGGTACAATGCAAATTGCCACAGACAATCAAATCGGATAGTGTAATAAAAAGGTCATGGTAAACAATTCTCAAATTTGTTACCAGTCAGTTATTTATTTATTTATTTATTTATTTATTTATTCATTTATTATTTATTTGTTTATAGGGGTTTAACTACTCTTTCGACAGCCATGGTCACCTCCTGTCGGACAGTTTCACGTTTTACAGGAGGAGGAAGCCGACGTACCTGGAGAAAACCACTGAGCAACTGCGAGCAACTGTTCTTGCCCAAGGACACAACGCGATTGCCGCTGGAGGGATTCGAACATCTCGGCTTGCAACCAGAATTTCTACCTACTGAGTCCTACTGAGTCCTACTGAGTCACCGCACTCCCAAACTGACAGTTTACGTTGGCGATGATAAAAGTGTGTTAAAAGAAATAACCGGCTGAATGACCTACCAATGCCCCCGACATGAAATTATCTTTGGGTGATCCATATTAGTCAAGCCGGACCTATCCAACCATCCGTCTACGTTCGAAGTTGGGCCAAATCTACAGGTATTTCCAAAACGAAGACTGCTATAACCAGGTCACTATTTGTCCTAAACTGATCAATTCCTCCCTCCAGGATCTTCGGAACGCGCTTAATGGAAGAATTAGATGTTTTGATAAAACAGGGTTCGTACCATTTTGACCCGGGGCTGCCTATTCCTATACATCTCAGCCAGCGTGCCCATGTAGCAGGCCACCCCCATCCACCATCTGGGGGCACATATATATATAACAAAATTGGAAGTCGTTATAACGCGTTGATAAGTTGATATAACGACTTGACAAATTGATATAATGAGTTTTGAAGTCCGTATAACGGGTTGTGAAGTCGTTTTAACAAACTGACGAAAAAAACGAACTTCGTTAATCGTTATAATGTATTTGGAAGTCATAACGAGCTGGCAGGTCGTTATAGCGACCTGAGCTATGAAGTTGATTGTTTGTCCGACTGGCCCAATTGCTCTTCCGTACTTCTGGCATTCAGTTCTGTACAAAATATTCATAGAATGCACAAAATACTCACAAAAGATAGTATTGAAAGCACAATGGGTGTTTATGTTAACAAACTTATCAGTCTTCACTACTCACCAGCGATGTTCTTGTAAATTATCAGTCTGTCAACTGTAAATGTTTTCTTCAAATCTATAAAAACCATAGGATTGTTGTATGTGAGTACAGGTGGGCATGATGTTTTGTTTCCATCTGTAACACGTTCTTTATCGGCTAAATGTCCGTCTACAAATCTCCCATAGGCAAGATTTCCTGTAATTAGGCAAACGTGAAACTGTTTTACAAAGTCTTGCAGTGACAACAAAGCGTCCGTTTGAGTCAAGGCACGTTGGTACGGTTATTTCATGTACTAATACGGTCCCGAGAACCTGCGAACCATCAAAGTGACATGCGCGTTAATGATATAGTTATTGGATTGAGGTATCGTCCAACAAAAATTTTGGAATGTTTAGCAAGTTTTCACCACAGCCCGAAACAGTGATAAAATAAGAAAATAAAAGCCTATCATGTATCAAAATAATGACTACAGGACAAGGAAATGGAATATCTTCACTCGGCTGAAAAGATCAGTTGGGCAAATAAACTCGAAGAAGTGCTAATATCGTCATTCTTGATATTGTTAAATAATTCAACATTGTTCATTGCCCATAGTTCAAAATTATAACCTTTAACGGAACCCGATATGTGTACTGACTTACCCGCTCTGATATGAAATTGTCAACACAACTGCAGGCTATCAGCGGTGCCGTAAACAATGGGAAAATATGCTTTGTTTATATTCGGGAACTTTCTATTGGTGGGGCCGCCCTAAGGAAGTTTATTACCTGGGGTCTTTGCTACACACTGTCGTTAAGACCTTTTTTATTTATTTTAATATCAGGGTGTGTGTTCAAATGATCAGTACAAAAAAACATAAAGTATCCAATCCTTGATGAAACAGTCATCCATTTTAAAAACAGCCTCGAAAGAAAAATATCCACCGTATCTACACAAATCATTTAATATATACATCACAGGAAAAGTGGATTACCACAAGAAGACCAATGCGAATTTCCCACTGCGTCAAAATGGCTCAATTCTGAAAAAGGACATAGGTGTCACATGCAGTGCGTGCGCTAAATGACCTCTTATATTCATTGCAGAGGTCCATTTGCTAATGTTTTTCTTCTCATCCTGGTTTTCGACAGAATATGAGTTATTCAGTTATTTCCACTGTCACGGTAGCACAATGCTCGTGAGGGTAAGTTCCGCTTTGTGTTTTTTTTTTCAAAAAACCTGGCTGCAGTTAAACCATTGTTTACAAGGATTTTTGGGTACCTTTGATTTACTCTTGCTAAATTACGGTTTTCATCATTAACTAAAAAGCTGAGTTTTTTTTAGTTTGAAAATCAGTAACTTGTAATTTAACTTTTTTCAGCGATCATGTCAATTGTTTCACTATGTACGTGTAAAAAACATTATTTACGCGATTTTGTATTAACCTACTACCTTCGCAACTTTGGCCTGTAAGTACCTCACTCAGTAATGTCAGTTTAACCAGGAACTATTTGAAAAGACTTTTGCTGAAGAACATATAATTATATCAGTTTAACTAGTAACTATTGGAAGTTACTTTGGTTAATGAACAAATAATTATATCAGTTTGACTAGTAACTAGTAATTATTTGAAGTGTATTTGACTGATGAACATATAATTATGTCACTTTAACTACTAACTATTTGTAATTATGTCAGTTTAACAAGTAACTATTTGTAATTTTGACACTTTAAATAGTAACTATTTGTCCTTGGCTGCTGCACATATAATTATGTCAGTTCAACTAGTTACTAGTAATTATTTGGAGTTAATCTGGCTGATGAACAAATAATTATTTGAGTTTAACATGTAACTATTTGTAATTACGTCTGTTTAATTGGTAACTATTTGTTATTATGTCAGTTTAACTAGTAAATATGTTTGTCTTTGGCTGATGAACATATAATTATGTCAGTTTAACTAGTAGCTATTTCAAGTTACTTGTGGCTGACGAGCTATTTGTCCTTGGCTGACGAACGTATAATTATGTCAGTTTAACTAGTAACTAGTAATTATTTGGAGTTACTTTGGCTGATGAACATATAATTATGTCCGTTTAACATGTAACTATTTGTAATTACGTCTGTTTAACTAGCAATTATTTGTCTTTGGCTGATGAACATATAATTATGTCATTTTAACATGTAACTATTTGTAATTACGTCAGTTTAACTAGCAATTATTTGTCTATGGCTGATGAACATATAATTATGTCAGTTTAACTAGTGACAATTTCAAGTTATTTGGCTAATGAACATATAATTATATCAGTTTAACTTGTAATTAGTAATTATTGGAAGTGTATTTGGCTGATGAACATATAATTATGTCAGTTTAACTTGTAATTATTTGAAG
>CM062291.1:472791106-472859031 GCA_031216915.1 Pictodentalium vernedei
TAACAACTGTATCATATTAGGGGGGGGGGGGGGGGGCGGGGGGGGGGGGGTGTATTTTGCGCTTTTAGCGTAGCCTCAAATTACAGACTCTGAAAAAAAACTGGAAAAACTTTCTGCAATTAATGATTTCAATCCGCTGAACATTGAACACAACAAACCGTTGCATAATTGTAGTGGGCGTGGCATTGAATGGTCAAAAAGCCGTGTTGGTGATTGCACAGTTTAGTGCCTGGTCAGGAAGGGGGAGTTTCCTCTGAACAAAAGGGAAATCATTATCAGTCCCCAACTCTCTCCACTGTGATTCCATCCAATGCCATTTTCCTAATTTATTGTAAATGTTATTGCAGACAGTATGTAGGTCCAACTCCGAATCCATTCCGAATGCATGCAGTCAGACTAAGTATAATGTCACGCTCCAATGGCACAGCATTCTAACCTTCCTGGCCATTCGTTGGACGATTTAGAAATCCATCTAACTGAACAATTGCCAGTTGAAGATACATTAGAGGAAATAAATTTCGGAAAACAAATAAAAAGCCTTTTCGGATCAATCGGATCCAACCTCTCTGACCATTTCGTTTGATCATATAATAGTGAGAAAGTAAAAAAGTGGTCATTTCCTATCATTTTAAACTACAACAGAATGAATGCCGAAACATCAACAAATAGTAACAATTTAATTCAATTTAACCAACTCTAATTAAAAAAAAACAAAATTTTAAACCTTCGATCTGTGTCGTGGCTTATAAGGAAACCAAAAAGGACTAAACTGGAGCCTATCAGTGAATGACATCAGCTACTGCCTGTCCTTTTAACTAGTTCTTTGGCAAAACACTTGCTTTAAATCAAGTTTATGGATTTTATTGTCATTTTGGAAACCTAGTTGGGTAAATATAGAATATACCCATAGCAGCTTGGTGTACCAAATATTCACCACGAGTTGTGAAGTGGTGTTAACCACGAGACTTCCCCGCGCGTTTAACACCACTTCAAAACGAGTGGTGAACATTTGGTACACAAAGCTACTTTGTGTATATTTTATTTATACCATGATCATCAGCTTATTAATAGTCGCTATTATTTTTTCTCGATTTTACTGAGCAGCAGCCGTAAATATGTGCGAATTTGTTTTTGATCAAATGAGGGTCGGTGGGCGGTACTTCTGCTGTCAGTTTTATCACCGAAACGAAATTGAAAAAGCAAGAGGACCTTTTTCATTTTAACCACATAATAAAATACTATTTCGAGTTATGGATGCTTTATTAACAATGCATGTTTGTTAATTTTGAGTGTTTTTATGGGATAAACTCATTAAAAACATTTAAAAAAGACGACACATTGATTTTCATTCTCCATTCTTCATATTATTACTCATCGTTCACCATTATTCATCACCTAGAATTTATGGGTTGCAGGAACCGAACACAGGGGTCGGGAGCAGACCAGGTCCCTCTGGGGAGGCCACCAGGGCATTTTCCAATGCCAGGGCCCTTTGGCGCATTTGCCCCAACTGGGACCACCACAACCTTTCTCACCACCAGTAGTGCATATGCAGGGGCCCACCGTCACATCACCACCTTCAGAATGGCCAACACGGGGGGGGGGGGGGGCAGACCCCAGCAAAAAACCCTGTCACTATTGTGGTGGCTCCAGGCGACTCAGGTATTGACCTCAGAGTCAGAGCCAGGCACGAGGGGTTGAAGTTGCCGCACAAAACCACAGAGCCGACTTGGCACAAGAGACCCACCGTCGAAGCCACGATGGATTTGGCGAGGGTCGTAATGGCCAAGCGACTGGGTACAGACAAGAAAGCACACCGAAGGGAGTTAGATATGATGGGACTGAGGCTTGGTTACCATTCAAAACAAAATTGTTCAAGTGTGCAGAGTCTCAGAATTGGAGTGGGTGTGGTGTGGGGGGGGGGGGGGGGGGGGCAGGCCTTGTGCTGGTGTCTCCTCGGCAAGGCAAGTGAGTACTTTACCCTGCTGACCACCCGACAACCCAACTCTACAATAGTCACGGTAATAAAAGAGATAGAAAATAGGTTTGGCCTCAAAGGATTGCAGGAAATGTCACAGCTTCGTTTCCAGCAAAGTAGACAACAATCTGACCAGTCACTGGAAGAATGGGAAGGGGAGGTATTAACTTTTGCAAGGCGAGCTTTTCCGGACTGCTCGATGGAATTTATCTTCAAGCAGGCCATCGCTCGTTTCGGCCATGGCTGTGTAGATACGCAGCCGCAGAGATGGTGTCTTCCAAACGACCCGGCCACCATGGAGGAGGCGATAAATGAGATGAGAAGACACCAGCACAACTACACAGCAATCCATGGTAAACCGCGTCGCGAAGTTCGGAGACTCTTCGGACACAGAGGACGAGGATGAGCCGTCGATTGTGCGAGTCGTACGATCTCCTGGTCGTGGACGTACCTGGGCTCGGAATCCACCAAATGGACAGCGGGGAGCACACGAATGAGCCTTCTGTTGGATACCAGTCACCGGGGGGTGGGTAGACCTGGTCAAGGTCAAAGTGGCATTGGCCAGTTAAAAGCCGTAACCTTCGCACTCTAGACCAACTTTTCCAATTTGTCTGGGAAAGTTGACAAATTAGCAGCAGTTGTCGAGAAACTTTCTTCTCCAATGGAATCTCTGGTGCAGTCGCCTAGAAGGGAGAATGTACCTGGAGAAAATCGATCAAGATCACAGTCGCCAGTTTCGCGAACAACGCGTTGTTTTTCTTGCAACGGAATGGGGCATTTCCAGAAAGACTGCCTGGCCAAGGATCCGAACAACCGACGAAATAGAGAAAATTTTTGGAGCGATCAAACTCCGTGGGGATGGAGCCAGAGGTCTAACTTCGCCCCCAGTGTCGATACAGAACCTCATAAAAACAGGGACGGAACCAGCGGCTGATTCCTCAGATGATGAGCTGGAATATGCAATTCAACGGGTGAAATCTCTTTCGGCCATGGAAATATGGGCCTCGACAGCCGGCACCAGAACGCGAGCGATGATAGAGACACCACCTTTAATTAAAATTATCCAGTTCAAAACCGCAGCTAGGGATGGAAGACTGTGTGGGAGCCTAGTGGGTCCAGTAAAAATACAGCTTGGGGACCTTAGGCGCCAGGAAAAGATTTTTACAGTTAAAACTAGAAGTCCTGTCACGAACTGTGCGCTTATCTAGGCTTAATAGCGCGTAGGAATTGCGCGCAATTGCCATATCGAATGGCATCCAAAGCACGCCAGGTTCGCCTGGTTACCCATAGCAAACACGGGCAATGTTTCTGCCAATGGACCTCCGGGTTACCCGGAGGTCCATTGGCTGAAACATTTCTTGTGTGCAGGCCATATTTACAGAATTTGATAGCCTTACTATGGTCATATCGCGCAGATTAACGCGCATATCGACGTGCTATTTGTGCGCATTTCAGGACAGGACTTTTAGTTTTAACTGTGTGGCACCTATTAAGGATCCTATGCTGTTGGGTTTGGACTTGCTGAGGAAACATGGTGCCCAAATAAATGTAAATGAACGGTCAGTCTCACTCAGTGGGTGTAGGATTCCAAGTCCGAGCCAAGCTCGATTGCAAGAGTGATTGTGGGAAGCCACACTGTTATTCCACCTAGCTCATTGGTAGCCCTTGACTGTAAAGTGTAAGGGATAACTGGTCGGCTATTATTAATGGGAAGCATGCCGAACCAAGGATTTGTGTTATCAATATAAAGAACCATCCTTTGGTTCTGCAGGCAGGGAAGCATGTTGGAAATGCAGCAAGTGTGGATGTTGTGGTCGCTCAATTTGAAGAGATCCCAGCCATGGAGGGTGACCCTTTGAGTCAACCATTTGATCCAGGAGGTGTGCCATGTCAGCTAGCTCAGACTTAGGGTATCCAGACTTAGCTGACAGGGAAACAACTGCAACAAGTTTGGATGAGATGGCATTTCTGAGTTCCCCTCTGCTGTCAAGTTTGGAAGGCAGGGACATTCAAACACATCTGCGCTGCTACTGCATCTACAAGATCTATGTGAGAAGTCAGCGACTCATCTGTCTGGCCCTGAGGCAGGCATCCAGCATGCAGCTGACAGAGGAGAACAGGTTTCAGAGATTGATCAAGCATGTTGCATGAATTGTGATGAGTTCAGAGGTGGGGAATTAATGTCTTTTCCCAATATTCTTCCAGGGGAAAACTCGGAGGTCGTCGATACAGCCAGTTTCGATGTGGACACACTGAGTCTGGAAGCTGACTATGATCATACCTATGACCTGTTGAAGAATTCTCCGGAGACTAGTGTGAGGGCGACTAGTCCTGTCCGGCAAAGTTTTGACGGGCAAGATCCAGGCACTGGACTTCATTTGGAGTCTTCTTCAGAGATTGGTAAGAGGGTTGCCAGCCCCGTCCGGCTGTTTTGACGGGAAGGACCCGGAAATGGAGGACTAGTCAAAGTCCCCTCAGGAGAGTAGACTACCCAGTCCTGTTCGGCAAAGCTTTGACGGACAGGAGACGGCTAAGGGAAAACCTGTCGTGGACCAGAAAGTCTTGCCGGGCAAAATATCACTGTTCAAGTACCAACTGGACCGGATCAGGTTGTAGCCCGGTCATCCAACCCAGGGAGAGGAGCATCCCATCAACTAATGAAGCAGAATGAGGAGGGGATTGTCCGTTGCATAGAGACAAACCACCTAGAAAAAAATCCGGGTAAATTTATGGCTATGTTAGTCAACACTTCTTGGGGTTTGGAGAAGAGGCAGGAACTTCTTAAAAAGAAATTTGACCAAGTAGGGCTAGGGGGTGCCGCTGCTTCAAGGATACATTAACTACGAGGATTGGCACGCAGCGAACTGGGGTGTAGCGAGATGTGGGTGGAAAGTAACCTGGGAGCAAAGGCAAAGAAAGAAAAGCACGCCAGGAAGTCCAAGACGAAGCTGCTAAGGGGCCCAGAAGAGACTCTTGGTGTCCGACAAGATCCGGGAAAGACACTTGAAGTCAAGTGCACAGGGAAGGCCCCGGTAGCCATAGCGGATGCCGGAGTCGAGGGGAAAGGGGAGAAGAGGAGGAAGCATTCGAGGGGGGGGGGGGGGCTCAAGCGACTCCCCTGAGTCAAGGCGTGACTCCTCGACTCCAAAAACGGTGCTGGAAATAGGAAAAGTATTGAAGGCATCGGTGGCCTCAGCAGACACTGGGGCTGAAAACAAAAAGTCTGGTGCAATGAGCAAACATTCAGGGGGTCCAACCGGAACTCAGGATGTGGAAGTTCCTAACCCCATGAGAACAGGCAGGCTGTCTAAGAGGGATAGGAACTCGGGAGAAGATCCATCGGCGGCTGTAATAGACGTGGGTGCAGAGAGTAAAACCCCGAGGGGTCCATCGGGTAATACTAGTTCTCTCCCTCTCGTTTCAGGACCTTACGTGCCGGACAAGTGTCCGTTGCGGACATGTGGGGTAGAAGTGAAGCGGCGGAAATGAGGCTCCACGTCTTCAACGAGCATATCCCGATGTACTGGTCGGAATAAAATTGGGGAGTGATCCCAGAACATTTCAGAGTCCAAATAGTTGAGGACCTCTTGGTTTTTGCTACCAGATTGTGCCCCTCGGATAGGAGGAGAAGCGAAAGGGAACGCCTGGAGGCACTGACAGAATTTGTCAACAATCACTGGAATGAACATGCCCTTCCAGCGTCGGCAGCAAATGACTCTGAGTTGACCAAGACGATGCAAGCAGTCTGCGAAGGTGTTGGAGCAGAAGGTCCAGCAAGAGGTTTTTCGCTTGGTCCAACACTAAACTCGGTTGGTTGTGTAGTCCATTGGCGTGTGCTGATACTCCTGCTCAACCAAATAGATAGATAGGATCAAGTATTTTTGCAAAGTCAAGAGTTCCTCCTTTTAAAGTGCTACGGGCCAGGAATATGATCTTGAAAGGAAAGTAAGTAGTAGTGTTCGTCTGTTTGAGGGATAGTTTGCCGGACCTCGGTGCCGGACCTCGGAAGTGACGTCATGTCACGTGACCTGGTGGTGCCATGTTGTGTTGTCATGGTAACCCACGTGAGCGGTCATGTTGTGACGTCGTCTCCATAGTAATACGTGGTTTTAGTGCGCATGCGCAGCGCGTGTTGTTAGGGTGATACGTGTTTCCGTCGTCCATTTTGTATACTGGAGGCCGCCATCTTGGTTTCTATGGTAGCACGTGATTGCTATGTTACCCAATTTTTCTGCAATAAGACGGGGTATGTTCAGGGGGTATGTTCGATTGTAGAAGAGTAAATCTAATTACTTCAAACAACCCGACAACTTGTATTATTTCGAATTCTTCCAGAATTCTCTGCTTCTATCTATATATGCAATAGTTTTCGTCTATCTGACCATGTTTCTTTGTTCTGGAGTATACTCCTGTAGCGTAGAAGAGCCTATCAACCGGAACAGTTTACCTTATTACTACTATATTTAGCAATTTCTGGTCTATTCTTGTTAGTTCTGACCCTATTCCAAGTACTCTTGTTGTTTCATTTATATAAATTATAATTAACCAATCAGATTGCTTGATTTCCCATAATCTGTATGCAGGGTTATCTCCCTTGTGTATAACAAAAGATTATATCCAATCGCCATATCCCATGGAATCCCATAATTTTGCAAAACACCTGTGGCTATGGAATCTCCTTTTTGTCGTATGAGGCTATGAGGGCTATGTAAAAGCCATCAATGAGTTCTCATTTATTATCCCTCATAGCCTCATTGAATTTTGAGGTTATGAGGACCTTGAAAAATCCCTCAATGAGGTATAATTTTCTACGACTCTTATCCTCATTTCAGTATTTAACAGGTATATCCTATGGAATCCCATTTTGGAAAACGCCTGTGACTGTGGAATCCCTTTTTTGTCGTATGAGGCCATGAGGGCAATGTAAAAGCCCTCAATGAGTCTTCATTTATTATCCCTCATAGCCTCATTGAATTTTGAGGTTATGAGGACCATTAAAAATCCCTCAATGAGGCATAATTTACTACGACTCTTAGCCTCATCTCGGTATTTGAGGATACACATGGCCTGGCATTGTATTATTCGAGGATACCTATCGAGATACCTTTTATGGGATACTTATCTGGGGATACTATATAGGCTGTACATGTCCATATAGGTCTCTTGCTGGCCCTTAGTACCATTAATCCACCTGGTGCTTTATGTTATCCTATGACTGGTATAGGTAGTATGCAATGCTAGGCATAGGGGTATTGTGGGTAGGGGTACTGCCTGGTAGTTTAGAACTGTACTATAGTATGGCGGTATATACACCTATAGGCCCCTGTTAGTGCTTGGTACTATTAACCAAACGATTGCTTTGTTTTATTATATGGCTGGTATATGTAGTACGTTATGGTAGACCTAGTGATTTTGTGGGGGTGGGGGTAATGCTTGGTAGTTTAGAACGGTAGAATAGCATAGGCTGTACATATCCCTGTAGGTCTCTTGCTGGCCCTTGGTACTACTGATCCACCAGATGCTTCATATTATTGAGCGGTATTCTGGGGTGGGGGTCAATGCCTGGTAATACAGAACGGCAGCAGAGTATGGTTGGTATATTCCCCTATAGGTCCCATCCTAACCGTTTTGTATCATCCTGTTACTGGTAAGGTGGTACGTAATACCAGTAGTTCCTACCTTATTACGAGTACTCTTGTTGTTTCATTTATCTAGATCATTTATATAAATTATAATTAACCAATTAGATTGCTTGATTCCCGATAACCTGTATGCAGGGTTATCTCCCTTCTGTATAATAAAAAACTATATCAATAGCAATATCCCCAGCACCCCAATTTGGGCACCCCTTTTTTGAAAAACATATGTCCTTCGGCACCCCTTTTTTCTGAAATGAGGATAAGAGTCGTATTAAAAATCCCTCATTGAGGGATTTTTAAAACGACTCTTATCCTCATTTCAGAATAATTATTTGCAAAATTATTCCCTCATTGAGGGATTTTTAATACGACTCTTATCCTCATTTCAGAAAAAAGGGGTGCCGAAGGCCATATGTTTTTCAAAGAAAGGGGTGCCCAAATTGGGGATGCCGGGGATATTGCCATTGATATAGGTTTTTATTATACAGAAGGGAGATAACCCTGCAAAATAGGTTATCGGGAATCAAGCAATCTAATTGGTTAATTATAATTTATATAAATGATCTAGATAGATGAAACAACAAGAGTGCTCGGAATAAGGTAGGAACTACTGGTATTACGTACCACACGATGATACAACGCATTTGGTAGGTTAATACTATGAACGGTTAGGATGGGACCTATACGGAATATACCAACCATACTCTGCTGCCGTTCTGTATTACCAGGCATTGACCCCCACCCCAGAATACCGCTCAATAATATGAAGCATCTGGTGGATCAGTAGTACCAAGGGCCAGCAAGAGACCTACAGGGATATGTACAGCCTATGCTATTCTACCGTTCTAAACTACCAAGCATTACCCCCACCCCCACAAAATCACTAGGTCTACCATAACGTACTACATATACCAGCTATATAATAAAACAAAGCAATCGGTTGGTTAATAGTACCAAGCACTAACAGGGGCCTATATGTGTATATACCGCCATACTATAGTACAGTTCTAAACTACCAGGCAGTACCCCTACCCACAATACCCCTATGTCTAGCATTGCATACTACCTATACCAGTCATAGGATAACATAAAGCATCAGGTGGATTAATGGTACTAAGGGCCAGCAAGAGACCTATATGGATATGTACAGCCTATATAGTATCCTCAGATAAGTATCCCATAAAAGGTATCTCGATAGGTATCCTCGAAAAATACAATGCCAGGCCATGGGTATCCTCAAATACCGAGATGGGGCTAAGAGTCGTCGTAAATTATGCCTCATTGAGGGATTGTTAATGGTCCTCATAACCTCAAAATTCAATGAGGCTATGAGGGATAATAAATGAGGACTCATTGAGGGCTTTTACATTGCCCTCATGGCGTCATACGACAAAAAAGGGATTCCACAGTCACGGGCGTTTTCCAAAATGGGATTTCATAGGATATACCTGTTACATACTGAAATGACGATAAGAGTCGTAGACAATTATACCTCATTGAGGCATTTTTCAAGGTCTTCATAACCTCAAAATTCAATGAGGCTATGGGGGATAATAAATGAGGACTCATTGAGGGCTTTTACATAGCCCTCATGGCCTCATACGACAAAAAGGGGATTCCATAGGCACAGGTGTTTTGCAAAATCATGGGATTCCATGGGATATGGCGATTGGGTATAGTCTTTTGTTATACACAAGGGAGATAACCCTGCATACAGATTATGGGAAATCAAGCAATCTGATTGGTTAATTATAATTTATATAAATGAAACAACAAGAGTACTTGGAATAGGGTCAGAACTAACAAGAATAGACCAGAAATTGCTAAATATAGTAGTAATAAGGTAAACTGATCCGGTTGATAGACTCTTCTACGCTACTGGAGTATACTGCAGAACAAAGGAACATGGCCAGATAGACGAAAACTATTGCATATATAGATAGAAGCAGAGAATTCTGGAAGAATTCGAAATAATACAAGTTGTCGGGTTGTTTGTGGTAATTAGATTTACTCTTCTACAATCGAACATACCCTCTGAACATACCCCGTCTTATTGCAGAAAAATTGGGTAACATAGCAATCACGTGCTACCATAGAAACCAAGATGGCGGCCTTCAGTATACAAAATGGACGACGGAAACAGGTATCACCCTAACAACACGCGCTGCGCATGCGCACTAACACCACGTATTACTATGGAGACGACGTCACAACATAGCCGCTCACGCGGGTTACCATGACAACACAACATGGCGCCACCAGGTCACGTGACATGACGTCACTTCCGAGGTCCGGCACCGAGGTCCGGCAAATTATCCCTCAATCATACGAACACTACTACTAAAGTACTCCAGACAAGAGGTGGAGGTTGCCAGAGGGAAGTTGCCAGCGAATGCACCGCCGGAGTCCTGCTCGGATGAGATTGTTGCAGCTTTAGTAATCACAGAGGCTTATGGTCTTACACATTCTCAATATGGTGGGGGTCGCACGTACCAGCAGGGTAGAGGCAATTGGCGAAAGTCGTTCTGCTCTAAAACGAGCCCGATCGTATTCAGTGGAGAATACTACACAGAAGGTTCCGAGGGCTGAGTCTCGTTCAGGAAAATCATTGAAAGCTGAACGACTGTATGGCTTCGACGCTCACTTCCATATAAACCGGATCAACAGAGAGTTGCGGATATCGGCTAAATCAATTGAGGATATCACGCAGGCAACCAGACACCTGGAACTGTCCAGCGTTCCAGTGGAAGTGGTGGATGGAGTCAACGTCTTGTGCGACCCAGAAGAATTTGACATGAGGCTCCCTGCCTCTGGTGGCGTACACTTGGCCGTAGGTTGACGAGGTTGGTGAGATCGGAAAAGGTGGTGGCAGCTGGAGAGTTTGGCCTTGATCGATCACTACAGTTATCGTCGAAGGACGTGGCTCAGCAGGACGATTGTTGTTCAAATATGGTGGACTCGCAAGAGTGGTGGATAAACCACTGGTTCTGCATTTGCGGGGGCCCAGGTCAGAGCAGCTGAAAACCGGGGTAAACTGCAACGGTCTGATGAAAGTGAAGAACGGCACCATAATGGCACACCCAGTGCAGCTCCATAGCTTTTGCAGCACAAGGTCGGTGGTGAAAGCTTGGAGCCAGAACATGTCAACTTCAGTGCTTCGGGAGCTTGCTACTCGTTTGGGGAAGGGCAGATTGATGGGTTGAAGGCTATCCCAGATGATCGGCTGTTGATTGAGGCGGATGCGCCATATTTCTGTATCAAGCAAACTCGGCACTCGACACCAGAGTGTGTTGGTATGTTGGCGGAACGAGTTGCATATCTCCAGGGCAACTTCGTGAATGCCCAAAGACTGTTTTGAATTAAGACCCACCAGTAAAGCAGACTACTGGGGGTCCAACAAATAATGCGACGGTCTGAGAGAAGGTAAGATCCAACAGAACACTAAACTACTGGGGGATCATCAACAATCATCAATGGAATCTACGAAAATGAAAACAAATTCTACAGTTCACGAACCTGCTGCAGGATTATCAACAATTATCGATGTGATATGCAAGACGGAAATTGAGATTCCACAGTATACTCAACTACTGAGGGATCTCATGCTGTCAACAATGTAATCGGCACAAAAAACTTTAAAAAAAAAATCATCAGAGCCTATGAGCTCTGCAGTCAAATGACGCTCTCAGAAGGAGTCTTCTAAAAGGTGGAAGAGTGTTGTGAAACTCGGTGTATGTCTATGGGAGGTAACTCTCAGATCAACTGGGGAGCACAAAAAAGGATGACGTCACAACGGTAGACTCAAGAATCAGACATTCACCAGACGACACATTGATTTTCATTCTCCATTCTTCATATTATTACTCATCGTTCACCATTATTCATCACCTACAATTATGGTGAGTATATTTCATGTATGTTCTTATTATGTCATGGAAGTATTACAAGCAAAAATACTTCAGTGCTATAAGATAAAAAAACATTTCAGTAAGAAATATTTGTATTACTGTCCTTTCCATAACCCCCCAATGGTAAATAAACTCTGGAATAATACAAGATCAAGAAAATATCTTTTAGTTTTCAGCTCCCGATTACGTGTAATATATTTAACTTCGCCGTCGTTACGTTTCTGAGATTTTAGCTCGCTCGAAAATTATATGAACGAAGTTTTTAATTCTCTATGGGAATTTGTGTGTATTTTCGGAAGAGCGTCCATTTTACAACAATGCACAAGTGACGTAATTGAGACCGTCCATTTGAGAACAGGTCAATTTGAATTTTCACCGCTTGCCTTTGCAGAAGGCGTGTTTTGACGAAGTTGGAATACCAGTTCGTCGTGATGATGGTTCAAAATAAAACTCAAGTCTTGTTCAAAACGCGTTAGTGAATTAGTGAATAAATAAAATATACATGTATTGTAGTCGTGACGTAAATTATTTTATTAATACGTGCCGCACCAGTTTTCCAAATTTGTCATGTCTTGCCGACAACTGCCCTCAGTATGTTGCTACAAACCTCCATTTAGGCTTTGATTGTTTGTGTGACAGTGACACGGGTACAGGCGAAAACAGCACCGTGTGAAATCCGGGGCCCGTTACTTTCGGTTTGGCACAGGAGTCCGGATTTCTTGGGTTTGGACTGCCCCCATCCAAATATGGCCTAAAAGACCTTGTTTTAATTTTTTACCTTGGCACGTCCTTTGAATTCGCCCCCCCCCCCCCCCCCACCCACACACACACATCCACAAGATTCTGATTTCTGCGTCAAATAATAAAGAAGGAGGTGTATCGTGAATCCAGGTTGGATAGATTCCAGGGCCGAGGAAAGGGTGGGGTTGGGGAGGGGTGTTATTGCTTTTAATGTTTAGAAGTCACTGCTAAACAACAAGAAAACCATGAGATAGTTGGGAGGGGAGATGTATCCTCTCATTTTTAACTGCTCAGTTTTCCACAAATTTATTAGAGAACCATAGGCTAAATACTCGGTTTCAAAACGAAACACAGAAAAAAAGCAGAATTTAAATGAATTAATTTCGCTATTGGAACTGGTGCCGTTCTCGCCACAATCAATTGGTGCCGTTTTCGCTCACTCGGTGCCGTTTACTCCAGGTGCCGTTTTCACACGGTGCCGCTTTCGCTATAACCCGACACAAGTCAAGTAGGCCTAACCAATTTTCTTTTAAGAAAGTATATAACTAATAGCATGACAGACTTGGCATTTTCGGATACAACCCTTACGAATACGTATCATCACTAGAAAGCTTATTGGAAAATTGTAGGGGAGAGGGGGGGAGCGTCACGTACGCCACCTCGTGATCACGCTGCCCCCCCCCCCCCCCCCCCCCCCCGCCATTTCTCAGCAAGCACCTGATAAATCTT
The DNA here is from genome assembly GCA_031216915.1 of Pictodentalium vernedei. Classification (NCBI taxonomy): domain Eukaryota; kingdom Metazoa; phylum Mollusca; class Scaphopoda; order Dentaliida; family Dentaliidae; genus Pictodentalium; species Pictodentalium vernedei. The sequence continues at coordinate 472,804,102 of CM062291.1, forward strand.
CTGAGGGAGAAATCACTAGGCAAAGTTGATCAGAGAATTTATATAATATTAATCATATTTCGACTTCACTGATTATACCCAGCACAGGCGTATATAGACCAACGGGCCAACTTTTTTTCCATGGCTGCGGGGGGTGGGGGGGGGGGGGGCTGGAAGATTTTGCCCGAAAAGTAACTACGTGCGTAGCCGTGGTGTGGATGTTCGTGAGCGTGTCTTCTCCTACTGGTGGGATCAAGGGAACCCTCCCCGGGAACATTTTTAAAAATCTGATCCGATTGAGGGTTTCTAGAGAACCCAGACTACCTTTCGAACCTTGTAATTGGAAGAAAAGACGATCGCTTTTGTAGAGGTGCCTGACTGAATGCGTTCGAGCGGTCTCGTCTGGTATCAGTCAACCGCAATAAAACATTATATGCTTCTCGGGATTCAGCTGGAGTAAATACGTGTAATGTAAGGCCTGTGTGCCCATAGCACTAGAGGATCGAACCCTACAGATGGATGAGGCTTTAACACTATTCACGTGGGTCGATATATAACAGTTTGGCTGGCCGCTGATTTGCCGTGGTTCTCAGTTAAGAAAGTTTTGGTTACTCATGTGCTTCCAACTGCCTCCCGATTCCCACGCATCTTTCCTCCCAATACTGAGACGACCTGCTTGAAGACACTCTGTACCCCCATTCTTCACAATCCCTCCAATGAACATACTAACCATCGCATTTGTGTCAACCACTAACCACGTCCTTTATTCTCCCATCCCACGTCCTCATTATACTACTCCCAGTAAATTTTGATCTAGAAGATTGAGATTTTGGACTTCCTAATAAAACGTATTCCAAGGTCACCACTACGCCCAAGTTACACATTTGACTCTCCTTTTCCACCGTCTTTCCCAGTTCCACCTAATCTCCAGTGATCGCGACCTCAGCTTGAACAACAGTGACCACTCCTCCCCTTACAATGGTGCCATTGTCAAGGTACTCTTCAAAACCTGTCTTCTCTTTGTCGCGCAGGCCACACAAAGACCTCTTTCTTTTGACCTACTCTCGCCAATTTTGGTTACAATCCCCATGACTCTTTCTCTAACGATTTTTTTTACCTTTGGTTGTCTCTATTTCTGAGTTCGATACATCGTTTGGATAAATCCCTACAAACTTCTACCATTACTGCAGTTAATTATAACGAAATTTTTAAAAACTCTTAGCTATGAATTATTACCTCGACTGTCCAATATTTCTACATACCTGTGTTACTTCCACTGGGTCCAGTGGCGGCTCAAAGGTGCCTCCCCTCTGGATATACTTTAGCAAGGGGCGTCATATATGCCCAAGACCTAAGGTGGGATGCTAATAGAATTATAGATGGCGGCGGGGAGTATCCCCGGGAAAATTGGAAAAGAGATTTCAATCCCCAAGGGCTTTTGGGCCACTAAATAAACTATGTTCCCATTCAGCCTGCAACATTTTTCAGTGGGTAGGTAGAAAGTGTGACATTTTATATAATAAAATCAATCAGTAACTGGAGCTTTCGGCCACTTGGCCTTATTTGCCACATTGTGGGGACCTAGTGAGGGGACCTAAGAAGTGAAGGCACAGTAATGTGACCCAATTTAACTCATGTTAGCCCGCGGAAGCGGCCGTCTTGTGACGTCATCTCCATAGTGACACGTGGTCTTAGTGCGCATGCGCAGCGCGTGTTGTTAGGGTGAGGCCGCTATTTTGGTTTCTAAGGTAGCACGTGGTTGCTATGAGCCTGAATGGCCTACACCAAGACGGGTTATGTGCGGAGGGTTTGTTCGTTTGAATAGGAGTAAATCTGATTACCCAGAAAGACCCATCAATCCATCCAAACCACCCAAAACGACTATTTGATATGGATTCCTCACGAATCCTTCTTTTTTCAATAACAGGTACGTTCCTTTGTATAAGAGTAGTTGTACTTTGTAGAATTACCACAAACAAGCCGACAATCCCTCCAAATCACCAAAATGCGCCCAAAACAACCGTAACGGACATGTACTCCACATCTAGGGTTTTTAGTAGTAGCACGTAGTGCTATAGGATCGAGAGTATGTTCTATTACACTAAAGTACTGGTCCAGATTTACCAAGAACCCTATTTTTGTACCTATTACAGATACTACTCTAACACTAGCAATATGTCTAGCCCAAACTAGCTCTAGTTCGTTCCCTTGTCCAAGTCTTATAATCACCAGTGCTTGGTTTCCCATAACATGTATGCAGAGTTATCTTCAGTATGTATAACGAAAGCCTATATGATTCTTATAGCCACGAATCCATCGAAGAGTTACTGAAAAGTCATTGCTCAAGCGACTCGAATCCCATCGAAATGAGCTATAGAACAATTGTTCGTTCGAGTGACTCGAATATACTTTCTTCGACTCATTTAGGTATTTGAGGAAAGGCAGTATACAAAATGCCCGACGGAACAGCGTATCACCCTAACAACACGAGTTGCGCACTAAGACCACGTATCACTATGAAATGACGCGACAAGATGACCGCTCACGCGGGCTAGCACATCAACCAAACTTGACGTAACTGGGTCACGTGACTAACTTGGCGTAACTGGGTCACGTGAATATGACGTCCTTCCTAGGTTTCCCATTAAGCCCCCCTAACCCCCCCCCCCCCCCCCCCAGAAATCAGAAATACAGTTAACATTAGCGTCCTGCGTGATGAAGTTTATACTTTTGATAATTGTTGATAAAGACGAAGTGACCGAACACCCAAGATATCAATCACATCTATTACACGTGGAACGACAGTCCCCCACCTTCCCAACACTTAATTATAAATTTGATAATTTTTTTCCCACGGGGCGCCTGAAGCTTAAGCGCGCACACTGATAATATGGTAAATTTTCTGGATACGATCCCATCAGACATGCATTCGCTGTCATAGCATGAAACATCAGTGATGCAACAAATCCCGAAACCCAAACTAAATGCCAAATGACACTTCACTATTAATCCTATTATCATATGATACTTGTTAAACATATATTGGCCAAAACAACAGAACCAATTGTCGCAACTGTGAGTAGAGTTTTACGTTGTAATACCATCACGCTGATTGTATCATCAAAATTATTGTGATGTGTATCGTAAAAATTACGACAGATTTGATGGCCGGCGAAAAGACTGGACATGATCAGTCATTGATGATTGACTTTTTGTGTGATGTCTTCCTTGCCTTTAGCGCTGCAAAATCTTCAGTCTACAGTGTCCACGTCAAGTCGTTTAATTCCCGATGACTCAATAGCTGTCATCGCGCGGCCGCCTAATCTGTCGCGGCACACAGTGGATCTGGCATCAGTTTTTATAAGAATGAGGAACCTCTATTATTAAATATAGATACTCTCAACAGGCATCAGGTAACTAAAAATTTGAATTAGAGTTACCCGCCTTGAATTAGAGTTACCCGCCTTGAAAGGTTGCACTCGGAAATGATGCAATTGTTACGGAATTTAGTAAAAAGTTTATCGATCTGCGATCGTAAATTCTGACTCCAAGCGTTGTGATTACTGAGAGAACTACGGAGCCCCACCAACCACGAAGTCCCATCAGCCCGTGGCGTTTTGTGATTCCTTACCAGACGATACCAGACACAGGCTCCAGATTCTGGGTTCAGGCTGGTTACCTCACGGGCTAGTCGTGTTCAGCACAACGAAGACCAGTTTACCAGTTATCTACGATTTTTATTAACAAATAAAACTCAACAGCCAATCGTTTTCTCTGGTATAAAGTGAAATTCACAGTGTTCAGTCAAAGTTCATACCTTATAGCAACAGTGGCGGCATCCATCTTACTTCTTGTAGGTAGGTACTTGCTCGTCGGGAGCCCAGAGACAACTTCCCAAAACATCCAGGAATCAGTGCTTATATCCACTAGATTTTTGATGCCAAACCTGATCACTCGACTACCAGTCATCGGAATAGTTAGGGAAAGTTCCCGTGACGTGGCAGTCACCATGCATTGTTAGACGCTTGTACTGCCATGCAGACTGTCGGCAATCTGCATGCAATCTATCGAGTGGTTGTTCCACAAACACATTCCGTCGAGGTTCTGTTGACCGGGGGAATTGTGTGATAGAATTTACAGTTTTGCAACTTTAGCATTATGTGATGCCCGTTTGTTCTGGGAGTGTGATTTATGGGTTGATGACAGCTATGACAGTTCAAATAGTACCAATTCGGAGATTTCCGCCCGTGATATTTATCAACTAAAACTCGACTACCGGCGTTATCTCTGATCAGCTCTTCCACTGAGTGTAGGTCAGTCGGTCGAGTGTTAGTCGTAGTATTTCTTATTAGTTTATCCAATTCTACGAATATCGGCTCTGAGGAAAATTAACAGCAATAATATGAGTCCCATTCAAACTAATAGAAAACTGTCCTGTTATTTCTATAATTTCCATGGAAGAACTATAGCTCTTCTTTCGAGCCTGCTTAACTTCTGTGGGCCAACTTCGCAACACAATCGCTAAAAATAAACAGCCTTTAGAAAATATATTTTTTCAATAAAGGTTTGAAACATTCTATTGACATCTTGCACTATTGTTGAATATGCCTGATAAAAAGAGGGTGATTTGATGACTCTCAGACCTAAAAAATACAATTTACTTGTTGTGTGTTTTTGTAGGGAATTGCCTGAAAAATGCACGTGACCTGTACTTCCTTTCGTGTCAGTTTTTCTCTCTTATTTGTTGCATGACCCCTGTTCTTGGGTGAGAAAAATTTGTCTGAAGGGCTATACTTGACAAAGATATTTGAATGGCAAAATTGAAGTGGTGCGATCATATTTTTTCGCCAGAACGTTACTATTGTCGCATGTGGAAAAATATTTTGTTCCGTGATACCTGTAACTTTGTTTCACTCTCGAATTCAAATTCAAAACCTGGGCATATTGGTCTGCGTTACGCAGCGCGTTCCGTGTGGCTTGTAAGTGAAGCTAAGCGCACATGTTTGCAGTTGCGGCAATAGATCTGGGGTCCGATGTGTTATTTTTACCGGAAGCGTTTGTCAGAGAGAAAACTGATTTCGGAACTCATTGACATCGGCACATGTGTGCGGTTGCGTACGAAACTGAATTTACTGCCGCGAATCCAATCGGCATCGAACAGAAAATGTCGGTGTTCGGCGTCCGAACGATGAGGCTCGTAGGCCCATATAAAAACAGTCCGCTTTCTTTTTTGGCATACTTCCTTTTCTTCTCTCAATTGTTTTACCGTTTCGCGTATTTTTTTTTTGATGGGGGGTGGGGGGGGTGGGTGGGGCGCCTCTGGCCGCCCCCTGAACCCACTCAAACAGACCACTCCCATTTGGGTGGAGCAAAATATTCTCCGCCTCGCGAGTTCCAACTTTCGGTTTCTGTAATTTCCACTCATGACGACTTATTAACTGTGAGTTGATGGTACACTAGTAAAATAGATTAGAATATTTGCCTCCTCATCTGCTCGTTTCAGGCATAGTGGATGAAATTTGGCGCAGATTCAGGCAGATTGAACAAATTTGAGAAAGACTGGTGCTCAATTTGAAATAACTTTTAAAACTCAACTTAGACTAGAGAAGGAGGCGGGGTTGAAAATAAAAAAAATATAGATACTAGGCTGAAAAAACCCAGTTGTTTTAGACAACCCCTACCTCCGATCCAAACTTTGCCCCTCTTGAATTTACTTCCCACCTCCTGCAGAGGATGTAATTTTGTCTGTTTGCGTTGCATTCCAAGAGGTATTTAACGATTTCTACCATAGTATGTGAAAGGTTCCAGCTGTTAGTCAAATAGTGATTCGAAATTCGAAATTTCTAGACGTTGATTTTATTTTTTTTTGTGTGTGTGGGGGGGGGGGGGGGGGGGAGGGCACTCCCGCGACAACGAACGCGCACGTCATCGAGAAACGTGACGTTTTTACGACATACATGTAACAATGATTATAGCTGAATTCCCTGTGACCAAGAGGGGTGGCAACCGCACCCACCACCCCCCCCACCCCCCATCGTCTCATGCGCGCATGGTTCTTGGAACAAATTCAAATGACCTCCCGTTAATTAATGATATGTGTCAGTTCTGGTGTAGCCGTTTAACTTTCTCCCTACATTTCACCCCACCCGATAGGATAAAATCTCGTGTGTTTCCCCTCTCTAAATATAAAAAAAAACATTTGCTTTTAAAAAGCTTATTTCTGGCTCCCAAGACTGGTGGAAGATGAAAAGATACACGTAGGCCATGACGGAATATCTCACCCCCTGCATGCCTCCGCCCTGTGACTTTGCATTCGATTTATATATTCTTTATTTCTTCATATTTGAAGATTTTGTTTGTAAAGTTAAAACTTTGAGCTATAACTGAGACGTTGTAACTTTTCCCCTTAGTAACGTGGGAGAGATAATCCACGCACACTGAAAACTACGTACGGTAAGTTTTACAAGCCTAAAATTAACCTACCCTCGCGAAGTATGTTACAATTTTTTTTTTTCTAACGATTATTTGAATGGTATTAAAGGCCGACGACCCAAAACATATGTAAAAAACGAACGCGAATTACTTTGGCGAAGTCCAAGTTCAATGTTATTGAACTGGTTCGGACGGGTGGGGGTGGGGGGGGGGGGGGGTCGAAACATGACACGTCCTGAATAGCCATGTTAATCTTTTAAAATTTAGTTCAAGTTATATGCTCTGCCCAGACTTCAAAGAGTATGGGCTATAAATTCACTGGCAGAGAAAAATTGGAACGTCTCTATATGTCACTTGGAGAGGTGAAGTGCATTTTGTTGTGAGCACCGTGTACTGTACACAGTCAGTGATGCCAGATCGAGGATCTGCCGCCAGCTATCTCAACCCCATACTGTCTTGAATCTGTTTCTCTGCAAGACACATATATGCGATAAACCAAAGATGGTTAGCCCATTTCCCCAAACTTGATTTCAATGCGATTCGCTTGACTTAATTATATTCTACGCAGTTCAAGGGCAGGACAGTGCCGGAGTGGACTTCAGATGGTGGAGGTGGGGGGGGGGGGGGGGGGAGGGTTGTTTTAGGTTTCATGTTGGTAAATTTGGCGAAATGGAAGTAAAAGCCGGTATTCTGACAGCAACATACTTTAGAGCTTGATTTTTCGATAAGTAATCCGCGTTGGATGCAAAAAACGTTACATCTGGGCGCGGTGGCTCAGTTGGTAGGGTGCAGGCTGCAAGCCGAGAGGTACTTTGTTCGAACCCCACCTGCGGCAACCGGGTTGTGTCCTTGGGCAAGACACTTCACCCCATTGCCCACGTTGGGGCATGGTGGCGTTGTGTACTAATGCCTACTGCTCCTCGTGAATGGAGCACCTGTCTTCAACCAATGTTATAACCCTGCTTGTGTGGAGTTACCATGTTGTGGAGCTGAGAGTTGCTTGCCATTGTTCGATGGTTCTCTCCGAGTAATCCGGCTTCCTCTGTCCGTAAAAATGTCGTGGTAATGATTAGCCATTGTGCATAAATATGTGGCTTTAAACACCAATAACTAGCTAACTAAAAACGGTACATAATTTGGTTCTTCAATCAGAAATCTGTTGAAATCAGTGTTTTGGTCTTCAATCAGAAACCTGTTGAAATCGGTGTTTTATCGCCGAATGGGGTGGGGATAAATCCCATATATTGAAAAATATGGGGTTTATCCCCACCCCAATCGGCGATAAACTTCGACTCTACTAAAGAATTTTCATCGAAAAGGAATTTTCGGCAGAAAAACATTATTAAATCACAAGTCTGCTTTCGTGCACAATGTTTCTAAAGCTGTTACAAAATTTATCAGGGTGAACTTCAAAATTTTATTTAGAAAGCATCAACAGTTATTTTCCGTCGTATTTTATTTATTTTACAGAAACGGTCATCACTTTGTGATCGTAAGTTTCACTTGGGCCCGAATTTCGCAACAAACGTACCGATGTTGTGGAACGGTTCAGATTTATGTTTTGATCTGTATCCAAATCCATCAAAACACAACTCCTTGCAACAACCTCGAAACCCTCAGGTAAAAATAGATTATGCTATCCGTTACGTCATTGGTAAACAAACATGTCGGCTGCTGGCGTAAAATGACAACAAGGGTGAGCTTTTGAGTAAAATCAAGGGAAAATGAAGACCCACCGATAAGGTAGTAATGCGAAAATTGTCTCCTTCATCTATTCTTTAATTTGAGTGGTTGATTATAATTGAATAACAAACAGAACAGGAGATACGCGATACAGTCTTTCGCCAAGTATGTTTCGGAAAATACTATAGTGTCTTTTTTCTCTTGAACACACCCACACTCACGCATCCTTTTAAAGAAAACGAAAAAACTCATACCCAGAATTGAATATGGAGCATGGTGACCATAGGCTTAATTGGCAGTGGACCTTGCACTTCTACTAAAGGCGCCAGGAGTCGCCATGTCATATATTTCACTAGCTATTTAGTCTTAATATACTAGACGAAGACTTAATCCTAAGTGAATTATCTCTGAAGTCGAAACCAATTTTATTTAATGCTCAGGCATCAATTCACGCTGAAAAATTAAGTCATATTCCCCTGTCGGTCGGCAAAACGAAATATCAAAATGATATTTAGAAATCGATATTTCATCGATATTTCATCGTAGGTTCGGATGACGAATCACATGTACTTTAAACGAGTCAGCACATCAGTAATGAATTCCAGAGTCCCAAATACAAACGGATTCGAATAATTGATAGTGACAGTGACTAAATCAATTCATTAAATCAGCGGTTTCAAAGTTTGACTTTCTCATTCACCTTCCAGCGAAAAGCCGAAATCACTTTCAAATTTCTTCAGTTCAACTTCACACGTCTTCAGTGCATTGAGTTCAAAAAAAATAAAATGACGTGTCTTGTTATTGAAAATAAGAAAGTGGTGTTTTTTGTTATTGTTCTATTTCTTCGAAACACATTGCGATTATTTCAATTCGCCAGCCTTGGTAAATCGTAAAGTTAGGGGAGAAATAAGACGGGACTACTTTTTATGCGGATATTCACACATTCCAATGGTTGGAGTTTGGTTGTTGTAATTTTTGTATGGACGCCGGTTCGGCACATAATTTTTGCGCCTTAATGGCAAATAAAGGCCACAAATTGGAGAGTTTGTAGTCGTAGAGCATTAAATAAAAAGAAAATTCACGAAAATTTCGTGGCTACAAGAAATATGAGGATCTTCACTCGCGACTGCGTCGCTCGTGAAGATCCTCATATTTCTTTGTAGCCACTTACGAGATATTTTCGGTATTCATCAAATTTTCGTGAATATCCTCTATTTATATGTTCTAAATGACCTGGTTGGCATACAATTGATAATAAAAGGTTAAAATCCTGTATAGTAACAATACTTTGTATATATCCCCAGTATTTGTTTAGTTTGTTTATCTGATATAGTTTAAACAAACGTTGAAACAAAACGACACTAGTTCAGTTGACTTTGGTGTTGTCACGGTAATACGTGTCTCCGTCGGCCATTTCGTATAATGGAAGCCGTCATATTGGGTTGTATAGTGGCACGTGGTTACTATGTGACGTTAAAACATCTAATGGGACAGGGGTGTGGTCTGAGGTTGGATTAAATTCAGTAGGATGGTTTGTAATTACCCAAATGGGCCCGGCAATGACCCCAAATCACCAAAAACTGTCTTTTTGTTGAAAATATATTTTAATCAATTTCGAAGATAGGTAAATCGTTCATAGGGAAATTTTATTTCAAAGGAGGGATTTCAACAAAAGATTGTCTTAGAAACAAACCAATTGTTTGGTTGTTTGCCTTATCAGTGAAAAAATATTGTCAAAATATTGCCAGTTGTATAGTGTTTAAAGATAATAAAAGTCCAAAATGTACAGCGAACGTTGTTATAATTTCCCCTAACAATTACTGAAATTAAAATACAGACTATAGACGGTAATCCTTTGATCAACCGGATTATTCATTCCTTGAAACAATAGCTGTTGGTATATCGAGGCGACCTTATTATATTCGTGGCTACAAGAAATATGAGGATCTTCACTCGCGACTGCGTCGCTCGTGAAGATCCTCATATTTCTTTGTAGCCACTCACGAGATATTTTCGGTATTCATCAAATTTTCGTGAATATCCTCTATATTCGTAATGCAATGCTACAGATTTAATAATTGAGAAAAAAGTACTATTATTGAACGAGAAACTTCACCAGCTTCCTCACTTAACATGGAAACCTGCTGTACATGAGACCATCAAACGGATATTTTGTGAAATACAGTACGTGGAGAGTGTATTATCACTAAATCACCCACAGAGTGGAGATTCCACCCAAGTAATAATTGCAAATTTGTGGCAAAGCATAGCTAGCACAAGCAAAGTTTCAGCCAATGGACCTCCGGGTTAAACCCGGAGGTCCATTGGCTGAAACATTGGTTGCGTTTTTTGTCGATATGTACGCAATTTGAAAGTTATAGCTTGGGTGACAACTCCACTTCGCGGGTGATTTAATAACAATCCACTCTCCACGTACTGTACCTTATTTTCTACGTACAAACTCCTCAGACAAAGTCATCTTGAAAGCGCAAGTTATGCCATGTTATGATCTTGAAATGCCCCTTGTGGCTTGCGCTTCCCCTCTTGGTGGAGAACCTGTTTCCTACTCTCCACCCTGAAACAGTCTTTCTTACCACCACTGCATTTGTCGTACAAGCATCAATTAACAAAAGTAAATTTATGATCAAGCAACATTAAGGTAAATGATATAATGGGCTTAATTCAACAATTTTTAGGGGCGAAACTCTAAATTGTCGTTGGAGCTAATTCATAAATATATAATGTACGCAGATTGGTTTCCTCCATTTAACCCTTTACCTAACATGAGAAGCAGACGACACTTGCAAAAATAATTCTTGAATAACTAATTTTTTTCATTTTTTGTCTCAAAAACGACGAGCTCGTTCCAACGAGGGGTCATAACCTATGTTTTTGAGACAAAAAATGAAAATATTTTGAAAATTAATTGACGATTTTTGAGAATAGCGCTGGCCGGTTTTGACCGTTACGTTGGGTAAAGGGTTAAAGTGTAACTAAGGTTATCTAATAGTAATTGTGGAATGAAACTGTTATTGTAAAAAAATAGCATTAACAGTTCGCATTCTCTTTTAAAATGCACGTACCTCTTGCGTCGCAAAAACACAAACAGCAAAACCAAAGAAACTACTAGGATGGCCAATGTAATGCCGACAACAGCGCCAATTATAGTTGCAGTATCGCCTGTGTCATTGTTGGAACTTTCGAGAGCTGCATTTAAAATAGAAAGATGCATAAATAGGTGATACTATGATATCATATTTATGATTTATGAAATGTTCGTTTAGATTTCTAGCAGACTTACTTCAGTAGTTAAGCCCGGTATGCACAGAAACTTCGTTGTTTTGGTGTTTCCACGAGGAAACATTTATAGGAACCCCAAGCGGGCCGTAGGCCCGCAAAGGTTTCCACATACCCAGTCAGATAAATGTGTTCCAGAACAGAATTCTCTATAGCCGTCAATGTGATTTTTGAAGTGGACAGTAAATTTCAGTGAAAAAAACACGTAACTTCCGGTGTCGAATTGCCCATGCAATTGCAATTGGCCTGTCCCCCTCTGGGAATCAAATGTTTTTTGTTTCGCCACAAAGCTTTGCGTGATACATTGGCCTACATATCTACACTTCAGGGGTAACCAGGCCTTCTCAACCGAGAACCGCGACAATTCTGCGCCGGCCAAAGTGTTACTATTATTACTCGAATTCTGTCCTTCTGGAGGTTTGTCTATATGCTCAGCTGATGATCTCGTCATTTCAGATCGAACCCTCAGTCCTGATTTCGTTGCAGCTTGTCTGCCAGTGATAACCTCAATCTAAAAAAACGTACATATAACCGATAATATAACTGATAATTGTTGTTATATTGGTGCTATTGTATACAGATATGCATTGACACGTATCTCGTGAAATATCAAGACGAACAGAAACTCAGTTGTTGAATTATCCGAATGTTAAGGTGTTGTAAAAGTAAGGAAATGTTTGCTTGAAAAAAGGGTATACGGACGTTTCGTCCCCAAGCCGAGTCGTCCGCTTGTCAAGGAAAATATTATCTGCACATTTTCTACATTTCGAACAAGACACCCAGCCCCTACTAATGTGTGACATTTCCCCAGATTAAGCCCAATATTCTCACATATAAAGCCTCCTGATGTTGTCTTTATGTTAAGAGTGTGATGTACAACATCATCTTTAAGGTTTGAAACACAAATGATGTCATAAATTGGCTGATATATTGATATGTTTTTAAAAAATTGCACAAGTTGGAAATGCACATTTTCGGTGCACTCATGAGACTCACCCACCCCCACATCACGTCTTGCAAATTTTTGCCCCCCCCCCCCCCCCAAGACCCCCCTCCCCCTGGAATAATTGCAAAATTATAAGATTATGTTACAGAACTTAATATAACAAGTTTTGATGCATTTCTTAATATAATTATAACACGTTTTGATGCGTTTCTTAATATTTTTAATTCCTATAATACATTTCCTAATAATTTTGTGATTATTCATTGTAAAGCGCCGGTGATGATCTTCCAAGAATAATTGCAAAATTATAAGATTATGTTGCAGAATTTAATAAACCATAAATTTTGATGCGTTTCTTAATATAATTAATTCTTATAATACATTTGCTAATAATTTTGCTATTATTCATTGTAAAGCGACGGTGCGCCTCGATGAATACTTGCAAAATTATAAGATTATGTTGCAGAACTTAATATAACAAATTTTGTTGCATTTCTTAATATAATTAATTCTTATAATACTTATGCTAATAATTTTGCAATTATTCACTGTAAGGTGCCGGTGGAGCTCTTCAATGAAAACTTGCAAAATTATAAGATTATGTTGTGGAACTTAATATAACGTACATATACTTCAAGAACTTTTACTGTAATAATATAATTTTTATTGGTAATCCATTGAATAAACAGTAATTAAAATTTATTACATGCCCATGCAGTCTCTCTTCTGCAATACGGCGTGCAAAACGGCTGTGCAATACGCAATTCCGTATTGCACACCAACCTGTTCCAACCAGAACTTTTTTTATGCAATGCGACTGCATAAAGTGCATGGTGTTTATAGAAAAGAAAATTAGGTCAGTAGGTGCTTGGGTCATGTAATAAATACAAAACCACATGTATGTGCGTAGAAAGAAAACATCTCGACCTTCGGTCTCGACGTTTTCTTCCTACGCACATCTGACTCATTGAATACAAAACGACTCATTAAAACATACATGTAGTTTTGTCTATTTATTAGATGGCTGGATAGTTTATTTTGTTCTGACATTTCTGTTTTCAGAATTTCATACACATATATGAAATTTAATGCAAGGAGGTACATTAAGATATATTACAATGGAGGTACATTAAGATATATTACAATAGGTAATATACAATAAATTATACAATAAAATTATTATATAAATAAAAAATGATTCAAAATGTAATACTTGAATACTTTCCCCCAGCGAACGAGTTTCGGACGTGTTGGGTATAATTGTAGAGGACGACTTGGGTAAAATTGCAGCAGACGATTTGGTTAGCAGACGAAATGGGTGTAATTCGAAAAAGTGATACTGATAGGTTGCTTTCAGTCCCATTAGAAACCAAAACAAAGTAATAATGTGTTACTTTTTGGTGCATCTGTATTTCTGAACAGTGCTTCGTAGTTTCAAAAACTAAAAAAATGGAAAATAATAACCCTTTTGGATATTTACCGCCATTGGAAATGGCATGTCATCTTTTTTCGGGAACAGGGGGAATCTTCAGCCTGGGGAGAACTAGGCCCAGGGAAGAATCATCCAAAAGAAAAGCAGTACACATCTGTTAGGATATTTTAGATACGCTACGATATTCGTTTTAACTCCTGAAAATAATTCTTAAAAAAAATATTAATAGATTGTTCGATATTTATTGAAAAAATATTAATATAATATATCGTCGAGCAATTATCTCTGCAGTAAATTCACATTCAATGTGTTCTGTAATAGAGCCTAATTAACGTCTCTCATCTGCTAGAATGATATCCAATCACTTCGGCTCCAAGTCATTTCGTCCTCTGGTCAATTCGACCTCAAAGTCATCTCTGTCCTAGTCACTTTGGTCCATTGGTAATTTCGGCACCATTTTAAGTGTAGAGATCTATAAAGATCAGTGCATAGTTCATGTTTAGAAATAATGGGTAATTACCTTTATTAAGTAATGTTCAGTTAGTTGTATTTACACAGTGTACAGAACAGTTATACATGACATTAAAAATTATGCATGTGTTCAATTTTACATACATTTAAGATGCTATCTGTATAAGTAAGAGAAATTATTTTACTTTGAAATTTTGCAAAGTACCGGAATATGCAGTCATTTATTCATATTGTTATGCACAATTCCTAGTCACCTTCCAGTTTGAGGTTCACAGGGTTTCTTTTTCTTTTCTTTTTTTTCTGAAACAACCACCAAACTGCGATTTTGATACTACCATAAATATGTCCACATTTTCTAAAACACAGAGCAGAATCCTTGTAGTTATGCGCAATTCCTAATCCCCTTCCAGTTCGATGTCCACGGGGGTCTGATCCCAGTGCCCCACTTCCAAGGCGTACACTCAAACCAAATCACATTACTTACCCTCGCTTCCGGCTCTCATAGATTCATAAGCAAATAAAATTATTCAGGTCACAAGTGATTTCAAATCCCACATAGTCCATGTGCATCTTCGACATGCTGAAACTTTTCTTTTATTTATTCATCATGAAATAAAATCTACTAGACATATATCATGTATACCTGAATATCTAATTGAGAGAGATATATATGTTGAAAAAAAATTAAATAGAAAAATGTTAAAATTCAAACAATATTTGAAAATATTTAAAGAGGCCGAAATGACCTGGTATATTGGGGCTGAATTCACCTGAGGTTGTAATGACTGGGGCCAAAGTGACTGGAATTCGTGAGAATTGCATCCAAACTGTCCTCCAACAATTTGACCCAAACTGGATGCTAATCTAACCCAAACCATCCTTTGGCAATTTGCCCCAAACTGTTCTCCAGAATAGGGACACATGATTCTTATTGATTTATTTATTGGGGTTTAATGACACTTCGATAGCCAGGGTCACTTCATGTCGGACAGTTTTACAGGTGGGAAAAGCCAGAGAGAACCACAGGGCAATTACAAACATCTAACGTACAAACAGCACACACGCTGGGTTAGCATTGGTTGAAGACAAGTGTACGATTGACATGCAGTATGCCTTGGTAGGCAATGGCACTACATGGGCAGTGGGAATGAAGTGTATTGCCCAAGGAAACAAAGTGGTTGCCACAGGTGGTATTTGATAGAGGACCCTTTGGCTTGCAGCCTTCACCTCTAAGTACTGAGCCCTTTAACCTTCAAAACTGTATAGTACCAGCTAAAACATTCTGTAGAATGACCACATGAAAATTTCACAAGTACATAGTTTCATTATTAGTTTGTGATATTTGTTTTTGCTGTACAGTGGAACCCTGTTAATTGAAGAGCCACTTTGCCAATAACATTATTCAATTGTGTCACTTTCCTGTATTCCAGAGATAAACTTAGCATTTATTCTATTATATTTTGTTTGACAGAGCTCCATGAGCTCTGTCAAACAAGATATAATAGATTAAATGCCTGTATTGAATGTACTGAGGCCAAATTGGTCTATAACCAAAGGAAAACTGGGAAGAGTCAGGGCAATTTCTCAACATGTTACAAGATTTTTTATTCAATTAACAGGAGATTACTCTATAACCTATATTCAATTACCAGGTCAAATTTGTACTGGAGGTAAATGGTTTTCTGTTGGGAAATTATGTTCTTTTAACAGGGATACAGTTAAAACTAGAAGTCCTAACATGAAATGCGCACAAATAGCACGTCGATTTGCACGTTAATCTACGCGTTGTGCCCATAGTAAGGCTATCATATTCTGTACATATGGCCTGTGCACAAGCAATGTTTCAGCCAATGGACCTCCGGGTAACCCGGAGGTCCATTGGCAGAAACATTGCCTGTGTTTACTATGAGTAATCAGGAGAACCTGCCATGCTTTGGATGCCATTCGATATGGCAATTGCGCGCAATTCCTACGCGCAATTAAGCCTAGATAAGCGCACAATTCGGGACAGGACTATTAGTTTCCACTGTATACAATTAAGATATATCCAATTAAGTGGGCATAACTGTATAACCCCCCCCCCCCCCACAAGACACACCCCAATCAAAACCATCATTCAAAGGTCTTGGATTCAGCAAATTTGATTTCTTTATTTATTGGGTTTAACAACAATTTTTACAGCCAGGGCCACCCAACTGTTTTACTGGGGGAGGAACCCAGCCAGAGCACCCAGAGAGAACTACCGAGCAACAATGACAAGCAACTGTCAGCTTCTCAACATTGTAACTCCAAGCAAGCAGGGCTAGCATTGGTTGAAGACAAGTGCACCATCGATGTGCAGTACGCCTTATTTCAGTTGCCGCAATTGGGATTCGAACTGAGAACCTCTCACAGCTTGTCTTGGGAAGGTTTTTTTTGTTCCAGCTTCATTAAGGTTTGTTTCATATCGCACTTGTAATTTTGTCATAATTAGTAATCATAAATCCTTAACATAAAACAATAGAAAAAATGCATAGAATATTTAAAAAAAAAAATTCTGTGAGGATTTGACCTCAAGAGGTGATGACATTCGTCCACGACTGAGACCGAATATTCTAAGAAAAAGTATGAGGGCTGAATCTTCCTGTAACTGAATCTTCATGAACCCCCTTTTTCAAACTAAATTGCCCATTACTTATAAAGCACCATAACTAAGGCAAAAACAATACTATGAAATTTCCAAGTCTGAAATTCTATAAATTCCAAATAAATTTACACAAATTATATAGCAAAATGAAGGATGTGGTGTATAGTATGTGTGCATCTCACACACTGGCACACAGTCGCCATCAGACATCAGCAGATCCTGAAAGTGTGCTATCGGTACCATATTTGTACCATAATTGATAATAATAAAATAATATTTCATAAGAACAACAAACACAGGAATTCAAAATGCAGCCTCAAGGCAACATGGTGGTGAATGCCAATGCTGTCCCATTGTCCTTGAAAGAGTGAGTCCTTTACAAAATAGGTTTTTGTTTTGTGATACTCTGGATACTCCCCATTTTTAGCTCAGCTTTGACAAAGTCATATTAAAGGTTGTGTCATAGCCCGTTGTCCGTCTGTTTGGGAACAACAATTCAATACAACTCGGGCTAGAGGTTGTATTTAAGAACCGATCTTTACGAAACTTCTTGGGTACCTTTGTTATCACCATGGGACGAGAACGAGTGTTTTTGGGTTCGGTCCAAAATGAAAGATGGCCTCCAGCAGCCATTTTGTACAGAAATTAGTGAAATCAGTTTTTTGCACAGAACTTCTGTATGAAAGTTCTGATTTGAACAAATTTTTGTATGAATGTTTAGTAACATGGAGTACATCACATATAATACAGTTTTTTTTCTCGTGCTGAAATTATGCAAATTAGATGAACTTTAATTCATTCAGTGCTACTTTCATGTACATCCAGTAAGTGCACATGCCAATACGGCTCGGGCTAGGCTGTATTTATGAACTGATCTTCACCAAGATTCTTGGGTACCTTTGTTATCACCTAGGGACGAGAATGAGTGTTTTGGGGTGCGATCCAAAATTCATGATGGCTGCCAGAGGCCATTTTGTACCAAAATTAGATACAATCAGTTTTTTGTACACAACTTCTATACGGCTCAGGCTAGAGCCCGTATTTATGAACCAATCTTTACGAAACGTCTTGGGTACCTTTGTTATCACCGTGTGATGAGAGCGAGTGTTTTTCGGTGCAGTTCGAAATTCAAGATGGCCACTAGCAGCCATTTTGTACCAAAATTAGTGCAATCAGTTTTTTGTACAGAACTTCTGTATGAAAGTTCTGATTTGAATAAATTTTTGTATGAATGTTTAGTAACATGGAATACATCACAAAAAAATACTGTATAATACAGGTTTTTTTCTCTTGCAGAAATTATGCAAATTAGATGACCTTTGATTTATTCAGTGCTTCGTATACACTGTAAGTGCACATGTCAATACGCTACTTAAGGGCTGGAGACTGTATTTATGAACCAATCTTCATGAAACTTCTTGGGTACCTTTGTTATCACCTTGGGATGAGAACAAGTGTTTTTGGGTGCGGCCCGAAATTAAAGATGGCTGCCGGCTTTCACACTGTTGCTTACTGAGGTGAAGTCACTTTACCATTACCAAGCTACCTACTAAATACCAAAGGGAAGATTTTTCAGCGCACTGTTATTACTTCAGCACCCATAATTCTCAAACATGGCATTAAAACCAATCACATACTAGTACTGCTTAAATCTATTTACATAATCAGAATACAACATCAGGGGTGCTTTAGCTCAGTAGGTAGAGGTGCAGACTGCAAGCCGGGAGATCATCGGTTCGAATCCACCTGCGGCAACAGCTTTGTGTCCTTGGGCAAGACACTTCACCCCCACTACCCACGTGGGGGCAAGGTATGCTGTGTACTAAGGCATACTGCATGTTCTTGGTGCACCTGTCTTCGAACAAGGCTAACCCAGCTTGTGTAGTATGTTGGGGAGCTCACAGTTGCTTGCCATTGCTCAGTTGTTCTCCTGGGGTACTCTAGTTTCCTCCATCCATAAAACTGCCATGGTCACAATAAGCTGTTGTGCAGATAAATGTGACCTTAAACACCAATAAATAAATAATAAAAAGAACACACCACCTCATACCCGTTTAGACTCTCCAGTTTTCATTCACCTTGGTATCCATCGGTTTGCCTTGGTGTTTAGTATGCCCGCCAGAAAAGGAGTGATTTCTTTTTCTAAAAGAGCAAAACAAGAAATAGTAATTTTTAACAGGTAGTAACGAAATAATTTTCATGAAGCGCACAATTTTATCTTAGTTAATAGCTGAAAAAAACGCAGGGTGATATTTGCAAATCTTATTTTATTTCTGGCACCAGGTACAGGTAATGAAAATTGCTGTTTGTCATCAATACTTGATCAAGTTTCTGACCAAGCACATTATACTATTCCAGTATTTTAGCGACTGGACATAAGCGCACAATTTGATGTTAGTTTACCACTATATACTGGTGCTTAGCCAGGAAATCTAAGTTACATGTAGGGGCAATATCTAGTGGGGACCGAATATTCTCAGAAAAAGTATGAGGGCTGAATCTTCCTGTGACTGAATATTCATGAACCCCTTTTTTCAAACTAAATTGCCCATTACTTATAAAGCACCATAACTAAGGCAAAAACAATACTATGAAATTTACAAGTCTGAAATTCTATAAATTCCAAATAAATTTACACAAATTATATAGCAAAATGAAGGATGTGGTGTATAGAACCCCAAAAGTATGTGTGCACCTCACGCACTGACACACAGTTGACATCAGACATCAGCGGTTCCAGAAAGTGTGCTATCAGTACCATATTTGTACCATAACAGATAATAATAAAATAATATTTCATTAGAACAACAAACAGGAATTCAAAATGCAGCCTGAAGGCAGCATGGTGGTGAATGCCAACACTGCCCCATTGTCCTTGAAAGGAGGAGTCCTTTACAAATAGGTTTTTGTTTTGTGATACTCTGGATACTCTCCATTTTTAGCTCAACTTTGACAAAGTCAAATTTAAGGTTATGTCATGGCCCATTGTCCGTCTGTTTGGGAACAGCAGTTCAATAGGCTCGGGCTAGAGGCTGTATTTATGAACCGATCTTTACGAAACTTCTTGAGTACCTTTGTTATCACGTGGGACGAGAACGAGTGTTTTTGGGTGCGGTTCAAAATTCAAGATGGCCTCCAGCAGCCATTTTGTACAGAAATTAGTGCAATCAGCGTTTTTGTACAGAACTTCTGTATGAAAGGTCTGATTTGAATAAATTTTTGTATGAATGTTTAGTAACATGGAGTACATCACATATAATCAGGTTTTTTTCTCGTTGTGAAATTATGCAAATTAGAGAAACTTTAATTTATTCACTGCTACTTACATGTATACCCAGTAAGTGCACATGCCAATGAGTGTTTTTGGGTGCAGTCCAAAATTCAAGATGGCTACCAGTGGCCATTTTGTACTGAAATTAGGTACAATCAGTTTTTTGTACAGAACTTCTATACAACTTGGGCTAGAGGCCGTATTTATGAACCGATCTTTACAAAATTTCTTGGGTACCTTTGTTATCACCATGATGTTAGAATGAGTGTTTTTGGGGGGAGTCCAAAATTCTAGATGGCCGCCGGCAGCTATTTTCTACTGAAATTACTGCAATCAGTTTTTTGTACGGAACTTCTGTATGAAAGTTCTGATTTGAATAAATTTTTGTCTGATTGTTCAGTAACATGGAATACATCACATAAAATACAGGTTTTTTTCTTGTACAGAAATTATGCAAATTAGATGAACTTTGATTTATTCAGTGCTACTTATACGCAGTAAGTACACATGTCAATACGGATTGGGCTAGGGGCTGTATTTATGAACGGATCTTCACCAAGCTTCTTGCATACCTTTGTTATCACCTAGGGACGAGAACGAGTGTTTTGGGGTGCGATCCAAAATTCAAGATGGCTGCCAGTGGCCATTTTGTACCAAAATTAGGTCCAATCAGTTTTTTTGTACACAACTTCTATACGGCTCAGGCTAGTGGCCGTATTTATGAACTGATCTTTACGAAACGTCTTGGGTACTTTTGTTATCACCGTGGGATGAGAGCGAGTGTTTTTGGGTGCAGTTCGAAATTCAAGATGGCCACTAGCAGCCAATTTGTACTAAAATTAGTGTGATCAGTTTTTTTGTACAGAACTTCTGTATGAAAGTTCAGATTTGAATAAATTTTTGTATGAATGTTTAGTAACATGGAATACAGTTAAAACTAAAAGTCCTGTCCTGAAATGTGCACAAATAGCACGTCGATATGCGTGTTAATCTACGCGATATGACCATAGTAAGGCAATCAAATTCTGTAAATATGGCCTGTGCACAAGCAATGTTTAAGCCAATGGACCTCCGGGTAACCCGGAGGTCCATTGGCAGAAACATTGCCCGTGTTTGCTATAAGTAACCAGGAGAACCTGCCGTGCTTTGGATGCCATTCGATATGACAATTGCGCGTAATTCATACGCGCAATTAAGCCTAGATAAGCGCACAGTTCGTGACAGGACTTCTAGTTTTAACTGTACATCACAAAAAATACTGTATAATACAGGTTTTTTTCTCTTGCAGAAATTATGCAAATTAGATGACCTTTAATTTATCAGTGCTACTTATACACTGTAAGTGCACATGTCAATACGCTAAGTTTGGAGGCTGTATTTATGAACCAATCTTCATGAAACTTCTTGGGTACCTTTGTTATCACCTTGGGATGAGAAAGAGTGTTTTTTGGGTGTGGCGGCCCGATTTAAAGATGGCTGCCAGCTTTCACACTGTTGCTTACTGAGGTGAAGTCACTTTACCATTATCAAGCTACCTACTAAATACCAAAGGGAAGATTTTTCAGCGCACTGTTATTACTTCAGCACCCATAATTCTCAAATATGGCATTAAAACCAATCACATACTAGTACTGCTTAAATCTATTTACATAATCAGAATACACCATCAGGGGTGCATTAGCTTAGTAGGTAGAGGTGCAGACTGCAAGCCGAGAGATCCTTGGTTCGAATCCCACCTGCAGCAACAGCTTTGTGTCCTTGGGCAAGACACTTCACCCCCACTACCCATGTGGGGGCAAGGTATGCTGTGTATTAAGGCATACTGCATGTTCTTGGTGCACCTGTCTTCGAACAAGGATAACCGTGCTTGTGTAGTATGTTGGGGAGCTCACAGTTGCTTGCCATTGCTCAGTGGTTCTCCAGGGTACTCTAGTTTCCTCCATCCATAAAACTGCCATGGTCACAATAAGCTGTTGTGCAGATAAATCAGGGCTTGCCTTGAATCGGGGCTGATCAGCCCAGGCCCCGAGATCAGCCCCGAGGAGCACTTGCTGGGGGCTTTTTTTCAAGCCCCGACATTTTCCACAAAAAGCACTAACAATAATGGGCAAAATGGAAAATCGGCCCCGAAAAGGCCCCGACCTCAATATGTGGGGCACTTTTTTTAGGCCCCGACCATTTTACTCAAGGCGAGCCCTGTAAATGTGACCTTAAACACCAATAAATAAATAATAAAAGAACACACCACCTCATACCCGTTTCTCTCCTGTTTTCCTTCACCTTGGTATCCCTCGGTTGCCTCGGTATTTTGTATGCCCGCCAGAAAAGGAGTGATTTCTTTTTCTAAAAGAGCAAAACAAGAAACGGTAATTTCTAACAGGTAGTTACGAAATAATTTTCATGAAGCACACAATTTTATGTTAGTTAATAGCTGAAAAAAATGCAGGGTGATATTTGCAAATCTTATTTTATTACTGGCACCAGGTACTGGTAATGAAAATTGTTGTTTGTCATCAATACTTGATCAAGTTTCTGACAAAGCTCATTATACTATTCCAATATGTTAGCTACTGTACATAAGCACACAATTTGATGTTAGTTTACCATTATACTGGTTCTAAGCCAGGATATCTAAGTTAAATGTAGGGGCAAGAGTAATACATGTATCTAGTGGGAGTCATAAAGAATATGATGCACAGAATCACCTGAGCCACATAGCAGTGAGATAGGGGTGAGGACAAGAGGAAGTGTGACCCTCTCATCAGTGGAGGGGTCTGGTGCACCCCCCCCCCCCAAAAAAAAAAAAAAAACAAAAAAAAACAAAAAAAAACAACAAAATTTGAAATTCAAGACAGTAAAACACAATTACCTTGACTCTGTGCTGCTGTGTACTGGTCACTTTCTGTGGGTGGGCAATATTTCTGCGGATGCAATGAGTTTTCAAACATTGTTCACAGCAATAATCATCAAAAATTTAATTAATGAACCACAGGATACAATTCGGTGCTTCATTAATTAAAATTTTATTGATGATTATTTTCTATTACCTGGAAAAAACATGCATGGACATCATGCACTGCCCATGCAAGGATTATGACCAGCAACTGTACTGTATGTCTGTGTCACTGCTATGAGCAGGGACTGATCTAAATGGGTGGGTGTGTTTACAAATATTCATATTTTTTAACACCTGATAACAAAGTAAAATAAGTTTATAAACAACCACACAATTGACTTTTAATTACAATACTCCTAATTCCTATTAAACATATATGAATGTTTATTAATTTTGTGGAATTTTTACACTGTGTATGAAGCTTATTTGGGCCTGTATGTTTGTTAAAATTGCCCTTCCACTACGGAGGACTTTTTGAAATCAGTCTACACTGGATTGTGTGGTCCTTTGTGTAAGACAGTGTATTCATTGTAATAATATTCATGCATAAGTTCCATGTTCTTGGTTTGTTTTAGGCCTCATAATCTACAGAATAGCTTGGATGGAGGTGTATTCCATCACTTGAGTACAAGAAGGCTTTGCATTGCTACATGTATAGCATAAACCTTGTTGCACTCCAGGGACAAATTTATCAATTTTAATAACATGGGTAAAATATCGGACATGAACCGTTTAATTTTTTTTTTTTAGCTCACTTCGACAAAGTCAAGCAGGGCTTATCTAATCACTCTCCATCCATTGTCCATCCATCTGTCATCCATCAACACCATGTTTTGGTCAATGCAAGTTAAAGTTTGTGTGAGTAATGGTACCAAATGGGTATTACATTTTTGTTTAACTCAACTTGCCCAGCCCCATAGGGAGGGGGTGGGGTAAAATGCTCCCAAAATATTTTTAAAATCTTATGAACCAGTGGGTACAGTGACTTTATATTCGTTATGGAACTACCTTTTGAGGTGTAGAATCACGCTTGTTCAAACGTACTTTTTGAAGCAATATTTGCATCAGAATAATGTTGGTGCAGCATTTTTGCAAACATTTTAGAAAATCTTTTCTCAAGAACCAATGTTCAGAATCTTTTGATATTTGGTATACAGCATCCATAGAGGGGTCAGATACAAGTTTGTTAAAATGAAACCCATTCGTTTATATTTGGACTCAATGCAGGAGCCCAAATTTTATGGGGAATTTTCTTTAAAAATCTTCTTCAGAACCACGAGTCAAAGTTTTTTAATGTTTGGTACCCTCATTGTTATGATGGTCAGATTCAAGATTGTTCAAACCAAGTCTCTATGTTAATATTTGGGCTTCCTTTGGTAGCCCAAATTTAACTTAGGGCTGTATGGGGAAGTTTTTTTTTAAAATCTTCTTCTTCAGATCCACCAGTCAGAATGCTTTCGTCTTTGGTATACAATATCTCTAAGGGGGGAGGGGTGGGGGTGGGGGTGAGATTCAAGTTTGTTCAAATCGGGTCTGTAGGTTAAAGTTTGGGCTCACTATGGTAGCCCAAATTTTAACTTAGTGCAATATGAGAAAATTTCTTTAAAATTTTGTTCTTCAGATCCACCAGTCAGAATGCTTTCATATTTGGTATACAGAATCTCTGAGGAGATCAGATTCAACTTTATTCAAATCGAGTGCCTGGGTGGATATTTGAGCTCCCTATGGGAGCCGGAATTGGCCAAGTAGCTGAAGAATTAGACATTTTTTATTTAGTACCCTCAATAGGTGAAGAGTAATCTACATAGGTTGTATCAAGGTGCTTGAGAGGGGAGCTCCACATTTTACATCATAATCAACTAAAGAAAAGGCATGATGCTTGGACTGTTTTTGTCACTCCTGAGGGGCTCAAAGATTTGCAGTGTATCCTATGGAGATGGATTGCTTAATGTAGATTCATTCTTGGACTCTTTTATATCGTGTTCTGTTCTCGGTTTATATCGTGTTCTGTTCAAGGTGAGTGCTTCAGGCCCTGTGGGGCCTCTTGTTTATTTATTTATTTATTGGGTTTTAACAACACTTTCGAAAGCCAGCAGCTACAAGTTTCTTCTCTCCTTGAACCAAGCATCTCGCCCAACTGCAGCACTCATGGTCCACTGAGTTTTTAGCTCACCTGACTTTCAGTCAGGGTGAGGTGTAGTGATCACTTGCCGTCTGTCGTCCGTCGTCCGTGAACATGGTGTTTGCGTCTTCTCCTCAAAAACTGCTGAACTGATTAATCATTTAAATGAAATGTGAGATGCTTGTTTGTTATGACATTGCATTTTGATTTTGCTTAAATCAAGTTGCCCTGCCCCCAGTAGGTCCATGACCCAAAATTTTGCCTAAATCTTAAAAAAATCTTCTCGTGAACCAGGAGTAGCAGAGATTCGATATGTGGTGTGCAGCTTCCTTTTGAGGTGTAGACTCAGTTTTGTTCAAGAGAAGTTTGTGGGTCTTTATTTGCCTTCATTATTGGAGGGCATGTATTTTTGCCCCGCTCAAAATTTCTGTTTTTCGAACCAAGAGGCTGATTTGAACCAAATTTAATTTTTGGTTTTATTTGATCATAGGTAATTAATTTATGCCCCAAAATATCCCCCCCCCCCCCATGGGAACCGCAGGAGCCAAAAATAGAACAAAATTCAAAACGCACATATCTCCAAAACTACATGGCACTGAGAATTCTTATTTGGTGTGAAGCTTCCTTGGGACCAACAGAATGGAATGGTCTAAGCAAATTTCTGTCAGGTCAATCATGGGGTACTTTTTCGTGACTTTGAACAAATGCTTAGTCAGCATTCTGTAACACTGTGGGTAATGAAGAAAGCATTTAAGACTCTTCTTCACCCAATTCACTCCTCCAAAACCTTTCAGATTTCACATATACCATCTTTGCAAGATTTTTTTACACGTTTATTGAAATCAAAT
This sequence comes from Pictodentalium vernedei, assembly GCA_031216915.1. Lineage (NCBI taxonomy): Eukaryota > Metazoa > Mollusca > Scaphopoda > Dentaliida > Dentaliidae > Pictodentalium > Pictodentalium vernedei. The sequence continues at coordinate 472,830,105 of CM062291.1, forward strand.
CCCTGGGTCCATATTTGGCCCCTATGGGAGTCCAAATGTTGAAATTAGTGCAGTATGAGGAATATTCTTTAAAAATCTTTTTCTTCAGACCCACCAATCAGAATCTTTTGATATTTGCTATGCACCATCATTAGGCAGGTGAGATTTAAGTTTCTTCAAGCCAAGCCTACATTTTGGCTCACCAAGGTTTTGCAAATTGCGAGAATGGTGATTTTATTCCTCTGATGTTCTTGCAAATGCTTGTTAAGAAGAGCCATATTTACCATTCCCCCAAAATTATAAGCATTTTTTCATCAGATAAAATTTAATAAAATTAAATTAATTTTAGAGCTGAAATGATTCAAGGGTTTTCGTGATTGATTAATCGCATGGGTTAACCTTGGTTAACCGATTAATCACTTGCCCCAATAGGTAGCTGAATAATTGCTGTACCGTTGACCATTTATATAATTAAAACTTTACTCAGCATAATGGACAAAACCGGGCAGCGCCATATACAAACATGTCCATTCAAATTTTATTATATTTTCAATTTTTGTCTCAAAACATAGCTTATGACCCCTCATTGGAACAAGCTCATTTAGCTTGTTCCAAGAAGGGGGGGGGGGGGCATAAGCTATGTTTTTGAGACAAACATTGAAAATCTTTAGAATTTCTTGTGCAAGTATCGTCTGCTCCCTGCATTTGGTGAAGGGTTGAGAATGACCGTTTTCAGCTACTGATACAGTATAATGATCATGCAAGTGAACAAGTATCTTGGCACGTAACTGGCATGCATTTCTCTGTCTCATGCAATTGATGTGAGCCAGTGTAACAATGTTTGCCTGTTTTGGAGCAAGTTTGTTCCATAGTTAACCCATACAGGGTATTTTTTGTTTTTAAAACTTTGATTAACAGTTTCCATCTTGGTTTCAAAAAGTGATGATAAATAGTGAATATTAGCTTACCCAATATGAAAGAAAAATGGTTAGCAATTGGACATTTTTGTATAGCATTTTGCGATGTGAATCCAGCCATCAAATACCCTGCCATATAGTACCGTACTTCAAAAGTAACGGTTAACCGATCAATTACTTTTTTTTATCAATCAAGATATTGATCATTGGTTAGTCAATTAATCGGTGTGAGCCAGTGTGAGATTCAAGTTTGTTTACGCCAAGTCCCTGGGTTCATATTTGGGCTCACTGTGGGAGATTCAAGTTTGTTTACGCCAAGTCCCTGGGTTCATATTTGGACTCACTGTGGGAGATTCAAGTTTGTTTACGCGAAGTCCCTGGATTCATATTTGGGCTCACTGTGGGAGCCTGAATTATAACTTAGTTCAAAATGAGGAATATTCTTCAAAAGTATTCTTCACATTCAGCAGTCAGAATGTTTTGATATATACAGTATCCTTAGGGAGGTGAGATATAAGTTTGTTAAAGCCAAGTCCCTGGGTTCATATTTGGTCTTCCTGTAGGAGCCCGAATTGTACCAAGATTTCTATTTTCCAAATTGAGAGGCTGATTTGAAGCAAATTTGATATGATGGGCTTATTGGGTCATAAGTACCTAATTTATGCCAAAACATTTTCCTGTGGCCCTGTGGGAACTGCAGGATCTAAATATAGAAAAAATTTAAAACGCCCATATCTTCAAAACTACATGGCACTGAGAATTTTTATTTTGTGTGACGCTTCCTTACGAACAGCCAAAAAGAATGGTAAAAAAAAAATTGCCATCAGTTTTATCATAGGGAAGTTTTCCAGGACTTATGCAGAGTCATCATTTTAGTAATGGGAAAAACATTAAAGAATCTTCTTCTCCCATACCACTGCTCCAAAGGCTTTCATATTTTGCATATAACATCTTTGGAAGATTTATTCACATGTTTGTTTATCAAATCCCTGGGTCCATATTTGGGCTCTCTATGATTAGATTAGTGCAATATGAGGAATATTTTTTAAAAATCTTCTTCTGATCCACTCTTCAGAATATTTTGATATTTGGGATGCTGCATCCTTAGAGGGGTGAGATTCAAGTTTGTTTGAGCCAAGTCCCTGGGTTAATATTTGAGCTCCCTGTGGGAGTCCAAATTACAACTTAGTTCAATAAGAGGAATATTCTTTAAAATCCAGTAGTCAGAATCTTTTGATATTAGTATATAGAAGCATCCTTAGGGATGTGAGATTCTAATTTGTTCAAGCCAAGTCCTTGGGTTCATATTTGGGCTCTCTGTGGGAGCCTGAATTATAACTTAGTTCAATGTGAGGAATATTCTTTAAAAATCCTTTTTTTTTGAGATCCACCGTTCAGAATCTTTGGATATTTTGTATAAGCTTTTCTTATGAGGGGTAGATGCAACTAAATGTTCAAATAAATTCCCTGGGTTGATATTTAGGCTACCATGTCAGGTGAATGCCATCAGGCCCTCTGGGGGCTCTTGTTTGTTTTCTGTTTGACAACATTGCCCTGGCTCTTCTATCTATATTTTTCTTTTTAAGTTAGTCACTACTTTTATTTAGGCTTCCCAAATTTATTACTGCATGTCTTTTCATTTGCCTGGGTCAACATTTTAAATTTCACCCTACAACCTTCCTCCCTCCCCCCCCCCCCCACACACACACAAACACACACACACACACACACACACACACATACAAAAATCTGGGCTGACAAGTATTGAGTATTTTATCAAAAAAGTGGTACTCGAGTACTACGAGTACTGAGTACTTTGGACCCAGCCTATCACAAGTATATTAAACATCAAAGAGTATATTATATACTTGAAACAAATACAGTACAGTGGCAGTGTACTGCTCACTTTCCATGGATGGGCAATATTTCCACGGATACAAATTCATACAATAATATTTGATGCCAAATACTAACTATAGGTATAATCATCAAAAATTTATATAATGAAGCACCAGGTACAAACCGATGCTTCATCAATTAAAATTTTGTAGATGATGATTTTTATTGACTGGTAAATGCATGAGTGGACATCACTGCCCACGCGTGTATTACAACCCGTCCACGGCGACTGTACTGTAACTTGTCCTCTTTGTGAACATATTTTCTACAATTTCACTCCTTTTGACAGAATGCATGCCTGTGAGGATTAAAACCAAAATAGTGAAAGTGCACTTGTGGATATTTGCAGCACAAGCACAGCACTAATGAATCAATATTTGATGATTTTAGGAATTTTAACAGTGTCATGAGACACCACAGTAGCAGGTACTGGTCATTCTGTTGGAAAAAATCACTGTTTTATGACTCGAGGTGCCCTAACTGAGAAAACTTAGGCTTTTTTTTACAAAGATTGCAGAATATCAAACACAATGTGAAATGTGTTCAGAAGCAAGAATGTGATTAAAAAATAATGGGAAATTCATGTCACCATCAATTTATTTATAAATTAATATAGCTTTTTAGCTCACCTGAGCAAAGCTCAGTGGGAGCTTTACTGATCACATTCTTTCCGCCGTCCGTCCGGCGTTAACTTTACATTATTCAAATGTTGGGTAAATGTTTATTACCTAATGCCAATTCAGATTTGTTCAAATGAAGTTGCCCCCTTCTCCTGGGTGGTGCCATGCCCCCAAGGGGCACCAAAATCTTCTCATCAACCAGCAGTAGCAGAGACTTGATATATGGTATGCAGCTTCCTTTTAAGGTGTAGACTTGGATTTCTTTAAGCGAAGTTTGATGGGCTATATTTGGCATCGTTATGGGAGGGGCAAAATTTTTGGCCCCGCCCAAAATTTCTATTTTCCGAACCGAGTGGCTGATTTGAATCAAATTTTATGTGAGGGTTTATTGGGTCATAAGTACCTAATTTATGCCAAATTTTCTTTTTCTGTAGCCCCATGGAAACCACAGGAGCTAAAAATCGAAAAAAGTAAAACGCCATATCTCCAAAACTTCACGGCACTGAGAATTTTTATTTGGTGTGAACCTTCCTTATGACCAACAGAAAGGAGTGGTCCAAAAAATTGCCATCGGTTTTATCATAGGGTACAGTTTCGGGACTTTGAAAACACTTTTTAACTCTGTAGGCAATGGGAAAAACATTAAAAAATCTTCTTCTCTAGATCCAGCAGGCAGAATCTTTCAATATATGGTATGCAACATTGTAGGGTGGATCTGATTCGAGTTTGTTCAAATCCGCCCCCCTGGGTTTATATTTGGGCTCAGTATAGGAGCCCGAATTCAAACTTAGTGCATTTCAGGCAAATTTCTTAAAAAATCTTCTTCACCAGATTCAGCTAGCAGAATCTTCTGATATTTGGTATGCAACTTTGTGGGGTGGATCTGATTCAAGTTTGTTCAAATCGGCCCCCTGGATTCATATTTGGGCTCACTATAGAAGCATTTCAGGCAAATTTCTTTAAAAATATTCTTCTCCAGATCCAGCAGGCAGAATCTTTTGATATTTGGTATGCGACATTGTGGCGTGGATCTGATTCAAGTTTGTTCAAATCAACCCCCTGGATTCATATTTGGGCTCACTATAGAAGCCCGAATTCGAACTTAGTGCATTTCAGGCAAATTTCTTAAAAAATCTTCTTCTCCAGATCCAGCAGGCAGAATCTTTTGATATTTGATATGCAACATTGTGGGGTGGATCTGATTCAAGTTTGTTCAAATCAGCCCCCTGGGTTCATATTTGGGCTCAGTATAGGAGCCCAAATTTGAACTTAGTGCATTTCAGGCAAATTTCTTTGAAAATCTTCTTCTCAAGATCCAGCAGCAGAATCCTTTGATATTGGGTATGCAGCATGCTTAGGGGGTGAGATTCAAGTTGTTCAAGTCAAGTCCCTGGGTTCATATGTGGGCTCACTGTGGTAACCCGAATTATAACTTAGTTCAAAAGGAGGAATTTTCTTTAAAAATCTTCTTCAAATCCAGCAGTCGGAAAGTTTCGATATTTGGTATGCAGCATCCTTAGGGGGGTGAGATTCAAGTTTGTTCAAGCTATGTCCCTAGGTCCATATTTGGGCTCACTGTGGGAGCCCGAATGATAACTTACATGTAGTTCAAAATGAGGGATTTTCTTTAAAAATCTTCTTCTTCAGATCCAGCTGTCAGAATGTTTTAATATTTGGTATGCAGCATTCTTAGGGGGTTGAGATTCAAGTTTGTTCAAGTCATGTGCCTAGGTCCATATTTGGACTCACTGTGGGAGCTTGAATTGTAACCTAGTTCGAAATGAGGAATTTTCTTAAAAAATCTTCTTCAGATCCAGCAGATGAATGCTTTTGATATTTTTTATGCAGCATCCTTAGGAGGCAATATTCAAGTTTGTTCAAGTCATGTCCCTAGGTCCATGTTTGGGCTCACTGTGGGAGCTCGAATTGTAACTTAGTTCAAAATGAGGAATTTTCTTTAAAAATCTTCTTCTTCAGATCCAGCAGTTGGAATGTTTTGATATTTGGTGTGCGGCATCCTTAGGGAGGTGAGATTCAAGTTTGTTAAAGCCATGTCCCTTGGTCCATATTTGGGCTCACTGTGGGAGCTTGAATTGTAACTTAGTTCAAAATGAGGAATTTTTAAAAAAAACTCTTCTTCAGGTCCAGCAGATGAATGCTTTTCATAATTTTATTCAGCATTCTTAGGAGGCTAGATCCAAGTTTGTTCAAGCCATGTCCCAAGGTCCATGTTTGGGCTCACTGTGTGAGCTCGAATTGTAACTTAGTTCAAAATGAGGAATTTTCTTTAAAAATCTTCTTCTTCAGATCCAGCAGTTGGAATGTTTTGATATTTGGTGTGCGGCATCCTTAGGAAGGTGTGATTCACGTTTGTTAAAGCCATGTCCCTTGGTCCATATTTGGGCTCACTGTGGGAGCTTGAATTGTAACTTAGTTCGAAATGAGGAATTTTTAAAAAAACTCTTCTTCAGGTCCAGCAGATGAATGCTTTTCATATTTTTATGCAGCATTCTTAGGAGGCTAGATCCAAGTTTGTTCAAGCCATGTCCCAAGGTCCATGTTTGGGCTCACTGTGGGAGCTCGAATTGTAACTTAGTTCAAAATGAGGAATTTTCTTTAAAAATCTTCTTCAGATCCAGCAGTTGAAATGTTTTGATATTTGGTGTGCGGCATCCTTAGGGGGGGGGGGGGTGAGATTCAAGTTTGTTAAAGCCAAGTCCCTGGGTTCATATATGGGCTCCCTGTGGGTCCTGGGAGCTCGAATTATAACTCGGTTCAATATGAGGAATATTCTTTAAAAATCATTTTTTTTAGATCCACTTGTCAGAATCTTTGGATATTTGGTATAAGCTTTTCTTAGGAGGAGTAGATGCAACTTGTTGAAATCAATTCTCTGGGTTGATATTTAGGTTACCATGTACAGGTGGGTGCCCTCAGGCCCCCTGGGGTCTCTTGTTTAAGGAAAAAATGCATACTGAGAGCTTGGGGGCGGGGGGGGTGGGGGTACATCCAGGGCTATAATTTACCTCATCACTAGGTAAAAGAATATTTGACATCATTTGTTGAGATAAAATGGCACTTTCTATTGATATTGGTGGATTATATAGCCTCAGCCAGGGCTTATAAGAATCTGAGAATCGATTCCCGTAGAGATCCGTGCAACAAAACCAGTGCGAAACCATGTAGCTTCTCGTAACATTGCTGCTAGGATTCACATGAAAAGAACTGAGTCAGTTTAACCCTTTACCTTACACAAAGGCAGCAAATTAACCAATACAACACTAACATGACCTGAAATATTGTGACACTGGCAATAAAATTTGTACAAATATGGCTGTCATTGGAACCGGCTCTCACCAGCCGGTTCTAGTAACATCCATAATTATTACGCTTGATGAATATTGTTTATTTTTAGCTCACCTGACTGTAAGTCGGGGGCGCTTAAATGATGACTTTCTGTCTGTCAACCATCAGTCCATCCTGTCCGGCGTGAACATTACATTACTAACCTCTCCTCATAAACAACTGAGCCGAATTGAACCAAATTTGATATTCATGTTCCTTATCATATATGAATTCCAGTTTGTTCAAATAACGTTGCCACACCCACAGGGGGCCCCAAGCATTTCTCTGATAGCATGCATAAATTGTTTTCCAAAATTGAAAAAAAATCTTCTCCAGAACCATGTATATGAATCTTTTGATACTTGGTATACAGCATCTCTAGGGGTGGGAGGGAATAAGGTCAATTTTGTTTAAATCAAGTCCCTGAGTTGATATTTGGGCTCTCTATGGGCACCCAAATATCAACAGTGCAACATGAGGAAACTTCTTTGAAAACCTCCTTCAGATCCACCAGTCAGAATGCTTTCATATTTGGAATTCAACATTTCTAGTGGGGTGGTGGGGGGGGGGGGGGGGGGGGGGGGCAGGGGGGAGGGTAGATTGAAGTTTATTTGAATCGGGTCTCTGGGTTAATATTTGGTCTATCTATTGAAGCCCAAAGTTTAACTCAGTGCAGTATGAGGAAATTTCTTTAAAACTCGTTTTTTTCAGATCCACCAGTCAGAATCCTTTCGTATTTGGCTTACAGCATCTCTAAGGGGGTCAGATTCATGTTTTTTCAAGCCAAATCTATGGGTTAATATATGGGCTCATTATGGAAGTGCAAATTAACTCAAAGCAACATGAGAAAATTTCTTTAAAAATCTTTTTCTTCAGACCCACTAGTTTAATGCTTTAATATTTGGTGTACAACATCTCTGGGGAGGTCAGATGTAAATTTGTTCCAGTTTGGTTCCTGCCAGTCAGAAGCCTTTCATATTTGGTATCGCAGGAAGGGGGGGGGGGGCAGATTTGAGTTTGTTCATTTCAGGTCTGTGGCTTAATATTTGGGCAGGGGTGGGTTAGGTTCGAGGTTGTTCATAAATGTTCAAATCCATTCCTTAGAGCTTTTCCATAAAATTTGCCTTTCAAAGAGCAGTGACACAACAACCCTTGGAAGTTTGGCAGTACTTGTCTACAGCTGTCAGAATTGGAAGCAATCAGGAAGACCTATGCTAATAATCATCTAACATGGACAATAGAATTATGAATAATTTCATAACATTATTCCTATGTAGTGTCCATGAACCTTGACTAACTGAATCTGACCCAAAATACTACTCTGAACCACCTCGTCAGGTGAGCGATTAAGGGCCCAGGGGGGAGGGGGGGGGGGTAAAAATCAGTAGTCGGTGTTGTAAAAATTAAAAAAGCTGTATTGGGTAAAGGGTTAACATGTATTATCAGCATGCAACAGGGGTTCAATCATAGTGAGTTAATAGGATCCTGGCCCATAGCAGGTCTGAATTCTCTGAACGATTTCCGCAAGAATCCAAATGGATTCTCCCAAATTTAGAGTAACCATAAGCCCTGCACAACCCCAATTTTGAAACAAAATTGACATATTGTTTCATGGTGGTGGGACCCTATTTATCTTGCTGTATGATTAATTAAAACAGATTTTGTGAAAAGGTTTTGTGTGCTGATGCAGATTTTAGTTTTATTTTGGGATTTGGGTAGTTTCAAAGAAAGCTGTGAATTCTTCTTATCCCTCCCAACTTATTGGGTAACAGAGTAGAAATTCTGTCGGAGGCAATAAAAGTTGTTAAGCCTATTTGACACAGATTGGACAGTTCTCTTCAAAAGAACAAATTTCCCATGCTTTGGACTAGACAGAAGCCAAAAGTTGAATTCTATTGCAAAAATGACTCTTTCATCACATGAAAGAGGTAACTGTATCTTTGGTAGGGTTGGGTTTGCTCATAGGTATAACTGTTGTAAATATTTTAATTAGATTTACATGCCTCGAAAAGTTGCGCTCGGAAATTATGTAATTCCCAAAACTAAGCAGTCTTGGGGAAATATATTGTTTCAGTAAACATTTGAAGAAGTCTACTGACATTTTGCATTACTTTTGAATGTTCCAGATGAATAAAGAGGATGATTTGAGGACTTTTAGAACCTAAAAAAAATGTTTGACTATTGGTGTATTTTGTTTGGGAATTCCCTGAGAAATATAAACATGTGACCAGCACTTCCCTTTCTGTTAGTTTTTCTTTTATTTGTTGCATGACCCCTGTTTAAAAATCATTAAAAGGTTGTCTGAAGGGCTATAGTTGACAAAAAATATTTGAATGCTAAATTTAAAATGATGCGACCATATTTTTTTTGCCTGAACGTTATAATGGTCGCCTATGGGAAAATATTTAGTACTGTGAAACGTATTCTTGTTTGGCTGAAATTAAACAACTGCAGGAATTCGATTGAATAAACCAAAATGTTTTTAGAGTAATGGTTGCGGAATGAAATATTTCAATACGTTGGATACTTTGGGGTTCCTTCTTACGCCTTGCGTATTGTCATATTATGTTTAACCCTTTGAAGGAGATAGACCGTTTGCCGGCCCAGTCATAAGTTCATTAAGGAGGGTGGCTGCTAAGTGAATATGTGGGGTAGACCATTCAATATTGCTCCACGGCTGCACGTTGAAAATATCGTTTGGTCTACGCCTAAATGATGAATATGGATTTTTCTAATTGCTCCATGTAACTGAGATGGAAGATACCATGTTTCAAAGGGTTAATGGATTGATTTGAAGCTATACTATTCAATTAGGACCATACAATAAAAGGTAATTTCCATTTTCAGGTTTTCTTTCAGATGTCCTTAGATTCTCAAATCGACAGACTATGGAACAATTGTACCTCTCAACAAGTGATGGGTACCATTTCTAATATCGTAACTGCTAACTCCTCACACCCTTCCTCCAACATCCCGGAAGGGAAGTGAGAGGAATAAGGTAGAGTACAGCCTACAGTAAAGTGGAAACCTGGTCGCACTAACAACGCGTTGTTTGGGCGATATTTGCGTCAGATTCGTATCTGAATATCGCGATATTTTTATAGGAATAACGCATCAGTTCATTGTCGAACGCGCTGAGATGACGAAGAAGCCTCAGAGAACAAGTTACAAACAGTACAATGGTACATATTTAAAAAGAAAACATGATTAATTATTAACAGTTATCATTTCAAGTAAAGAATTAGTGAAGTCATATCAATGTTAAACAGTAAACAAACATAAACACTCAAAGAATTGTTAACAACCCTCATTTCAATGCAACTGCAAATCAAACAAGTACACAAAGACAGGTTTTAATAAGCACGAAGTTAAAAAACAATCCTAAAATTGAACACTGTATTGTACAGTCAGTTCATCAGTTCGTACAGCCGGGTGGACGTATTCTTGCTTATGTGTATACAATTCTGGTAATTTTCGAATATTAGGAAGGGTTATGAAGGATATTTTTCATTGCTGAAATTAATTCAAACAAACGTGTAAGTACTTCATATTTGTTAAAATTCATGATAGATATTTTAAAATGTGTCCAAAATATATCACACACATATTAATAATACACTACACTAAACGTGTTTTCACGAAAATTTCTATTTCGTTTTACGTCATTCCAATTCCTGCTTGATATTCTCTACGTCATTTCGTTTAAGAAAGCAAAACTTTGCATGACTCAAATCATCCATATTATTTTTAGTATTCGCCCCTCTTCTGTTCATCCAAAAAATTACGAACGATAGTTATGAAAACATCGCGCCACGCGCGCATTTGTCTTGCAATATTCGCCACAACATGTTGAAAATATTGCGTTACTGCTCTAGGAATATTATCAAAATAAGGCGCTAATATGGCGCCATTAACAAAAGAATACTGTGTTATAGGCCGTACTGTAAGGACATGGGGATCGCAGTTTGAACTACTATGTCTAGAACCTAACAGGTTGTGCACCCCTGATAATCAACTGTTTTTGTTTTAAATACGTCTTGATGCCAAGTTCCCGACATTACATTCAATTTTGACCCTATATTCTGATAAATTTTGTCTTCTGATTGGTCAGAATGCCTAGGACAAATATCACTGGCAAGGGGCGCGCCCAACACCCAAGGCATATGAGAGCGTGCAACATCCAGGGACAAGGGCACGCAATACATCGGGGATATATGATTTAACTGGAAGTTTTTCGCATTCGCTCGCCTCGATATGAAAATCGAACCAAAAATAAAATAAAACAAGAGCAGATATTGTACCTTGAGTTCAAATGTGTTCTATGTGCCAGTAGGCACATAGAACACATTGGAACTCCGGGGACGATATGTCAGCAAAATACGGTTTACTCGTTTCCCTAACGATTCAAGGGATGTAACTCTATCCCTATCGGCTGCCTCATGCGTTTATAAAAACAAAATAATTATTCACAAATTTGGTCCAGCTGATTGCGGATCGTGAGAAACGCGTCCACAAATTTATTGTTTCCAATATGTTTCTGTTGCGTGTATTGGGTATTCCTTTTTCCCCCAATACAATCACAGGCACTCGACACAAGCCGAGAAATCGAAGGAAAAAATACATCCTACAGCACTCCCGAATCGACGCCGACACGCCCACATAACGTGATACAAACATGAAACGTTAATATTCATATACCACTACGAGAGCACGCCAGCACCGACCGAAAAATGCTACCACACACCACCCCCCACCCCCGACCTTCCAGCAGCGCCGAGCACCCGTGAATGCAATTGGGTTAAAATAGCAACTCAGTCGACTTTAGTAGTATTTCCACTGTTATAATGTGCCCTGTGCCAACAGCGACTGGGTATTATTAAAGACAAATGCAGCGGTTTATTTAGAGGACGACCCAGCCGTTGTTGAGACAAGACACACCTCATTCTCGCCGCAGTTACAAAATTAACAAGTAGCATAAGCAAAACGCAGTATGTAACAAGTTGTTTGGAAGCAGCATTTTACTTTATATTTGCTTTTCCCACAATCTTTACATTCTCTTAGAAACTTAAATTTTGTATTATAAGGATGTTAAAATGTTCACCTATGTATGTCGTTCTTGTACATTTTTATTTATATTGTTACAGCATTATACAGGAGAGGAACGTAAATAAGTTGCTATAACTTGTGTTCCAATCCTTTTTGTCAACTATTATCAAAGACAAATAAAATATGTTTAAACTAAGCAGGAGTGGCGAATTATGAACTATCTGAGGGCTACTGAGTTGTGGAACCGTTTGGATAGGACAATACATCTATGGACCATTTCGAAGACTGATCGGTTCTGTGTCCGGGAGAAAAGTTCACTTCCACATAGTAATTTGTCGATGGTGGGCTGCATTCGTAGTATTCCAATTGCTTGGTTCATTACGCCATCGAAGTATGGACAAAACAATAAATAATGTTCAGCGGTTTGTCGTCCGCCACATGCAGTTACTTGATGCAGACAAACAGTTATTATAGAGATCATCATTCAAGTTGCTACACCATAAACGTAGTCTAGAGTGCAAGTGTTGTTGAGATACTGCTTGAACGTTGTAATATTAGGATTTTGTCTTAATTCATTAGGTACAGTTAAAACTAGAAGTCCTGTCATGAAATGCGCACAAATAGCACGTTGAGATGCGCGTTAATCTACGCGTTATGGCCCAAGTAAAGCTATCAAATTCTGTACATATGGCCTGTGCACAAGCAATGTTTCAGCCAATGGACCTCCGGGTAAACCTGAGGTCCATTGGCAGAAACATTGCATGTGTTTGCTATGAGTAACCAGGAGAAACTGCCGTGCTTTGGATGCCATTCGATATGGCAATTGCGCACAATTCCAACGCGCAATTAAGCCTAGATAAGCGCACTATTCATGACAGGACTTCTAGTTTTAACTGTATATCATTCCAGAGGTTAGTCGCGGATGGTATAAAAGAGGTTTGGTGCAGGTACGTACGGCAGGAAATTGTGATCAGATTGAAATTATTCCCAAGATTGTAGGTCTGAGTTTCAGCCACTGATGGGGGAAACATCTTGAAGTATTGAATTAACTTACGTTTTTAACTTCTAGTCTCAAGAGGTTCCTAGCCTATTTCAGTGTATCGGGTCTGCTTACCTGCACTTCTAGTTCCACCCGCAACAAAGTGAGCTCCCTCTATTTGTAATTTGTCAATCTCCCTGAAATCCTGGGCGGAGCAGTTGTCCCATACTACATCCGCATAGTCTTATATGGAGTGAACAAATACAAAATAGATCTTTTCAAGTACTTTTGTAATTGTCTAAGCAGAGCTGCGGATGATCACTATAGCTTCGTTTTTTTGGGGGAGAGGCGATGTCAGTAGTACCCCCCGTCTCTATAGGACACGTGTTCCCCATAGACACTGTACAAAATCCGCCATCTTATTTTGTGGAGGGATTTTTTTTTCCAATATACACTATACAAATCCGACTTTGAGGCAAATTGTTCTATTGTTCTCTCATTGTTGTCCATTGAATGGGGCTTTGGTATCACAGGTGTTCAAGGCAGTGAGTCCCGGTTCTGACTATTGTCTGAGGATTAAGCCTATTGTTTTACAGGTTTGAGACACCACGTCCCCACGCTATCATTTCACCTTACCTATTGGTTTACGCACAACATCCACATGCTCTCTTTCGGCCATGCCCCTATTATTCTAGATGGACAGGTGTACGACAATGCACGCATCACAGTATTGTTTGAGGATAAAGACTATTGTGTTTAGTGGCGTCCCCACACCATGGCCCCATAATAGACACATGCCTGATGAAGTACAGATGATTCATAGGTCTGTCTATTCTTGAACGTACCCTAGCTTAACTATAGGCTTGATTAATTTCCACCTCATCAAGTATTATTAATCAAGGTGGTAGTTCCATTGAATGTGTTGAAACGCATCTATCAACGTGAGCCATCATAATGCTTCTTCCTACCGTGTAATCACGGCCTATTTGTACATAGGAGCAGATATTTTCCAATGACAGACAAAGGCCATAATAAATTACTACTGTTCCTTTTAACACTTTTAAAAATCCACCATCCCACCTTTGTCTGCCACAAAACATTGCCCCATCAAATACATCACTGGTCCTTCAGGAGAAATCGTGGTAAAGAGAACGACAAAATTGCCCCTGATGAATAAAAACTTTGGAAAAAAAAAAAAAATAAAATCCAACATATCTTGGAGTATAAATGATCATAATTGACAAGAAAAAGACATTGCAGTTGAATGAGTGCATTTTTGTAGTTAGCTTTCGGAACGATAAACATCTGTTTTCATATCTTGGGGGCGTTTCCCGCTAATGATCGCAAACCCTATAGTCCAACTGATCTCTACAGGCCAAAATACGCGTGCCGATCTATAGTCAGATGTCTCAAACATAAATAATTATATGTTTAAATGATTTTCCACCATGACTCCAAATGCTAGTGGGCACGTGTGTTTTTTTGAAGCAGTCTGCGACGATTAAAATAATCATCACCTATTAGCTGTATGCAGCGATGCTAATTATCTCAATCGCGAATGGGATCAAAGTACATTCGTCTTTACAATCCACACCGATGGGTGACATGGCCATAAGGTCGATGGGAATTTTCCAGTGCAGCGTTCCCAGGCATATATTCTAAATATATACGTCCACGTTTTGATCAATTACAAATAGTGTAATATGTTCTGCCGCAATAATATCAAAAAGGACGCCAACGCCCTATAGCTCACCAACATTCCTCTTTGATAATAACTTTGGCAAACACAAGAACTGTATCAAACAGACTCATAACATGCGACAAAGCTGATCTAAATACAGCCTCTTAAAAGTACAACACAGAAACTGATATAAACACTAAGTTAAACATGAAATTCTGAGCTAAACAGAAAACTAAACGCAACTAAAAATGTCAAGAAAAATGTTTAAAATGCAGAGTATGAGGGGTTAATCATGGAACAATGATACTGAGGAACATGTATGATAAAATTGTCAAAAAAATGTTTAAAATGCAGAGTATGAAGGGTTAATCATGGAACAATGATACTGAGGAACATGTATGATGAATATAAGTGCCATGGGAAGAGAAGGAGCAGAGCAGCTGACCTAAACACTTAGTTAAGCATGAAATTCCGAGCTGAACAGCAAAACTAAACGCAACTAAAAATGTCAAGACAAATGTTTAAAATGCAGAGTATGAGGGGTTAATCATGGAACAATGATACCGGGGAACATGCATGATGAATATAAGTGCCATGAGGAGAGTAGGAGCACAGCAGCTGACCTACACACTAAGTTAAACATGAAATTCCGAGCTAAACAGAAAACTAAACGCAACTAAAAATGTCAAGAAAAATGTCTAAAATGCAGCGTTTGAGAAGTTAATCATGGAACAATGAAGCCGAGGAACATGTATGATGAATATAAGTTCCATGAGAAGAGGAGGAGCATAGCAGCTGACCTAAACACTTAGTTAAACATGAAATTCCGACCTAACAGAAAACTAAACGCAACTAAAAATGTCAAGAAAGATGTTTAAAATGCAGAGTATGAGGGGTTAATCATGGAACAATGATGCCGAGGAACATGTATGATGAATATAAGTGCCATGGGAAGAGATGGAGCACAGCAGCTGACCTAAACACTTAGTTAAACATGAAATTCCGAGCTAATCAGAAAACTAAACGCAACCAAAAATGTCAAGAAAAATGTTCAAAATGCAGGATATCAGAGGTTAATCATGGAACAATGATACTGAGGAACATGTATGACGAATATAAGTGTCATGGGAAGAGATGGAACACAGCACCTAAACACTTAGATAAACATGAAATTCTGAGCTAAACAGAAAACTAAACGCAACTACAAATGCCAAGAAATATGTTTAAAATGCAGCGTATGAGAAGTTAATCATGGAACAATGATGCCGAGGAACATGTATGATGAATATAAGTGCCACGGGAAGAGAAGGAGCACAGCAGCTGACCTAAACATTAAACATGAAATTCTGAGCTAAACAGAAAACTAAACGCAACTAAAAATGTCAAGAAAAATGTTTAAAATGCAGGGTATGAGGGGTTAAATCACGGTAGAATGATAATAATCACCATATAGCAGCATTATAAAGGCCATGATATGGAAATAGGGCGAGTAAGTGACCTAAACAGAACCTTTAACATTATTGGACACGCACGCTGACGCCGACCGATCGAGCCATGCCATGAGCTCACGCAAGTAAAGTTGGTGAGCTAAAAATCAGTGGATGACAAGAACATTTGTTATCTGTAATACGCCCACAACAATAAACCGACAAATAAGGAGTCTCAGCCTATTTTATAATCAATTTATAATTGTTTGTTATTGAATTTGACACGGACAGCTCAATCTTTTTTTTTCAAAACGTGTGTATATAAATATATATCCCAACTGTTATGTTTAATTCGCTTCAACACACCGAGAAACTTAACAGATTTTTGGAAATATGCGATGTGAACAGGTTATTTCCAGCGCGTGCTGCATATACACGCATGATCACAGATACTAACTAATTCAATGGCATTTGTCACACATCGTCCCCTCCTGAGTTCCAATGTGCTCTATGTGCCTATTGGCACATAGATCACATTGGAACTAAGGAGACGACATGTCTGTAGAGGTTTGAACTTGATTGTTTGATTAAAATAGATTTTAGGCTACTCCAAAAAGGTGTTCATGTTTTCATTTGAATCTTATTAGTGTTCATCAAGTATAGATTACACCAAATTGACCTCTGCATAGTAAAATGTATTTTAACATGCATTATTGACGACTACATCTATTTGAAATTCATTTTACACGCATTGAATGAGCAAATTCGAGATGTGTACATTTTCAGAATTTGCCTCAGTGCTTATCTCCCTTGACACACAAACAATGACATTTCACTGTGAACAGAAAAATATAGAGATGCAACTCATAAGTCATGTAACTTTAAATTAACATCTAGGATTAGGGGAGGTGTTCCCATCAGTGGGTGTGCTCTCGGGTTTTCTGGGGTCCTAATAGTATGATATATCAGATAAGGTTTCTCTCCTATAGGGCATGTTTCTGGGTGAAAAGCTAAAGTATATGGACTTCACCTCTCTGTACCCCATTGTGAACAAATATGATAGGTATCCCGAAGGGCATCCTCAAATCATTATCACTGAGTCCGGATCTCTGGACGAATATTTCGGGATCTTCAAAATCAAAATTCGACCAGCCAGAGTCCTATATCATCCCGTGTTGCCCTTGAAAATTGGAAGGAAATTAAAATTATCCCTGGGTAGGTAATGTGGGAGGAAACAGGCTCATTGCACATTACCAACATGATGACATCCGAAAAGCTTTTGTAGGTACGTGGGTTATAGCGGAGGTACTACGACTTTTGGAAAAGAGCTACAGTCTCTTGCAAATTAATGAGATGTACCATTGGGACGAGACCACTCGGTATGATAGGTACATACAATCTGTTGGGGGGGGGGGGGAGAGGGTACAGAATATGTGAACTCCTTTCTCATGTTCATGCAGGAATCTAGTGATTGGCATGTATGTGTGAAAACCCTTGATGACCGCAGCAAGTATATCACCGAGTACTTCGACGTCGATGGTGTGAAACTGGACTCTTCCATCATCAAAAGGAAGCCGGGCCTTAAGGCCTTGGGTAAACTGGCTTTGAGTTCCTTCTGGGGACGATATGGTACGTGTCTCAATTTGAAACAGAGTCAGGTCTTTCATGAGTCTGAAGTTGATAAATTCATCAGAGTTCTCACTGATCCAACTAGGATATTTCTGGATTTTCTTATCTTGACTGATCAACACTTTCAACTGTCTTGGAATCACGGCCCAGATTTCGTACCATTAGACAACAAGACAAACATTTGAATTGCCACTTTTCCCACGGCATGGGGCTGACTTAGGTTGTATGATGTGTTAGATCATCTAGGAAAATGTATGTGTTACTATGACACAAATTCAGTCATATGCTTTTCCAAACCTGGCGTCCTTATGTGAAAACTGTTAATTGTTTAGGACATTTAACAGCTGAGTTGGATTGTGATCACATTACATTTTTGTTTCTGGTGGCCACAGGTACTACACCTACGAGACAAATACGGATAAAGAGGTGTTTAAGGTTCGAGGGTTCAGCCTGAATTTCACTAACAGTCAAAAACTGAATTATCCTTCATGAGAGATTTAGTTATCCAACACCCCTCTAGAAAGAGAAAAGCCACTGATCAACCAATTGTGAGTAAAGTATTATTTATCTATTTATTTATTTGAGTTTAATGACACATTAACAGCCAGAGTCATGTCATATCATGTCGTTAACAGTTTTACGGGTTGGGGTAGCCGGAGCACCTGGAGAGAACCACTGAGCATCAACGAGCATCTGTCAGCTCTCCAACATCGTAACTCTGAACTCTGTGCTACGGCACAGGCAGGGTTAGATTGGTTGAAGAAATACCCACCGTCGACTCGCAGTACGCCTTAGTACACAGTGTCATCGTGCCCCCATCTCGGAATTCAGGGTAAAGTGCCGTGCCCAAGGACACAACGCAGAATCAGGAATCAATCAAAGCGATTGATTCGTGATCCTGCATTGTGTCCTTGGCTCACCCATCCAACAAGTACTAACGAGTAAAGTATTCATCACCAATCAAAAGTTGTTCATTCAACACATCAACTTCTGCTGTTTAATCAGAAAAAACAAACATTATTATGTAGTCTATGACAAGAGAGTCATACTACCAAATTTTGACACAGTCCTTTATGGGTATTGAACTAAATCTTAACACAGGTACCCTCTATCCCATACCAGAGACCCACTTGTGATCCTAAAAATATCAACACCATTGTGATCATGTTCACCAGTTGTGATCAGTTGTGGTCAGTTCTGATACTTTTTGATAATTTTTGTCCTGTTGTGGTCATTTGTGATCATTTGTTATCATTGTAGTCCAGTTGTGATCAGTCGTGATCATTTGTGATAATTTTTGTCCAGTTGTGATCATTTGCAATCATCTGACATCACTGTGATCAGTTGTGATTAGTTATGATCACTTCTGATTATTTGTGATCATTTTCCCAGTTGTGATCATTTCTGTTCATTTGTTTTCAAGATGTGAACATTTGTGATCAATTTTGATTATTTGTGATCATTTTAGGAACACAAGTGGGTCTCTGTTATGGGAAAGAAAGTATCTGTATTAAGAGTTTTTCAATACCCACAAAGCACTGCGTCAAAAATTGGTAATATGACTGTCTTGTAATAGCCTACACGATAATGTTTGGGCTCTATCTGATTAAAGAGCAGAGGTTGATGTGTGGAACAAATAATTTTTGATTGGTGGGTGAATACTTTACTCACAATCGGCTGATCAGTTGATTTTCTCTTTTTAGAGTAGTTTTGGATAACTAAATCTCTCACGGAGGAGTAATTCAGTATTTGACTGTCAGTGAAATTCACACTGAAGCCTCAAACCTTACACAGCTAATTACCCATAATTGTCTTGTAGGCGTAGTTCTTGGGGCGACCAGAAACAAATGTTGGAATGTGATCACTGTCGAATTCATCTGTTAAATGTCCTAAATAATCACCAGTTTTCATATCAGGATGCCCAGGATTAGAAAGGTATATGACTGAATCTGTATCGTAGTAACATCCACACTCGCCTACATGATCCAACACATCGTACAACCTAAATTGGGCCAGGCCATGGTAAAAGTTGTAAGAATGCTGAAGATTTGTCAACTTCAGACTCATGAAAATCTGACTCTATTTTAAATTGAGATAAATACCATAGCATCCCCAGAAGGAGTTCACGGCTAGTTCAGCCAAGGCCCTAAGACCTGGGTTCTTTTTGATTTTTAGAAGGGTCAGTTTCACACCATCGACTTCGAAGTACTCGATGATGTACTTGTCACAGTCCTTTTGGAGTGTTCACCCTTGCAAGCCTTTCACTCGACTCATGCTTAAACTTGAGAAAGGTGTTCACGTATTCTGCAAAAAGACCCCCGCCCAGATTTTGTGTATCTATCATAATGAATGGTCTCATCCCAATGGTGGACCTCATAACATTGCAAGAGAATGTAGCCCTTTTGCAGAGCCTTTAGGATCTCCTCTATAACCCACGTCTGAAAAAAACTCTTTCGATGCCATCATGCTGGCAAAGGTTCAATAAGCCTATTTTCTGTGCATGACCTAGCCACGGATAACTTCAATTTCCCTCCAATTTTCACGGGCAACACGGGATGATATAAGACTCTGCGGGGCAGAATTGTGATTTTGCAGATCCCAAAATATTTGTCCACAGGTCTGAACTCAGTGGTGAGGATTTGAAGATGCCCTACGAGATACCTATCATGTACAACTCAAAGTTTGCTAGTAACCAAATATTTGACACATCATTTTGAAATTTGCTTGAGACAAATTTGCGATATTTTTGGTGCATGTGATTGAGGAATGGTTTGAGACCAGTGTTTACATTAGCTCTCTTGGCAGGCAGACTTTTCGTGACAGTAATGGAAAGCATGTACCGCTTGATTTTCATGATGTTTTCGTGTACTGTCTACATGTACATGACATGTGTAGGGTATTCAGTCTTCATTTCAACACAAACCCTTGTGATTTAATCATTGAATATGACAAATGCAAATGTAAGAAGACATGTGTCTGAAGCAAAATTGTAACGGGCTGTAGGGATGGTGGAGCAAGGGGCTACCCATCGTCAGGTTGGTGAAGCCCTTGGTGTGCACCGCACGGTGATAATCAGAGCCTGGGCAAGATTTCAGTAGTGTGACACACCAATAAGACGGCATGGTGGTAGCAGAGACACAGCAACATCTGCAGCTGAAGACTGGTTTTTGATCAATCAGGCCCTTAGGTACCGCTTTGCCACAGCAACCCAACTTCGCTGTGATCTTCAAGATGCATCCAGGGTAAATGTTTCGACGTAGCCC
Source organism: Pictodentalium vernedei (assembly GCA_031216915.1). Classification (NCBI taxonomy): domain Eukaryota; kingdom Metazoa; phylum Mollusca; class Scaphopoda; order Dentaliida; family Dentaliidae; genus Pictodentalium; species Pictodentalium vernedei. Next base: position 472,850,890 of record CM062291.1, read on the forward strand.
ATTCGGGCAAGGTTGCACGAAGGTGGTCTCCGACTGAGAAGACCATGTATTTGCATTCTGCTGAACCAGAACCACCGCCAGGCACGATATGAATAGGCCATGGACCACATTGGATTGGCGACCTGTCCTTTTTACAGATGAGTCAAGGTACTGCCTAGACCACACAGATACGAGTTCTAGGGTATGGAGAAGACCAGGAGAGCGATTCCAATCAGCCAACATTGCCTAGCACGACCGCTATGGTGGAGGGTCAATCATGGTCTGGGGCGGCATCAGCAGGGATGGACTTACAGATCTCTGTGTCCTTGAACGTGGTACGTTGACTGCACAGCGGTATATTGATGAGATCCTGGATGTCCACGTCAGATTGTATGCAGGTGCAGTGGGTGACAGATTCATTCTGATGGGCGATAATGCCCGTCCTCATGTTGCCCATGCCTTCGGGGAGTACCGACAGAGTGAGGGGATTCAGCGTATGAACTCGCCAGCAAGATCTCCTGACATCAATCAAATCGAACATGTATTGAATGAGTTGCAGCTTGCAATTTCAGCCCGCCCAGTCCAACCAAGAAGTGTCCAGGAGCTTGGTGCCATGCTGGTCCAAGAATGGAACAGCATCCCACAAAGGACCACCAGGAACATTACTAGGAGCACGAGAAGGCGTTGTCAAGCTGTAATTAACAGTAATGAGTCTCATACTCGATACTGAACCCATATCAGTTCGCTCCGTCAACTTTTTGGCAAATTGCAAAATGTCCTCTTTTGTCAATAATATCCATTTTCCATGATTATCATATTCAAAAGCTAAACAATAATGCTAAACACATATAAAAACTTAATTTATGTACTTAAAGCATAAAAGATATAAGTAAATAAAAAATATATACACTTTTCATTACAATATTTCAACTAAAACAAAAAAACAGATAGTTGGATATACTTGGTGCTTAGGAAACTTTGAGTAGTATATTTGTTCACAGTGGGGTACAGAGAGGTGAAGTCCACATATTTTAGCTATTCACCCAGAAACACGCCCCTGCAGGAGAGAAGCCCTATATAATATATCGTACTATTATGACCTCAGAAAACCCGAGAGCACGCCCACTGATGGGAAGACTTCCCTCTAATCCTGTATTTTTATTTAGAATTACATGAAAAAATGTCATCGTTTGCGTTTCAAGGGAGCTAACCACTGAGGCAAATTCTGAAAATGTACACATCTCGAATTTGCTCTTTCAATGCGCGCAAAATTAATTTCAAATGGACGCAGTCGTCAATAATACATGTTAAAAATGTATTTTACTATTCAAAATGTCAGTTCGGTGTAATCTATACTTGATGAAGACTAATAAGATTCAAATGATACATGGACACTCTTTTGGAAAAGTCTAAAACCTCTTTTAATCACACAATCAAGTTCAAGCCTATACAGACATGTGTGACAAATGTCATTGACATAGTCAATATCAGTGTACATGAGCGTATATACAGCACGCGCTGGAAATAACCTGTTTACGTTGCATTTTTTCAAAAAATCAGTTCGGACTCTCACCGCGTCGAAGCGAATTACACATAGGCATAGCGGTTGGGATTTTTATTTATTTATACCATGATTAACTATTCTACTATATATGAAAAGCCAATGACATAAAATTTAGCTTTACACAGCAACTGTGATGAGCACCCCAGCAATGAGATTTCAATAGTAACTAGACTTTATGATTCTGGAGAATCATGGCTTTTCCCGATGAGATTGCATGATTTTTCATGACCCCACAGTGTCTGATGAATTGTTTTTAACTGTCTCACTGAAGTTCCTTCATTGATGTTATGAGAAAGGTGAAGATAGTAGTCTCAAATGACACAGTTTGATAAAAAATTGTTTAGGTAAAAACCATCATTAACGGTGGAGTGAGTTAATGTCAATATCGTCGTCCAACAAGTCAATGACCGACAAAAGGAGTTATGTTTGTTTGACACATACTCACTGAGTGCTGTGTCAATTTAAAAATGGTCCATTTTATCTCAAATGTATCCAAAATATTGATGTCTGGCAGCTTGTAGAGGGTTAAGATGTTTTCAGAGAAATCCAGGGAGAACAGGAATTTTAAGCTTTTGATGGGTATCATTGTTTTTCCAGCCCAAAACGGGTTAAGTGTTGTTTTTGGGAATACTCTTATTACTTCCAAAAGTAATTCTCAGTGAATTCTACTTCCACTTATTTTGATCTCTCCTCCCAACTTCAGGTGCTGTGGGTACGCAAACACAGCCTATTTTTTCAACATTTTGATGTTTGAGAACCTGCATAGGGTTAACAAATGTTTACAGGAATATTGTGTACATGCAACTTGTAATGTCACACTAAGATATGAGAATGGCCATTTTTTCCTGAAAATCTACGGGATGTTTTTAAAGAAATCCTCAGATAACATGTATTTTTAACCTTTTGAGGGGTATCTCTCTTTAACCAGCTCTAAAGGGTTAATGCTTGGTTTTGTGAATATCTTCATTACTTACAAACATGATCGACGGTGAATTCCACTTCCAATGAAGGAGGTTATGTTTATCTCGTAGGTACACATTTGGTGTTATGGTTGCCCAAGAACAGCCCATTTTCTCCAAATGTCAATGCTTGGCAGCCTCTGGGGGGTTAACAAATGGTTACCGAAACATTTTGTTCATGCAACTTGTAATGTCACTCGAAGACCTGCGAATGGTTAATTGCTCTTGAATTTTTTTTTTGTGAGAAATCCACAGAAAACTGGAATTTTAAGCTTTTAAGGGGTATATCTCCTTAACCAGTTAAAAATGGGTTAAGACCTCGATTTTTGAATACATTTACTACTTACAAAAATGTTTCCCTGTCAGTTTTGCGTCCGGTAAAAGAAGTTACGTTTCTCTGTTGTATTCCCATTTGATGTTGTTGTTGTTCAAAAACAGACTATTGTTTCAAAATTTTGACATTTAGCAGCCCATGGAGGGTTAACAAATGCTTACCGGAATAATTTATCCAATCAACTGGTAATGTGACACCATGACCTATCAATGGCCATTTTCTCTCGAGAACCCTACCAGATGTTTGTAAAGAAATCCAGGGAAAACATAAATTTTTAAGCCTTTGATGGGTATCACTATTAGCAACCACAAAATGGGTTAACGCTTGTTTTTTTGAATACCCTTATTACTTACAAAAATGGTCTTTGGTGAATTCCACTTCCAACAAAGGAGATTATGTTTATTTCTAAGGTACACGTTGGGTGATGTGCGTGCCTGAAAACAGCCCATTTCAACAAAATTACGATGCTTGGCAGCCTCTAGAGGGTTAATAAACGCTCACCGGAAAATTTTGTCCATGCAACTTGTAATATCACACAAAGACCTGCGAGTCGTCAATTTTTCTTGAAAACCTACAGGATGTTTTTAGAGAAATCCACAGAAAATGGGAATTTTAAGATTTTAAGGGGTCTCTCTCTTTAGCCTGTCCAAAATGGGTTAAGACTTCGACTTTTGAATACCCTTACTACTTACAAAAATGTTTGCGTATAGATTGTGTGCTCGATAAAAGAAGGCACATTTCTTTGAGGCGTACCCATTGGGTGCTGTTGGCGTCCAAAAACAGCCCATTTTATCACAATTTTGACTTTTAGCAGCCTGTGGAGGGTTAACAAATGCTCACCGCAGTATTTTGTCCATGTAACTTCTATTGTCACACCAAGGCCTGGGAGTGACAAATTTTTCTTGAAAATCTACAAGACTCGTTTAGAGAAATCCACGGAAAATACAAATTTTTGAGCTTTATGTGGGTATTGCTGTTTAACCAGCCCAAAACGGGTTAACGCTTGGTTTTTTGAATACCCTTATTACTGACAAAAATGATCTTCGGTGCATTCCACTCCCAGTAAAGAAAGTTATATTTATCTCTCGTGTATTGTTTGGGTGCGGTGAGAGCCTGAAACCGACCTATTTCATCAAAATTTCGATGTTTGGCAGTCTGTGGAGGGTTACCATATGCATCGCCTGATATGTCGTGTGTATCAAAGGGCGTGTCACAGACAGGTCTAGCAATGACGAATGTATAACAAAAATCTACAAGACGTGTTTCGAGAAAGTGCCGATAAACCCCAATTTTGGCAGTTTTTTGCCAATTTTGAGGAAATAAGGGTTAAATCGAAAATTCCGCTTGGGTACATTTTTAGATTTTGTGCCCCTCTATGCGTGTGCAAAATTTCGCGAAAATCGGTTCGAAAATGGCTTCTGAATCGTACGGACAAAATGTGTGGAAAACAAAAAAAACAAAAAAAAAAAAAACAAAAAAAACTAGACTTTATGATTCTGGAGAATCATGGCTTTTCCATATGAGATTCCATGATTTGTCTTGACCCCACAGTGTATGATGAATTGCTTTTGACTGTCTCACTGAAGTTCCTTCATTGATGTCATGAAAAAGATGAGTATAGAAGTCTCAAATGACTCAGTTTGATAAAAAAAATTGTTTAGGTAAAAACCATCATTAACGGTGGAGAGGGGTAATATCAATATCGTCGTCCAACAAGTTAATGACCGACAAAAGGAGTTATGTTTGTTTGACACATACCCACTGAGTGCTGTATCTATTTGAATATGGTCCGTTTTATCTCAAATGTATAAAAAATATTGATGTCTGGCAGCTTGTTAGGGGGTTAACAAGTGCTAACAGGAATATTTATTCATGCAACTTGTAATTTCACACCAAAAACTGTGAATGGCCATTTTTACTCAAAAATCTACAAGATGTTTTCAGAGAAATCCAGGGAGAACATGAATTTTAAGCTGTTGATGGGTATAATTGTTTATCCAGCCCAAAACGGGTTAAGGGTTGTTTTTTTAATACGCTTATTACTTATAAAAATAATTCTCAGTGAATTCTACTTCCACTTATGTTGATTTCTCCTCTTAACTTTGGGTGCTGCCGGTATGCAAACACAGCCCACTTTTTCAACATTTTGATGTTTGAGAACCAGCATAGGGTTAACAAATGCTTACTGGAATATTTTGTACATGCAACTTGTAACTCACACTAAGATCTGAGAATGGCCAATTTTTCTTGAAAATCTACGTGATGTTTTTAGAGAAATCCTCGGATAACATGAATTTTTAACCTTTTGAGGGGTATCACCCTGTAACCAGCTCTAAACGGGTTAATGCTTGGTTTTATGAATACCTTCATTACTTACAAAAATGATCCTCGGTGAATCCCACTTCCAATGAATGTGGTTATGTTCATCTCGCAGGTACACATTGGGTGTAATGGGTGGCCAAGTACAGCCCATTTTCTCAAAATGTGCTGTCTCTGGAGGGTTAACAAACGCTTACCGGAATGTTTTGTTCATGCAACTTGTAATGTCACTCCAAGACCTGCAAATGGTCAATTTCTCTTGAATACTTACCAGAATTTTGGGAGAAATCTACAGAAAATGGGAATTTTAAGCTTTTAAAGGGTACCTCTCCTTAACCGGGCGAAAATGGGTTAAGACCTCAATTTTTGAATACCCTTACTACTTACTAAAAATATTCCCTATCAGTTTTGCGTCCGGTAAAAGAAGTTATGTTTCTCTGCAGCATTCCCATTTGATGTTGTTGGTGTCCAAAACAGACTATTTTTTTCAAAATTTTGACATTTAGCAGCCAGTGGAGGGTTAACAAGTGCTTATCTGAATATTTATCCATGCAGCTGGTAATGTGACTCTAAGACCTATCAACGACCATTTTCTCTTGAAACCCTACGAGACGTATCTAAAGAAATTCAAGGAAAACATGATTTTTTTAAGCTTTTGATGGGTTTTGCTATTAACCATCCCAAAAGGGGTTAATGCTTGTTTTTTTTAATACCCTTATTACTAACAAATTTGGTCCTCGGTGAATTCCACTTCCAACAAAGTAGATTATGTTTATCTCTCGGGTATGCATTGGGTGTTCTGCGCGTCTGAAAACAGCCTATTTCAACAAAATTACGATGCTTAGCAGCTTGTAGAGGGTTAATAAATGCTCACCGGAATATTTTGTCCATGCAACTTGTAATGTCACACAAGGACCTGCGAATAGTCAATTTTTCCTGAAAACCTACAAGTTGCATTTAGAGAAATCCACAGAAAATGGGAATTTTAAGCTTTTAAGGGGTATCTCTCTTTAACCAGCCCAAAATGGGTTAAGACTTCGACTTTTGAATACCCTTACCGCTAGCAAAAATGTTTCTCCATCAATTTTGTGTCCGATAAAAGAAGGAACCTTTCTCGGTGGTACACCAAGTGGGTGCTGTTGGCGTTCAAAAACAGCCCATTTTATCACAATTTTGACTTTTAGCAGCCCGTGGAGGGTTAACAAATGCTCACCGCAGTATTTTGTCAATGCAAATTCTATTGTCACACCAAGGCCTGGGAGTGATAAATTTTTCTTGAAAATCTACAAGACTCGTTTAGAGAAATCCATCGAAAATACGATTTTTTGAGCTTTATGGGGGTATTGCTGTTTAACCAGCCAAAAACGGGTTAACGCTTGGTTTTTTGAACACCCTTATTACTTACAAAAATGATCCTCGGTGAATTCCACTTCCAATAAATGAAGTTATGTTTATCTCTCGTGTATCGTTTGGGTTATCTGGGGGCCTAAAACCGGCCCATTTCATCAAAATTTCGATGTTTGGCAGCCTGTGGAGGGTTACCATATGCATCGCCAGATATGTCATGTGTATCAAAGGTCGTGGCACAGGCAGGTCTATCAATGATAAAGGTTTAAAAAAAATCTACAAGACGTGTTTCGAGAAAGTGCCGATAAACCCCAATTTTGACAGTTTTTTGCCAATTCTGACGAAATAAGGGTTAAATCGAAAATTCCGCTTCAGTACATTTTTAGATTTTGTGCCCCTCTATGCGTGTGCAAAATTTCGTGAAAATCGGTTCGAAAATGGCTTCTGAATCGTACGGACAAAATGTGTGAAAAAAAAAAAAAAAAAAAAAAAAAAATAATAATCCGTAGAATAACAATAGTCTTTTCCAGAGGGAAAAGCCTAACTAGACTTTATGATTCTGGAGAATCATGGCTTTTCCCGATGAGATTCCATGATTTTTCATGACCCCACAGTGTCTGATGAATTGTTTTTAACTGTCTCACTGATGTTCCTTCATTGATGTTATGAGAAAGGTGAAGATAGTAGTCTCAAATGACACAGTTGGATAAAAAATTGTTTAGGTAAAAACCATCATTAACGGTGGAGTGGGTTAATGTCAATATCGTCGTCCAACAAGTCAATGACCGACAACAGGAGTTATGTTTGTTTGACACATACTCACTGAGTGCTGTGTCAATTTAAAAATGGTCCATTTTATCTCAAATGTATCTGAAATATTGATGTCTGGCAGCTTGTAGAGGGTTAACAAGTGCCAACAGGAATCTTTATTCATGCAACTTGTAATGTCACACCAAGAACTGTGAATGGCCATTTTTTCTTTAAAATCTACAAGATGTTTTCAGAGAAATCCAGGGAGAACAGGAATTTTAAGCTTTTGATGGGTATCATTGTTATTCCAGCCCAAAACGGGTTAAGTGTTGTTTTTGGAATACTCTTATTACTTCCAGAAATAATTCTCAGTGAATTCTACTTCCACTTATTTTGATCTCTCCTCCCAACTTCGGGTGGTGTGGGTACGCAAACACAGCCTATTTTATCATCATTTTGATGTTTGAGAACCTGCATAGGGTTAAAAAATGCTTACAGGAATATTTTGTACATGCACCTTGTAATGTCACACTAAGATACGAGAATGGCCATTTTTTCCTGAAAATCTACGGGATGTTATTAAAGAAATCCTTAGATAACATGAATTTTTAACCTTTTGACCTCGGGGGGGGGGGGGGGGGGGGGTTAACAAATGCTTACCGAAACCCTGTGAATGATCAATTGCTCTTGAATTTTTTTTTCAGAAATCGAGAAATCCACATAAAACTGGAATTTTAAGCTTTTAAAGGGTATATCTCCTTAACCAGTCAAAAATGGGTTAAGACCTCGATCTTTGAATACATTTACTACTTACAAAAATGTCTCCCTGTCAGTTTTGCGTCCGGTAAAAGAAGTTACGTTCCTCTGTCGTATTCCCATTTGATGTTGTT